>VWZI01009657.1:268261-287158 GCA_013396835.1 Psilopogon haemacephalus
ATACTTTGGTTCATTGAGAGTTTTTGCTTTTCTTCCCTCGAGTAAGCATCTGTAAGAGGCAGTGTATCTGTTGAGCAGGCTTTTTCTTACTAGTTTAGTCTCTGTTTCCTCTCCTGACTTTTAAATATTAACTTGTACCATATAAGGCAAGCACAAAACTGCTGCAGTGGCATAGNTTGGTTCTCATCGGAATGTGTTTTCTGTGCATCCTGCCCTAGGTGATCCTGATTTGTCAGAGGGGCTGGACTAGACGGTCTCTGGAGGTCCCTTACAACCCTTACTAGTCTGTGATTCTGTGTGGTACAACCAGTTTAGATAATCTCACCAAAACATCATCCCAGTTCAAATGCCTCAGGCATTTAAAGACTGTATTTCTTTAAATTCTGTCTTCATCTTATTTGAAATTCTTGTAACTGTCTGGTTCTGGCCAGACTTGGCATGCAAACTGTCTACAAAAAAGCAGAGCCATGCCAAGTGCAGGGCAACAAAGAGAAGAGCAATTAATATTGTCAGTTATTGCAGGCAGAGGGCTAATATATAGCAGTGGCATCTCTACATGATTTCACCTTCAAATTCTGAGCACTTGGAAATTTTGTGATCCTGACATTGATCCTAACAGAGTTGAACACAGTGGTCACAATGTTAAATAGGATAATCAGCTGATCAGTCATCAGACTGACTTTGTTTAAAATGCAAATTTAACTTGAGCTGGGTGATTATTTGCGGTTTGCATATGGAAAACAGGGTTAAACACAGAAAATAATAATAATCAGAACTGACTGACTGACTTGCTTGCTTGCTAGATATGGTGAGCCCCAGACCTGGCATTTAGAAACATGGTTTAGTGTTGCCTCTTCAGTGTTGAGTCAAAGGTTGGACTGGATAATCTTGGAGGACTCTTCCAGTCAGATCTATTCTGTGATTCTGCCCCTTGTTTCTAGTAACAGACTGACTGCAGTCTTGCGAGTAGGAACTGCTTCAGGAGAAGGTCTCAAGCTCTAGCCTTACTAGGAGAGGTGTTGCCTCATTTAAACTCAAATCAGACCAGCAGCCCATTAGAGTGACAGTCAGTATTCATCCCCCTGCTGCACGCCTTCAGAATGACTGGTTGTAAACTGTTTTCCTCTGCTCTCGGCAATGACAGCACTGGGAAAGGTGCAGAAGACAACTAAAGCAAGAGAAGAAAGGTGCCTGCTCCTTTATCTCATGCTTTACTTGGCCAATGTCCCTGGGAAAATTCAAAGTCAGGCTTTATGGTGCTTTGAGCAACCTGGTCTAGCTGGGGATGTCCCTGCTTACTGCAGGAGAGTTGGACTAGATGACTTTTGGGGGTCTCTTCCAACTCAGACCATTCTATGCTTCTATGCAGTAGTGAAATCACCAACTACATATCTCTTTTTCACTGTGCAGAAATGAATCGATGCTTTTCTCCTTAATTGAATAGCTGCTCTAATTCTCACTTGATGATGAGAATGTCATTTTAAATCTCTGAAAGCATTATACAGAAGGAAGTTTGTTATGGTTTCAGCAGTGAAATTACATTTAAAAGCAGCACCAACTCTTACTGAAAGATTTCTAGACTAAACAAAATCAGAAACAAAGTATATTCAGAGCCATAGAACTGGTGAGATTGGAAGAGACCTCAGAGATCATCAAGTCCTACTGTTCCCCTGGAGCTCACAATCCCACTGCTGCCACCAAACTACATCCCTCAGCGCCACATACATGTGGCTTTGAAACACCTCCAGTAATGGTGACTCCACCACTGCCCTGGGCAGCCTATTTCAATGCCTTTGCTTTGTGAAATTGTCAGCATCAAGGAAGAAAAAGTGGAGAAACAGAAGGCAGGGAAACAAACCGGTAAAGGAGACATAAGAAATCTAGGTCAAAATACTTATTTATAACAACAAATTGTTTCTATGCTGAGAAAAAAAAAATACACCAGTGAGTGGCCCTAGAATTTAACTTCCCAGTACTAAAGAGAAGTCTAAAAGTGGAAATGAGTGAATGTAGCATATGCAAGCTGCATTTTGAAATTCCCATAAGGAGTTCTTCCAAAGTGAGGTATAACCACAATCTATAAAGCTCTCATTGCAGATACATCAGTCATGTCACTCATGCATAGCTTTGCACCTCTTTACACTTACTGGCAAGTACGTTTTAAAATTAAGAATCCTAGTGCAGCTCTGGACTGACAGACAATGGCCTGGCCACCAGCACTGAACACCTTGTCTCTAGCACTGGAGCCCTGAGATAGGTAGAATTAAGAGACACCACTATTTACTCCTGCCCTTCTTGCTGTCCTATGGGCTGATACCACCTCGTCACTTCTGACCAACCTAGATCTGTGTTTATCACTTAACCATGGAAAACCTAGCTCCATTTTAACTGTTTTTAAACTATCTCCCTTTTCAGTTTGCTTCAAAGGAAGCTATTCAACACCATTGCTGGTGTTGAGGTTCGCATTGTTATTGACTAGGTCATATCACTTTGTTCTGGAGGACACACAAACTTTTACACATCCCAAGAGGAGATTTCTGTTTTCCAGAAGATATGTGGCAATACCTTAGGTTTGCTAAACTTTCTTCTGTAGGACTGGGATTGCTGCTGATTTCAAAAGATGCAGATTTTGTGAAGTAGAGAATCACAGAATGGGAAGGGTTGGAAGGGACCTCCAGAGACCATCCAGTCCAACCCCTCTGCCAGAGCAGGATCACCCAGGGCAGATCACACAAGAGCACATCCAGGTGGGTTTGAAAAGTCTCTAGAGAAGGAGACTCCACAATGTCTCTGGGCAGCCTGCTCCAGGGCTCTGCCTCACCATACAGACATATCTCCTTGTGCTGAGGTGGCACCCCCTGTGTTACAGCTTGTACCTGTTGTTCCTTGTCCTATGACTGCTGCAGAAGTGTCTCCTCCTGTCAGTGGCACTTACTGTGTTCCAGCTTGTAGCTGTTGTTCCTCATCCAAAAAGAGCCTGGCACCTTCATCTTGACACCTACCCCTCAGATATTTATAGGCATTGATCAGCTCCCCTCTCAGCCTTCTTTTCTCCAGGCTAAACAGCCCCAGGGCTGTCAGTCTTTCTTCATAGCAGAGGAATCCAAATCCCCCTTCATCATCCTTGCACCTCTCCATTGGACTCTCTCCAGCATCTCCCTGTCTCTTGAACTGGGGAGCCCAAAACTGGACACAATATTACAGTACTTAAACATACTCAAATTTCTAGGAGACTGCAAAATAGTTGATACTGAATCAGTGGATGATCCATTTTTCAAGAGACCTGCAGTGATACTGGATGTTTTCCAAAAACATTAACTTAAAAGCTATCTAAACTTCTCACTGGGCAGGAGAACCTGTGTCTGAAATATGAAAGAAGAATGTCAAGTCCCCATAAGCTGCAAAATTTCAATGTAAATATTCATTGCAGTCCCTGCATTACTGTACTGCTTTCTTCCTTTTCACTGTTGCATTAATTACTCTTATCATAAAGAACTGCAAAAAAATGTGCATGTTTTGGTTTTTTTAAGTCAAGGAAGTTCTTTCCAAAAGAACTCTTAACTATTACCACCTTTAATTAGATACTGCTTGAATGCAACATTTTCTGTCAGCCAATGCTACAATTGGCTTTCTGGGCTGCAAGTGCATACTATTGACTCCTGTCCAGCTTCTCACCCACTGGCACCCCCAAGCCCTTTTCTGCAAGGCTGCTCTCAATCTCATCATTCCCCCAGCCTCTAGCATTGCCCCAACCTAGGTGCATGTTTCTGGACATTCCTGGCTTGGTGCAATTCCAAGCACGAATCCAGGCTGGGTGGCGAATGGCTGAGAGCAGCCCTGAGGAAAAGGATCTGGAAGTCTGGGTTGATGAAAAGCTCAACATGAGCCAACAGTGTGAGTGCAGCCCAGACAGCAACTGTGTGCTGGGCTTCATTAAGAGCAGCTGTGGCCAGCAGGGCAAGGGAGGGGATTCTCCCCCTTTACTCTGCTCTCATCAGACCCCACCTGGAGTACTGTGTGCAGTTCTGGAGTCCCCAACAGAGGAAGGACATGGAACTGTTGGGGCAAGTCCAGAGAAGGGCCCTGAAGATGATCAGAGGGCTGGAGCAGCTCTGCTATGAGGACAGGCTGAGAGAGTTGGGGCTCTTCAGTCTTGAGAAGAGAAGGCTTCAAGGAGATCTTATAGTAGCCTTCCAGTATCTGAGGGGGGCCTACAGGAGGGCTGGGGAGGGGCTGTTCACAAGGTCTTGTAATGACAGGATGAGGGGGGATGGGTTTAAACTGGCAGAGAGGAGATTTAAATGGGATGTTAGGAGGAAGTTCTTTACAGTGAGGGTGGTGAGATACTGGCACAGGTTGCCTGGGGAGGTTGTGGCTGCTTGCTCCCTGGAGGTGTTCAAGGCCAGGCTGGATGAGGCCTTGAGTGACCTGTTCTAGTGGGAGGTGTCCCTGCCTGTGGTGGGGTTTGGAACTGGATGATCTTTGAGATCCCTTCCAACCTAAACCATTCTATGATTCTATGTTGTCCAGAAAAACATTAATGTCTATAATGTCTTAAACGATGTCTATAGGTATCTGAGGGGTGGGTGCCAAGTGGTTGGAGCCAATCTCTTTTTGGTGGTGTACATTAATAAGACAAGAAGCAATGGATGCAAACTTGAGCATAGAAGGTTTCACCTCGACATTAGGAGAAAGTTCTCTACAGTGAGGGTGACAGAGTCCTGGAACAACCTGCATGGGGGGGTTGTGGAGTCTCCTTCTCTGGAGACTTTCCAAACCCACATGGAAGCATTCTTGTGCAGACTATCCTGGGTGATTCTGCTTTGGCGGGGTTGGGGGGGTTGCACTGGATGATCTCTGGAGGTCCCTTCCAACCTCTAACATTCTGTGGTTCTGTGATTCTGTGATTATCAAGATGATTTCAATACGGTTTTAATACTACTTGTGTGTGTTTGTAGGTTGGATTTGATGATCTCGAAGATCTTTTCCAACCTGATCAATTGCTTGATTCTGTGTTAAGACAGAGAAATGTATCCAGAAACCAAAGTGCTAGGGAAGAAAGAGAACATACTGTATTTCATAACAGTACAGTTTAAGGCCATTGAATTATTTATTGAATAAGTACAAGTTAGAACAAATTAGGTGAATGCAAAACATCCCCAAATGCAGTTTAAATGGCTATGATAGTATATGCATCCTTTTGTAATTTGAGATTTGTATATGTTCATTCAAAGTTGCACTTAATTGGTTTGGTTTATCTCACATTAGAAAGACAGCTTAATTTGATGTGTCTTTTAATAGTATTTTAAAATGTAGCAGAATATGCAGTGGATTGATTTTATGCAATATGGTAATGCAGGCTGAGTACTCTTCTACATTAATTAGAGCAAGATAAAAATGCTCTTAGCTACTCTGCTGGGTTTCTGAGATGTATTAGCCACCTGCTCACTCTTGTAGCTCTCAATGTTTTTTTTGCCTCCTGAGGTTTTCACCTGCTTAAACTGTTCCTTTTCCCTTCAAATCACTGACCTGTCTCTTTTCATCTCTTGGTATTCCCTGCTCTCTATCTTTGTATAACCTATGGGTTGTTGTTTGCAATCTGCTCACCAAAAATGGTGATTCTCATTGTAGTGTGTGCAGCTCATTCTGAATTTTAGACAACGTTGTCAGTAATCAGTAAGAAGAGCAGAGAGGATTGCAGTGCATTACTGCTGATAGCAGACTATGGCTAGATCCTTCTTGATGGGCACTGAATGACGCTGTAAAAAATCATGGCACTTATTTCAGACTAAGATACTAGGTCATCTCTGGTTTTCATCTGACATGCAGCTCTGGATTAGACCTCTCACAGCATTGTGCCCTATGTTAAGAGGAAAAGTAGACCAGGGAAAGTATAGAAAGTGTAGGAACCTTCTTATTGTCTTCTATTATGCGGAATACAAGAGATCTAATTCGAGTAGCACTGCTAATACTGATGAACAACTCTCTGTGACCACAAATATCCAGGCCTTCAGTCATTGAGGGGTTTATGGATTAAAACTAACTGCATAAGCTCAGCCATAACCCAAGCGGGAAAGAAGTGCAGATGGTGTTCTGCTCAGGCCATAAAGCTGTTAGAAAGTGGCTCTTCTACCGCAAGGTGTTAGCCAAATAATCTGCTGAAGGGTGTGTGTAAAGGAGCTGGGTCTACAGAGAGAAAGGTTATTTAACTCTTTCATTTCTTGAAGGACCTAATGGCTCATGAACTGTCTGCTGTAGGCAGAAAGGAGGAGAGAATGGTTCACAAACTGTCTGCTGTGGGTAGAATTGAGGACAGAATTGTTAATAAATTGTTAGCTGTAGGTAGCAATGAGGCATCTTGTTCATGCAAATATTTCTAATGACGACCTTGGAAGAACTTCCACTTGTGATATAAGCAGCACCAGGCAGGTGGAGTTATCACTGACAACATTATAATTGCTAACAGCCTGTCTCTTGCTTTCTCTCTTGTGCTGAAGAGAAGCAATTCTGCTCTCATAATGTCAGCCACATTAGCACCACCAATCAGCATTCTCGGGTCACAGGCTCAGCAAGTGAGGTGGGTATGGAATATGAGGTCAAGGAGATAATCTCTAGATTTCTTTGCAAATTCAAGTCTCTTGCACACATATTATTGGAAAAGGACAATTAAAACTACTAGGCCAAAAGCTGCGTGGCTGTCACTGAATGTGTGTGCTGACCCCTGCCATTTCCCAAGCGGGGGACACTTGCCTGCATCATTTGTGGCAGTGGGGGTCTGTGGTTATACTTTCCCCTGTACCAAAAATGAAAAACCTGAGGGGTGGATCTTACCAGTATCAATAATTATCATATTGTTGAGATGAAGGTGCCAGTCTGTTTTTGGTGGTGCCCAGTGATAAGACAAGGAACACCAGGAACAAGCTGGAACACAGGAGGTTCCACCTCAACATGAGGAGACAATTCTGTATGGTGAGGGTGCCAGAGCCCTGGAGCAGGCTGCCCAGAGAGGTTGTGGAGTCTTCTTCTCTGGAGGCTTTCTGGAAGTGTTTCTGTGCAGCCTTTCTTGGGTGATCCTGCTCTGGCAGCATTGGACTGGATGACCTCTGGAGGTCACTTCCAACCCCTAACATTCTGTGGTTCTCTGACTGAGAACTAAAGTAAATTTAGGGAGACAGTTTGCATTATCTAGCTAACACACTGTTAGTGTTCATTGTCTAGGAGAAGCAATACCCCTCTTCACTAATGAAGATATCTGCTACTGACTGTCCTTTTTCAAATTTTATCTTCTTTCACAGCATCACAGGATGTCAGGGGCTAGAAGAGACCTCTGGAGATCTTCCAGTCCACTGCCCTGCCAGTGCTGGAACACAGAATCTAATGCAGGTCACACAGGAACACATATGGACAGGGCTGGAAAGGCTCCAGAGAAGGAGACTCCACAGCCTCTCTGGGAAGCCTGTTCCAGTGCTCTGTGGCCCTTATGGTAAAGAAGTTCTTCCTCATGCTGAGGTGGAACTTCTTGTGCTGCAGTTTCCATCCATTGCCCCTTGTCCTATCCCAGGACGCAAATGAGTAGAGGCTGTCCCTGTCGCTTCCTTCCTGACCCCCAGCCTGCAGATATTGATAGACATTGATCAGATCCCCTCTCAGCCTTCCCTCATCAGGCACACCCACCATGCTTTAAATGGTATTGCAAAGCTCTCCAACCTGACCGAACTGCTGCTTTTCTTCCTTGTCTGTAATTAGTGGGTGGGGGGAGAAAGCAACAGCACTAGAAAATATTTTCCTAATAGTGATGAAATAAGTAATTTTCTGTAACACATCTAATTTTCTATCTCATCAATTGCCTACCATCAGTTTCCTCATTGTTTGATTTTTGTTGTTGACTTTGCTTCCACCAGCAATTGAGATCCTTGTTTGTTACTGCTTCATGAAGCATTAAAGCACTGATTGCTTTGGAACTGATTCACAGCTGGGATTAATTCTTCTTTATTTGGAACTTGCAATGACAGCTGGAAACAACAGATTATTTTTCCCCCAAAACATTGGTAACATTAGTGAAATGTTTGATGAAATTTGTTGTAACTCCCTTTGTGAAGTCAGATTCTATTTACACTTGGGATTATTTTGTTGTTGTTTTGATTGTGGTTTCTTTGTAAAAAAAAATTAGAAGCTTTTGTTGGAAGAGAAGAAAGGCTATTTATTAAGGAAGGAAAGAAGAAGAGAGATTTATTTTTAAGTTCTACCCACACTATACAGTAGTCACAAATACTGAACAACCACAAAATTAACTCAGTATTGGTTTTCAGAACTCCATGAATCTTCACTACCTGCTGCTTAACATCCCAAGGAGCTATAAACACAGAGGTATACAATTAATTCCTCAGTCTAGGTCAGTCACTCACTTTAAATACTTTCATTACTCTACCCAGGAGCTGTCCATAATTACTTTTTTAAATGCAGACCAAGTTCCATCAAAATTTAGAATCGTGTTCTCATCCCTCAACTTAAATTACCTTACCAGAAGATGTGAAATAGGTTTTTTTGTTTGTTTGTTTGTCCCGGTATGGGGTGAAAATACCCTAGAAGTGGTCCAACCCCCGGGCTCTCTCCTCTCCCTACAGTCCAAGGTCCGGTAGGAGTTGAGGGGGCGGGGGCACCCCACGTGGCCCCCCCGGAGCCAGGGATGCCTTGGGCAGCATGCAGGCGTGGAGCTTTTTAAACCAATTGGCCAGCTGAAGGATGCTGAGTGCCTGTCGGTCAGTCTCACACGCTCCCGAGGGTATTTAAGGAGGGGCACAGCGACCGTTAGTTGCTCTTCCTCCACTCTTCCTCGCTCACCGCCGTCTCCCGCCGTGGCTGTTGAGGAGCCCAGCCTCGTGCACAGCAGCAGGCAGCGAAGCATAGCAACCCTCCAGAGAAGTAGCAGAGCTGATCTCCTTCTCTCTCTCTGTATCCTCTTTTATTTTTCCTATTCTGGGCTAAGTCGGTTTCCTTTCTTCTCCCCCCGCCCCCGGCTCGGGTTCGGGAAGAAGCGTGTTTCACCCCCCCCGTGCCTGGCGGGCATTTTGTAGGCGCGTCGGGAGCTATTTTGCATGTAACCTCTCTGTTTTCCCAAGTTCTAATTGTTAAACTGTTGCACCTGACGTTTGAGCAACGCGTTCGTCTATTTCTGCCGACCGAAACCTAAAAGAACCGGCGAGGAGGGCACTAGGACCCTCTCGCCGCGAGACATCGCATTTAATTAGTGCTATCTCGTGACATGTTAAAGGACTGCTGTTATCACTCCAGACCCAGTCAGTTCTGTTTGCTCTTGACTTGTGACAGGATCCACTGAAGGTTAGGTTCTGCCTTAGAAAAGTAGAATGAGGATCAGATGTCAAAGCTGAGGGAGTCAAGGAGCAGGTAACGGTGGGGGAAGTCTGGGATTTTAATTTCTTAATGTTTCCTTATAATAAATAAGTACTTATAAGGTGCTCCCTCAAGGGTCATGTGAGAGCTCTGTGTGGTTTCATGATGAGAAACAAAACTCCTTAGAAAATGTAAGAAAGGATCTTCAGTCCTGAAACATCAACTGTCGCCTTGGACAGGGCTCAGGGGCTCCAGAAGGCTCTGAGCCACACTGGCAGGGGGCAAGGAAGCAAATGAGGCTTGCCTGTACTGGTAGCGTCTTGGTTGTTGTTTGTTGGTTGGTTTGGGGTTTTGTTGGTTTGGGGTTTTTGTTTTGTTTTGGTTCTTTTTTTTCTTTTTCTCTGAGTTGTAGCACTGTAAAAATAGGTGAGATTATTTCACTTCTAAATAATCATAAATTAATTTAAAATTAGCTGAGATTCTTTCACTTCTAAACAATTATAAATTCATTTTAAACCAGGTTTGAGATAGAAAATCTTAAAGAATGAGGAAATAAACTTTGGAGACACTTTGAACGTTTTGTATGGTTGAGGTCATCAGAGGTTGCTGGATATGGAACCTGGTTTGAGACTGGATTTTAAAGGGTATGAGGCACCCAAAAATGAGAGTATTAGAGCATTCTGTGTTGAAATGAAAATAAATGCAGATCAGACTGAATTTTCACCTGTGAAGACATAATGATGGGTTTCCCTTGGAGAACACAGACTGATTTGGTTCTAGGTATTAAGCAATGATGGAATTTGGAGATCTCTCTCTTTCCTTTGCCTGAGTATTGTTCAAATGGTTGTAAACAATTTAAAAAATATTTAAAATTGGATATTTAAAAAATATCCAACACTACCCAGTGTAATGGATTTCAAAACATTCTGTAGTTGAGATTCACTGAACCTAAGAAATTAACCCCACTTGGTGGAATTGGGCACTAACTGAAATAGGTCACAGAATTGTGTGGGCCTGTTTCTTCCCTTTTGTCTCTTTATTTGCCTTAAGATAAATTTTGAACAATTTCCTTTGCTGAAGCTGAGTCTGAGTGGTGGAGACCTTCTATACTTGGGCATTAGCTTATTACCCAAGATCTGACTTGACCTCAGCACTGCTGTATCTGGAGGGCAAGGTCTCGTTGTAGCAGACTCAAGTTAACATATCTCCTCACTCATATCCAACATGTGAATGCAAGTGGTCAAATGACAACTTTCTAGAAGAGCTCTTGATCCAAAGTAGTAGATTAAAGTAGAAATTGTTTGGGTTTGGTTGTTTGGTTTCTTTTGCATTTTTAGCATCTTTCTTTGAGATGTCAACTCCTGTCCCTTGTGGCTATTTGGCAAAGTTAATTGCACAATTGGTTTCTGCATTTTCCCAAGAGGTCACATCTAGTACTCTTGGAATCTTGTTAAAGAAGTTAATTAAAGCCTCTCCAGCATGTTTCCGTTAGCTGCAACACAAGTGAGATTTACACATTTTCAATGTCTGTGCTACAGTTGAAAACTAAATGAAAGCACTGATTCACACCTTGTGGCAAAAGCCTTTTGTCCGGCCACTATATAACCTATTGGAAGCTGCGGGGAAACTAATAAAAACACGTGAGAGCAAATCAGGTTAACAAAAGTGGTGTGGTAGATTGGCATACACATAAAGGAGAAGTGAGAAAGGCTCCTTCACAGCAACTACTCATCGATAAGCTTCTGCTGCACCAAAAGGCACTCGAGTGCAGCACAAGTCCTTGCGTGGCAGAAACCTTTTTTGACTTCTTGGGTTTTAATCATTAAGAAGAGGGAGCATTTCCATGAAATCTTTTCAGGTAATACAGGAGTTGCAATTGGACGAAAGCAAAGCATGAAGTAAGCACAGCAGTTCTGGATTAAAATAGTGAGGAAATGTTGTTACAGCCACAGTTATTTTTTAAGGAGGAAGAGTGGGAGAAAGTAGAGTTAAGGATCAACTTGTTCTTAAAGGAGATGTAAAACAGAGCTCAGCTTGCCAGTGCTTATTCGGAAGGGAGTTTATTAGCTTAGGGAGTCTGAAATCTAAAAAAGGGCCATTAGGAAATGGTCAAGCAAAGGCTTCTTAGGCCTTTGCTCACAACGTGTCACATGCAACACTTGTTTGGGTTTTACATTCATTACCAAATTGGTACAAATTGCTATGTGTTTTAATTAATTGTATTTACTGGACAGAAGCTGGAGACTCACACAGATCAAATACTGTGGCTGGGTTTTTTAACACAGCTGAAGTAAGAACGGGAATCCTGCACAGGCAGTTCAAAACTTGCGTGCACTTGTGGAACAAAAGTTGGCACCGGCCAGAGCCTTTCCTGTGCCATGATGGGAACACAGCTGGAGACAGGTACAGGAGGGGACCTCTGGTGGGGGAAAATTAGAGAAGAGACTAGTTGCACTGGAAAATTCAGAGATGAGAAATAGTCATGCAGGAGAAGCTGGATGTTTTACAAGCCCTATGTATGGCTCATTTCGAGGTACAGCTGTAAATTCATCTTAGCACCTGTTAACATTTCTTGGACTACCATTGTGCTTAGCCCAGTTTTGTTGCTCCCTTGATGTGAAATAAGGCTGCCAAGATTTCTGAGCCTGCAAGTTCAGAACAAGTTGAGATATGGAATAAAATCCATGCCTAGGAGGCAAATTTGGTCTAGGTAATGTTACTGTAAGGCTTTAATTGTGAGACCCAAAGATAAATTCTCTTAAATTTCTGTGCCAGTGTTGTGTTATTGGCAATATTTTTTTTTTCTCTCAAATGCCAGGTTGTATAGTTTGTGAAATGGACAGCTGACAATTTGATCAGTTTGTGGAGCTTTGGAACAAATATTTGTTATTATTGTTGTTGTTTTTGTTATCATTAAACAATATTATATTAATATTTATGTGTTATTTATGTGATCAATAGTTATTATGAATTATATACTACTACTTATACTAATAATGATGTTACGAACAAGTTCTGCATCATGAAGGCGCTGGAATGCTGCTACAGGTTGCTCAGGAAGGTAGTTGAGGTCCCATCCCTGGAGCCAAGTCAGGGTGGTCAAAGCTCCGAGCAACCTGATCTAGTGGAGGATGTCCCTGCTGACTGCAGGGAGGTTGGACTGGAAGACCTTTGGAGGTCCCTTCCAAACCAAACCGTTCTATGACTGCAAGTGATGTGAAAGGTCCTGCTGCCCAGGGTGTTTGTTGGGGTTTTCACCGTTTGTACCAGCAGATGGCAGCCTAACACCGACTTGAGGCTGGGAACGGCCGCGGCGTCTGCTCTGAGAAGCTGGCAACAGCAGGAGCAGCGTTGAAGTTGCTTGGCAAGGCGCTGAACTCGGCCTGAACAGCAGTAGGTGTAGTATGCTATGGCCTCTCTAGCACTGTTGTACAGCATTTTTTACGTATGCACAAGGAATTGCAACCAAGATGAGAGAATCACAGAATGTGAGGGGTTGGAAGGACCTCCAGATATCATCCAGTCCAACCCCTCTGCCAGAGCAGGGTCACCCAGGGCAGGTCACCCAGGAACAAATCCAGGTGGGTTTGGAATGTCTCCAGAGAAGGAGACTTCATAACATCTCTGGGCAGCGTGCTCCAGGGAGCTGGCACCCTTCTAATAAAGAAATACAAAAGGAAACTTTGTGCTGACACAGGATTGTGTAGAAAGCCTCCACAAAAGCAATTTTTTTTAAAGGACAGGGGAAAAAAAGAAGTTTGATGAAGCTTGGAAATGTATGAAATAATAAAACTATTCTCTCTTTGCTCACGTAATCTTCTGATGGAGATGTTTCTAAACTTGCCTAGGATCCTACATTTTCACTATAAATTAGAATTTAATTCCTTTAGAACTAAACCAAACCAACAAAAACAAAGAAACAAACAAGCCCAAACCAACCAATCAACCAAACAAAAAAAACCCCAACCAACCAAAACACAAACAACAACAACAACCTACCACCACCACAATCCCAAGCAACAAACTACAACTTGTTAAGTGTAAATTCTCAGGACTGTTTTTCTCTTCTGTGAGTGGAATTGTGACCTGTCCGAAGTGCCCAGTGTTTGTGAACAGGGCAGTAGCTGCCTGGGCTGAAAATACCTTATATAATGAACCTGAATCCTGTTGTGAAATTTGTGTAAAGGAAGCAATGTGTTTCTTTTAATGACCTTTTAAAAAATAATTTTTATACATTTTTTTAGTACTTGAGCGGAGCCCAAAGAATGCAGAGCCAATCATGGCATGGTTTGGGTTGAAAAGGACCTCCAAAAGTCATCTAGTCCAACCCCCCTGCAGGCAGCAGGGACATCCACCACTAGAGCAGGTTGCTCACAGCCTTGTCCAGTCTCACCTTGAATATCTCTAGAGATGGGGCCTCAACCTCCTTCCTGGACAACCTGTTGCAGTGTTCCATCACCTTTCTGGTACACAACTTGTTCCTGACATACAACTTCAACCTGCTCTGCTCTCACTTCAAACCATTGCCTGTCCCTGCAGGCCTTTGCAAACAGTCCCTCTGCAGCCTTCTTGTAGCCCCTTCAGGACCTGTCAGGCTGCTGCTAGGTCTGCTTGGAGCCTTCTCTTCTGCAAGCTCAACACCCTCAGCTCTCTCAGCCTGTCCTCATAGCAGAGATGCTCCAGCTCCTTGAGCATTTTTGAGCAGCATCTATATTTTAGCACTTAAGCCTGTGATCATGAGTGTGGAATAACGTCCAAGAGCCATTTAGGGAACTCATGTTCCCTCTGCTTTTGAAAATGCCAACAGGCACCCTCTCGCCATTACAGGTTTTGCAGACACCTCCTGCTAGGTGTTTGATCCCTCTTTGTTTGGTGGTGTCAGTTGGTCTTCAGGAGGGTAAAACACACACAACAGAGACTTGTTTACATTCAGATTTTTTTTTTTTATTTTGCAGCAGGATGATTTTCCAGTTCCTTTTGTAAAATTCATGTTATTACTTCATTGCCAGGCCGCCACCCTCAAAATTCAGAGTTACTGTTTGGCAGCAGCAGTAAATCCTGCCAGGAGCTAACCTAGACTGGAGAACTCATGTGAAGAGGCAGTCCACCTGGTTCACTTAGTAAGAAGTGAAGAACAGGGAGACAGCATCTTTGTGCTGAAAACAGAAAGTAAATCGTCCTTGTGTTTGTTTTCCAGATAAGTTCTTCTAGTAGCTTTAACATACTATAGAGCCAATCCAGAATCTGTTTAGCATTCTATTCACTTTGGAGAGCAGAAGGCTCCAAAGAGACCTTATTGTGGCCTTCCAGTATCTTGAAAGGGGCCACAAGAAAGCTGGGAAGGGACTCTTTAGGATGTGAGGTTGTGATAGGACTGAGTGGAATGGATTTAAGCTAGAGGAGGGCAGGTTGAGATTAGACCTTATGAAGAAGTTCTTCACCATGAGGGTGGTGAGACACTGGCACAAGTTGCCCTGGGAGGTGGTGGAAGCCTCAACCCGGGAAGTCTTTAAGGCCAGGCTGGATGTGGCTCTAGGGAACCTGATCTAGTGTGAGGTGTCCCTGCCCCGTGGCAGGGGAGCTGGAACTGGATAATGCTTGAGGTCCCTTCTAACCCTCACCATTCTGTGATTGTATAAAATTGGCATGAATAGGATATCATAAAATACAGTGGTCCCAAGACAGATTATCCGTCATAGGTGGCTTTCACAGTGGAGTGCTGCAGCTTACAACCAATCCCAGTAAAGCAGAATCACTGTATAGATGAAAATAAAATGGAAATAAAAATAAATATTTTTTCCCTTTTACTTTTCAGAAAAAAAACATGTTAGTATTAACAAATTAGAAATACAAGGTGAAAATTGAGATTTCTGATGAAGTGTGGTACCATTGACAGCCAAATCTCAATCTCAGAGATAAGGAAGTTCTGGGGGAAAAAAAAAAAACCAAAAACAAAACTTGTCTGTATCTGAAGAAGATGTACATTTCGTTGTTCTGTACCAGCTGAGTAGTCTTCTCATTACATATCTAGACATAACACCAAGCAGAGTAACACTCCAAGGAATAGCAGTGCTAGGAAATGCTTTTTGCAGTTCACTTGGCAATTTTAAAAACATGAAATCTAACCAAAATATTTTGCTTCCTGGAGAAGGAAGTTGTTTCCCTGGACAAAACACAGGCTGCTTCATAAAGCTGGGTATCAAACAGAGAAAACCAGGTGGGCTTATAGAGAGAAACAAAAAACTGCTGGTGGAATTTTATGAGAGTCAGAAAATAAGGTGCCTGCTCTAATCTCTGTTGCAATGATGAAGGTATTTCCAACACTTTTTTCCACCTGCTCTGCCTTTTCCCTTTAAGAATGGAGAGTGAGGTCCTGGCTTAAAACAAATAAATACTGCTAACCTCTGTAGCTGCCTGATTAGAAGCTGCAGATGTAGGTATCTATCTCTGCCTACATTGATTGATGTAAACATAGCATTTTACTCAAGAAGGGTCTTAAAGGTTCATAGGAAACATTTTGATGGCATACTCCAATACAAGAAGAAAGGACTTTAAAAGTTATTCCCCTCCTTCCTGCTTGACTCAGATGGACTCTTCTCAGCTCTGCATGTTCAGACCTCTGTATCTGGAACTCTGACTGAAATAACTGCAGTGAAACTCATCCAGGAGATGTACCACATGGCATTGATTTCTTTATGTTAAGGAAACAGAGCCCGTGTACTTTTCATGAGTCATGACTTGCATATATGTCCTCAGGTTTTTAGGTATTCCCTGTTTATGATTTCCCCAAGTGCTGTAGTCTGTATGAAAGCTTGTTTCACGGTTTCACATTAAACCATGAAACATGGTGTAATGGCCACAGTGGCGTTAAGTTGATGATTGAACTTCAAGAAAGACATTGAGGTACCAGAGCATGTCCAGAGAAGGGCAATGAAACTGGTCAAGGGTCTGAAGAGCAGGTCTAGTGAGGAGCAGCTGAGGGAACTGGGTGTGTTTGGTCTGGAGAAGAGGGGGCTGAGGGGAGACCTCATTGCTCTCTACAGCTCTCTGAAAGAAAGCTGGAGCAAATCAGGGGTTGGTCTCTTCTCTCTAGTATCAGGTGATATCAGGAGAGGAAATGGCCTGATGTTGTGCCAGGGGAGGTTTAGGCTGGATACGAGGGCAAATGTCTTTGCTGCAAGGGTGGTCAAGCATTGGATAAGGCTGTCTGAGGAGGTGGTGGCATCAGCATCCCTGGAGGTGTTCCAGAAATGTGTGGACATGGCACCTGGGGACGTGATTTAATGGCCACAGTGGTGTTGACATTTGGACTTGATGATCTGAGAGGTCTTTCCAACTGAAACAATTCTATGATTTCTGTGGTTCTATGTCTCCTCACACAGCAGGTTAATTCATTCAGCTCTCTTTTTGTTAGCTGAGGAGACAAAGTAGTGTGGTGTACGGCAAGTGAAGGCTGGAAGTGAACCCTTTGTAAGATCTGCCTTTGATGGTTGGAGTTGATGATCTAGAAGCTGTTTACAAGCAGACCAGAACTCTGATTCTGTGGTTGGTGCCAGGTGCTGCAGCAAAGCTGTCCTTACCCGTGCAAATGTTGTACAGGAGGTGTACAAGCACACTGATAGCATGCAGCAGGGATGGGCCTCTCCACCTGACCGGCCTCTCAGTAAAACATGAGTGTCACACTTTGTCTTTAGGCAAGCTGTGCCCATTCCTCTGGTATTTTATTACCTTCTGGAATAACGATATCCCGTAAGGAAGATTTGCTAGGGTTTGTTCTTTGTACTGCGCTCATTCAAGGTGGCTGGAGCAAAAACACATCACAACAGCCAAAGACAAAAGTGGGTGTTCAGCAACCTGTCACTGCAGAGAAATGTTTGCCTGCCACCTTGCATTTGTCTTGCACAAGCCACCTTCTTCTGGCTTGAAGCGGCCAAGAAAAACTATGGGCTGGAGAAAGGCAACCGGACAGACTGGCAGGGCCAGCCTGCAGGAATGCATCAGCTGGATTCTTCTGAGTTGCTTTTGGCCTGAAACTGCCTGTTGCTGAGTAATGAGATCTTAATTAATTTTTGGGCAGTTTCTCAGGGTACTAAGAGAGAGTGGAACAAAACATTTTTCAAAGCATTTTGCCCTTCAAGGAGACATTAATGAGGGGACAGAGTGTCTGCTCAGCAAGCTTGCTGATGATACCAAACCGGGAGGCTTGGCTGACACACCTAAAGGATGTGTGGCCATGCAGTGAGACTTGGACAAGCTGAGAGCTAGGCAAAAAAAGAACCTAATGAGGTTCAACAAGGGTAAGTGTGGAGTCCTGCACCTGGGAAGGAACAATAAACTGCACCATTACAGGCTGGGAGGTGATCTGCTGGAGAGCAGCCCTCTGGAGAGACACCTGGGAGTGCTGGTGGACAAGTTCTGCACAGGACAGCAATGTGCCCTGCTGGCCAAGAAGGCAAATGGGATCCTGGAGGACATTAAGAGGAGTGTGGCCAGCAGATTGAGGAAGGTTTTCCTCCTCCTCTGCTCTGCTCTAGTGAGGCCTCACCTGGAATATTGCATCCAGTTCTGGGCTCCTCAGTTCAAGAGGGACAGGGATCTACTGGAGAGTCCAAGGGAGGGCTACAAAGATGCTGAAAAGGCTGGAGCCCTGCCTGATGAGGAAAGGCTGAAGGACCTGGTGCTGTTTGGTCTGGTGAAGAGAAGACTTAGACGGGATCTAATCAATATTTGTAAGTATCTGAGGGCTGGGGGTCAAGAGGAAGGGGACAAGCTCTTCTCATTTGCACCCTGTGATAGGACAAGAGGTAATGGATGTATACTGAAGCACAGGACATTCCACTTCAAGATGAGGAAGAATTTCTTGACTGTGAAAGGGTCCCAGAGCACAGGCACAGGCTGCCCAGAGAGGTTGTAGAGTCTCCTTCTCTGGAGACTTACCATCCCTGTCTGGATGTGTTCCTGTGTGACCTGTGCTGGAGTCTGTGGTCCTGCTCTGGCAGGGCTGTTGGACTCAGTGATCTGTGTAGGCCCCTTCCAACCCCTAACATCCTTTGACCCTGTGAGAGAAACCCTTGGTCACCTCATTGCTTGGTTTCTGCCTATGCTTGCTCTAATTAGTAAGAAGACAGAATACTGTTGGTTTTTTTTAGGGAGGGAAGGACAGTGTGCCTTGGGATCCAGTTCAGAGGACAGTTGGTGGACACAGAGGACCTAGTTTCAACTTTCACTGTGCTACACTTGTCCTTGCCACCCCAACAAATTTATTCTTCCTGCCTGCATTTCTCACTTGTGAAACAGAAGCATGCTTTTGCTGTCAAGAAGGTTGTGTACCTACAGCACTCTGTGAGGTGGATATACAGACTCCACAAAGTCTGGGTAATGCTTCTCAGGGGTGGAATCTCCAGGCAGGCTGGGGTTGCATCGTCACCACAAAATGCACCATCACAGAGTGAACTGGCTGGATAGAGTCTCCTTAGTGCTTTTCTGCTTCTTTGTAACCTCTTTTCTTCCCTTAAGTAATTTTTTTTTTTTTCCTAGAGATTATTT
>VWZI01009657.1:287176-339330 GCA_013396835.1 Psilopogon haemacephalus
TTTTTTTTAAGATCAGCAGTTTATATGTTTTGAAGTGAGTTTGCACTATCCTGTATCCATATCCAGGTGTGGTTCTGAAAAGGTACAAATGAAAACCCTGCAGTCCTTAGGCTATGTGGACAAATATAATTTTAAAAGGTAGCACAAATAACTACAGATTGTAGGTGCAGATCATTAAGTCATCTTGAAAATCAGATTTGCAGCTGTTTATGCAGAGAAGCAAGAAAGGGAAGTTATTGTAAGCAAGCTGAAAACATCTGCTGTCAAAATCAGCTTGTCCTGTGATCATCTGATTTACATCCTTTGGCTGCACGAATCAGTAGGTTCTGAGCTGCTGTATTTCAGTGCGAAACCGGGTAGCCTGCTCTGTGAAAAATGGAAATCCAAGCCCTGCTTCCACTAACACTTCGCTATTACTGCTATTTTGACCAAAAAAGCGTCTGTGAGGGGCGGAAAAAAAAAAATAAAAAATCAAAAGCTAGAACGCTTCCTGCAATGCCTTAACAGCAGGGGGGTTTGCCTCTAGGGTAGAGAGAAAAGGCAAAGAATTGCTGTCTGTGAGCTGGCAAAGCAGCGCAGTTGGCTCTGGCAGTGAGGGGGTTGACTGACAGTCTGCAGTGCAGTGGAGTTAGCTGAGCTCCCTATATGGCTGTGGATTAGCTATATGCTAATACTGATAGGAGAAGAGCAGCCGTAGGAGCGCAGTGAGCTGCCGGTGGAGACGATCGGAGAGTCTCAGCAGAGCTGCCTCCTCAAGAGCCATGGCTGAAGGGGGCGAAGGAGGGGAAGATGAAATACAGTTCCTGCGAACTGTAAGTATCTGCTTTATTATAGGTCACGCAGGACAGGATTCGGTGTCTCCTGTCTATTCCTTCGCTGCCGCGTGAAAAACGAAGTGTTATTTGCGCGCTGGGCTTTGCCAGATGGGAGAATTGATGTAGTCAGTGGAAGAAAATAAAGCGGGGCTCTGAGCTTTAATAGCAGCAGGCAGGCTCGGTGTGTTCTCGCTCGAATCTGGCAGTTCGGTGTAAGGAGCCCTATTTCCGCTGTAATCCCTTGCGTTCGGAGCCTCCTCGGCAACTTTGTGCTTGGGTTTCTAAATGTAGCACGCCAAATATCTGACCTCTGAAACTTCTGCCTGGCTTGGATTTCACTGACATTAACAGAAGCTTTGCAAAGAGGACAGCCTTAAAACGATGAATAAACCAAGCAAGCCCTCGATGATTTCTTCTGATAAACAGGCAGGCAGAAGCACACTCGTGTGTAGGGAATACCAACAGATGTTGGAAGTCGGGGCTCGGGAAGTCTTTGGAGCCTTTCCTCTGCTTCAGAGAAGCTGCTTTGAAAAGGAGAGGAGGATTTCTTCGGGGAGGGGTGCTAATTAGTGAAATAGCCTGCACTCCCTCTGGTTCTAGATAGGGAGCCCTCACACCATTCTTTGCCAAAGCTGTACACGAATCTAATATGACAACCAATTTGGGCTTTTAAGTGAGTTAGTTTTCATCAATTCGTTTTTGAAGTGGGGATAAGCCCCTTTTCCTGTGTAATTGTCTGTCTGTCATCATTTTTACCCCACATGATTAGGAGTATGTTGTTGTGTAACTAGTGTGAAAAATCTGCTACTGGTGTGTGTGTTCCTTACTCTTTCCATACTCTCCTCACATCACATTTATCACCAATAACGTTGCAGAAAAGGTCTCTTCTAGGGCCGATAGAACTTCCAAAGGGTAAGTCTTCAAAATAAAACATTTTAAGTGCCCAAAGCAGGAAACGATTTCTGGGAGGCTGAGAACGTTTGTTTCTGGCAACTAAAGGTTGGAGGGTGGTGATGTCTGCTGCTGCTTATGTAAATTGTTTAGATGTGGTGAAGTGTCAGTAGCACTTTTAAGCCTGGGAGAATGTCATGAGGGGAGGGAAATGGATAGTCACAATGAAGCCCCTCCTTCCACTACACTTTTTAGAGGTGTCTGTGTTACTCAGTTTGGTAGGTTACTCAAATTATAGGAGGAGGTGCTTTTGTCTGAGGCCAGAGCTTTAAATGAATGTCCTTCATCCTTTTACTGTCTAAGATGTGCCTAAACAGAGCAGTCTTCCTCCGTGGTGGAGTAGCTTTACCTATTCATAGGCAGCCTGTGTGTGTGCTACATGAGATGGCAATTTCTGCTGCTCTGACCCATTCTCAAGCAGTAGAACTCTATTACACTTCCTTCTAATGGGTGAAATAAAGTGCAAAACAAGGGTGAGGGCTGAAAATGGAAACAGCAACAATGAGGCTACGCATAAGTGGTCCTTTTATACCAAGCCTTAGGAAATCCTTCACGGGGAAAACCATGGAATAGCTTCTTGGAAGCTTCTCCTTGCAGTGAAGAACCATAGCAGCTACTTCTGTCTCTTCTCCATTATAATTTCCTTCACCTTAGTGGAGAAGGGAGCAGTTGTTGTTTATATACTGAGGAAGGAACCATTTGTTAGGTGTTGAGTGCTACGGCAATGTAAGCCTTTAGTACTTATTACTTCCAGCCTTTATTGCTGCCTAAACACTGTCCGTACAAAAATGAAGTACAGTAGCCCTTTAGAGCTCTTCCAGTGACATTGTTGATCAGTCAGGTTCCTCTCTGAGTCAAAATGATTCCTGGGCACTTGAAGTGCTAGTGACTGTTTCTCTAGCTTGTGTAGGTGAATCTTCTTTTCTAAGTGTTCGTCTCCATATTCTTTTTGAGTCTTCAGACAGAAACGTTCTAGGATGTTCTAGGCTTTCAGAGATATCTCTTTCTCGGTGAAGTATAACACAAAATTAGATCTCTTTTGAGCTATAATTATCCTACAATATTTTCTGGGACAGCAAGACTATTTCTTAAAAGTCTAGTGAAATTAACCATTGCTTTCTTAAAGGAAAGCTTTCCTTCTGTGCCCCTATTTTTGCATTGGGTAGGATGTGGTTTTTTTCTTTATCTAAATGATTGTCCAGTTTTGTGCAATATTTTTAGGCTCTCTGCTGTTATAGGAGGGATGGAAGCTCAGTAATGACTGAGTGGCACCTCTTTTTCTAGGGAGCAGCAAACTTGTGCCCATATTTACAAACTTTGATGGAAAGCTTTCAGCTGTCACTTTCCATTCTAACAAATTCCCCATGTTTGTTTAAACCAACAGCAGTAGGAATGACAAAGACCTTATGAAAAGATTGTGGAGAGGCCAGGGCTAGAACACTTTCATTGTCATCACCGCTGCAGTAGTAGAATGGCTTGTGCAAAGCTTTTAAAAACAATGACATTATGTGAATGAAGATGCCACTAATGCGGTGGAGTTTCCTGCATTCATTTTTAAAAATCTAAGTTCAATATTAATATAAATAAGTACACTCTTTTTTACCTTTCTTTTTTTTTTTTTTCTTGCACTGTTCCCCTGCTGCTGTGTCTTTGTTAACAAGTCTTTGATGGTGTGTTTCTGTAGTCAAGCTCAGAATTGTTTCTGTAGTTTTCTACTTGGAAGCTTTCACCTGAATTTGAGTGGGTATTCAGTGTATGAGTGCCTGCCTCTGTGTCATGCATGGGAGGAGGAACGCAGCACTTGTTAGGTGTATAATGTGCAAAACTGCTATCTCTTACTTTCCCGACCTTGTCATGTTTGTTCTTTAGGTGGCTTGCCCCTATCTTTTCTTTGATACCCCTTTGTAAGGTACACATCCATGAGAAATTAGTGAAAATGATGTTTCTGCAGCATTAGGTGAGAACACAGGGTAACCCGTGCTGCTCTGAGATAACACTCCAAAGGGACAGAAAAGACACCCTGTTGCCCTTGGCAATGTGAGTGAGTGTTAAGTATTCTTATTCCAGTCTTTTCTAGCTACTGGGACTTTACTCCTGTGACAAACCGAAAACGGCTTTTCTCTGGGGTAATTATTCCCAAGTTCTCTGTCATTGCTACTGCTGCCAAATTAATCAAATATGGGGTGATGCCTTGAAGCAGATAGCTTTTGTCTTCCTCCATCAAAACACCCATGACTACAGTTGCTAACAGAGAGCATGACTGGAGAGGGAAGAAAAGTCACAGCTCCACTCAAAGCACGGGGGGGGAGTTGAAACGTACCTGTGCTGAAGCACGCCAAAGCTGCTTGCCGTGGTGGAGTCCAAATCGTGGTGGCTCCATTAGTTAAGAGGTGTATTTTTTTCCTATTTTTCCTGAAATTCATACTATTCATACAAAATGTTTTCACTTACTGTGACAGCAATAAACATTCAGTGTTTCGTTTTGCAGCGTGGCTCATTACACATCAACCAGCAAAGTTTTGTCTGGTTTGGCAAGGCCCAGGGCACTGTGTGTGGCTGTGTATGGCAGTAGTGTGGCTGTGCCTTGGTCTATGCCTGACTCTTTCCCCAAATGGTTACAAATTCTTCATTTCCCTGAGTGACAAAGCTTCAACAATTGATTCTCTGACTTTCACTCCTGTAGCAGCTTCACTCAGTGACCTAATTTTCTGTCACAGCCCAAGTGTAGCTCTCTGTTATATGTCATGCTGGTGTTACAAAGACCTAGAATAGAATACGTGGATTTGCTTTTTTCCCCCAAATATCTAGTGCATACGCATGGATTTACACAATGCAGTGTGGCTTAGATACTTTTTGTGTTAAACTGCTGCTCAGAACCAAGACAGCTGGGTGGCTCATACGCAGTTATGTGTGGGTGCACTTTCCTCTCTGTACTGTTTGAAAAGGAGCTTTTCAGCTGTTCAGATGCTCCAGGTGATATGAGAATTTATCTGAGTTTTGCAATAGGAACTGTCAGGTATTGTATGAGTTACATTTTCTTTTTCAATAGTTTTCACTACTGCCAAATACAAGAATTGGTCCTCTCATGCCTCTTTTATTGTTTCGGGAGTTGTACTAAAGCACTTCAGTCCACCCAGGATTAGTGTGGCAGAAAATGAGTTCTTTAGATACTTCCAGTGCATGTTGTTTTATCAAATCTGTGTCCTCAGTGGTACATCCCAAGTAACATAACAAAGGATGTGTGAAGAGGAAACATTAAAATAATTAGTCCTTAATAGTCCAACTTAATAGTTATGTTCCAAACTGCTTGCTGATGTTCTGTAACACAGAGCTCTGTGGCTCTTTTCCGTATAGTAGCAAAATCTGCTATATAATGCCAGATAAATGCATATATGTATATACATCCTATATAATCACCAGATAAATGCTTCCAAACAAACACATTGGACAAATGTCAAGTAGCAATGGAAGATATTCCCAGGGAGAAGTTTTTAGCAGTGGTTAATTAAAACCTGGGAAAATACGGAAATTGATCTGAGTTGTGTATGGGATTACATAAAGGAGATATAGACATTTATATACAGTACAAGATGCACAGGCTACAGGGTGTCTTAAGATGAAATCAGTGGAATTTTCCTGAAGCCCCTTTTAAGGGAGCTGGCACAGGTTCTGCTTCTTGAACAGCTGAACGTGTTCCATGGGATTATTTTCAAGTTAATTAGGACATTCTGTCTCATGTCACTGGATTGTGCTGCCATTCATGATCAAGTAGTTGTCCAGTAGACAGACAATTCTTTTTAGGCAAAGGGTAGAAAGAAAGGAAGATGAATGTTATATATTCTGTTACAGATTGTGTGAGAGCTGCTGTGTGTTAGGGGTTCAAGGGATTTTGGAATGAAATGCTTGCATCTGTTTATCTCTGTGCACCGAATCTCCACTTTCTGATCCTACTGCCATCCTCTTTAACAATTGTATAGCTGTCCATGCCTCTAAGTCTTCTGAGAAGTGGAACAAAACTTGTACAACAAACAAAACAAACCAAAATCCTACCAGGCCTCTTCCATTATATTAAAAAAAAAAAAAAAAAAAGCCTTTCAAATTAATTTATTTTTGCTTCTTTTGATTCCTTTTCAGCTACTTGCAGCCACTCTCTTTGCTTTATTACTCTCCAGTTTCTACCATGGAAATAATAATTATTTATATGATTTTTTTCCTGAGTTAAGTTTCTTAGACCCTGTGGTGTTCCCCTCTGTAAATATCTTTTCATTTGCACTGCTTTTAAACCCTGCCAGTATTCTCAGCTTTGGGAATAGGCTTGCCTGATTTGTCATCAGAGGCAAAGGATTGCTTTATGCATGTTCTTTGACTAGGTGTCCTTCCTTTCTGAAGGTCTGGGAAACTTATAAGATAAATTTACAATATCCAGTAGCATGCTGTCAGTGTTTATTTCTGATGAAATGGAAATAAGATCTTTTGAGGATAATTCTAAGCCATTTTCAAGACAGACTTTTAAGCAAATGCTCTACCCTTCTATGAACAAAACACTCACAGCTCCAGACTCTCTAATGCTTCTTATTTTTACCTCTGGCCATGCTGGAGTAATGGCATAGTATCTGTATCAGAGTTATTCAATTAATTTGTAACAATTGATCTTCTGGAGTGAAATCATCTGATTTCAGTGGGTATTTTGGGCTCCTGGTAAGGAAGAGTTCTGTGGGCAAACTGCACCATGTTTACATTCAAAGGCAAATGCTG
Source organism: Psilopogon haemacephalus (assembly GCA_013396835.1). Lineage (NCBI taxonomy): Eukaryota > Metazoa > Chordata > Aves > Piciformes > Megalaimidae > Psilopogon > Psilopogon haemacephalus. The sequence goes on from VWZI01009657.1 coordinate 293,698, forward strand.
AACTGATTTGGTATGTTTCATATAGTGAAAAGTGCTTGAAGTTTACTTAGTGGTTGGAATTTTACAGCTGTCATTGAGAAGAAGAGAGGTCAGCGATATAGTCACGGCTGCATTATAATTTCATAGAACTTCACATCATTTCTGACAATATGCTTTGGGTCTTTCCCATTCTTTGAGATAGGATCCTGAGTTCTGTTCCCAGCTTGTGCTACTGATACAGAATGAGTGGAATGTTCATACCGCCAAACCTTGCAATTAAAATAAGAAGAAGGCTAAAAGGGAATATGAGAAGGCTGTGAAATTATATCCAGCATGTTGTTAAGTAGTGAATTTTACACTACAGTTACAGAAATGATTATAAAGTAGATTTGCTGGTACACGAAGAAAAAACCAACTGCTCTATTTAATATTCTGGAAAAAGCATTTTTTTAGGTGATAGATTATTGACAGAGTGTACCAGGTAAAGGAGGAAAGAGGAGAAATTATGAAATGAGCTTTGACAGAATCAACACTGAGACAGTGAAGACTTGCATCATGATTAGTTAGAGATGAAGGCTAATTTCTCTTTCTGAAATTGAAGGTGGTTTTGTTAGGGAGACACTTCTACTGCTGTTGCCTACAGGCTGCTGTTGGAGATCATACTTTGCTGGGTCTGTTTCTCTGATACCTGCCTTACATTTTGTTCAGCATGGATCTAGAGAACAAAGTGCAAACACTATTTTTACTATGAAGAGGTAGAGCAGTAATATTCAGATAGGGATTGTGCAGCATTGTGTGTCACAGGAACAGTCAGAGACAGGCTGTGTGGCCTTGGGTGTCGTGGCAGCAGAGACAGGCTGTGTGGTGTTGCAGGAACAGTCAGAGAACAGGCTGTGTGGCATTGTGTGTCACAGCAACAGAGACAGGCTATGTGGTGTTGCAGGAACAGTCAGAGAACAGGCTGTGTGGCATTGGGTGTCGTGGCAACAGAGACAGGCTGTGTGGTGTTGCAGGAACAGTCAGAGAACAGGCTGTGTGGCATTGTGTGTCGTGGCAACAGAGACAGGCTGGGTGGAGTTGCAGGAACAGTCAGAGAACAGGCTGTGTGGCATTGTGTGTCACAGCAACAGAGACAGGCTGTGTGGTGTTGCAGGAACAGTCAGAGAACAGGCTGTGTGGCATTGGGTGTCGTGGCAACAGAGACAGGCTGTGTGGTGTTGCAGGAACAGTCAGAGAACAGGCTGTGTGGCATTGGGTGTCGTGGCAACAGAGACAGGCTGTGTGGCATTGGGTGTCACAGCAACAGAGACAGACTGTGTGGTGTTGCAGGAACAGTCAGAGACAGGCTGTGTGGTGTTGCATGTTGTATGATGTGCAGTGTTAGTACCTGTATGTATGACAGATGTGTCTAGACCTGTGCCATCTGATGCACCTGTATGGCATATGGAGCTCTATGTGGAGTTGCACTTCCACAAGCTGCTTCCTATTGGCCAAGCCTACACCAGTTAAAGAAAGCAGCATTACTCTATGTGAACTTATGCATTAATCTTACTACTCTTTCTGTAAACAGCTTACATTAAACAAAGAAATGCTGCATCAGTGCGTGTGTTACAGTGTTGTAAGTACTGTGTCTTGTACAACTGAATACAATCACGATCAAATTAACTCCTAGGATAGAGCCAACTAACTCTTTGCCATTTCCCCCCATTTCTTTTCCAGTCATGGGTTTGAGGCTTGTTTGTTTGTTTGTTTTGGTGGGGGAGGGTATTTGTGCCAATGCAGGTTTATTGATGTAATGGCAAACCTGCTATGATCAGGCAAAATTTTTCAGTATCACCCTCAGACTGTTAGTGAGTTCAAAGCCTTGTGGATAGATTTGTGAGCATGCAGTAATCCTAACTCAACGCTTCAGGCATACATTTCCCTATTTCCCCCAAGCCTCACTGGTGGCTGTTTTGAGAATTTTTTTTTCTGCCTAAGCTCTGGGTTTTGGTAACTGAAGGTGGATTACTATCTTCCTTTAAACAGGGAGTTTGCTAGTGGATGTCTCACATTTTTATAGCATGCAGCAAGTGAGTTGTCTAATCTCTGTGCCTTTTCTCTAATTCTCTGCCATGCTAACTGGATATGATTCATGTTAAAATCCAGCTGTGACTATTCCCTCTTCCTCAGTTCCCATGGTAGTGGTGTGACCACATAACTAAATGCTGCCAGGTGCATTAGATACAGATTCCAAAAAAATAAAGCAGAGCTGAGGGAAGGGAGGAGAAGGAAAATAAATGTAGCATGCAGTTATTCAGAATATATTGAATGCAATTACAGGGCACTAATTTGAAGTCACAGGTTTCTTGACTTTGTCCATGAAACAAGTGTTTTCCCAAACAGCAGATAATAACAGTGCAGCTTCATAACCACAGAGCTCTAGAGACAGTAAAATTATCATCTCAATTTAAAAACCCAAACAAAAGACTCTTTAAAAGATTCGGAAAGAAAACATGAGCTATGAATGTATACCTCAATAAATGTTTTGGGTTTCTTCTTCAATGTAGAAATTTAATTAATGTTCTGAATATAGGAAGGGCATGGAGCTGATGGAGTGGGTCCAGAGGACAGCCACACAAGTGCTCAGGGGGCTGGAACGCCTCTGCTCTAAGGGCAGGCTGAGGGAGCTGAGAGTGTTCAGCCTGCAGAAGAGAAGGCTCCAGGCAGACCTAAAAGCAGCCTGCCAGTACCCAAAGGGGCTGTAAGAAGGCTGCAGAGGGACTGTTTGCAAAGGCCTGCAGGGAACAGGACAAGGACAATGATTTGAAATGAGAATAGTGTAGATTGATATTGGATGTGAGGAACAAGTTCTGCACTATGAGGATGCTGGAACACTGCAACAGGTTGCCCAGGGAGGTGGTTGTGGCAGAGCAGGGCACTGCCCCACCGGAGGTTTGAATGAGGTGTGAACTGTGGCAGGGCACACCCAGTCCACTGCCCCACCAGAGGTGTGAATGGGGCAGGAAACGGTCTTCCTCCCTCCCCACCTCTGTCACCGGAGGCTTAGTACAATAGGTGTGAAGTGCCTTCTCCCACCCTCCATGGGCTTGAACAGGGAGGCAATAGATCACCTCAGTATATATATGGCAGCTGGACAGATTGCAGCAGGACTTGCTTGGACTTGCAAGGACTTGCTTAGACCTTCACTGGGACCTGCACGGACCTGCACTGGGACCTGAACACGGACCTGGAGACACGAACCTCGCACGGACTTTGAGACAGTCTCCCATCTGTAAGTAGGGCAAGTTTCATGCCCAAACTTTTCCATTTTTCTGATTTTTCCTGAATTACAAGAAAAGGCATCATTGTGAAGACTTTTCCCGACCGAATTAGAACCCAAACTTAAACTAATCTACACACAGATTGTGGGTGGGGCTTTTGGAAATTATAAAAGCTACATAATTTATAATTTCAGCCTCTTCAATAGCCCACAATCAATACAGTGGTCGAGGCCCCATCCGTGGAAATATTAAAAATCAGGCTCAACTGGGCTCTGGGCAACCTGATCTAGTGGAGGATGTCCCTGCTGACAATAAGGAAGTTAGACTGGATGACCTTTGGAGGTCCCTTCCAACCCAACCCATTCTGTGATTCTGCCTTTAGTGTGATTAAAATATCACCAGACCATTCCTTGTATCTCTGACTTAGGCAGGTGGAGTGGTTTTGGTGCTGGAAGATGTACAGCTGTGTACCAGACTACTTTAAAAGAAGGAGTGTTGTTCTAACATAGCAAGGCATTTCCCTCTTAAATATTGACTATGCCTGACTTTTAGAAACTCGTTTTCTGGAAACCACAGTAAAGTTCTGGAGTACTACTGGCAAATATTTGTCACCCTCAGTAGTTAAGCATTAGGATATGCATAAGCAGTGTAAAATCCTACAGGAAAATGGATATTTTGATTGGTTGATTGATTGATTTTTTCCCTTCCTGGATCTGGTTTTGGTAGTGTGTCGCTTGCAGCGTGATGCATAACTGTGTTTGTCAGCCACTGCAAACCTCCTGCGAGTCAATTCTCAGTCTTAACAAATGTGGTTCAGCTGTAAATAGGATCTGATGGTCAGTTTGTTGATGAGGTCACTGCTCTTTGCCAGTTCCTTCCCCTGGCACATCGTGTCTGTGCTGATGAATGGCAGCTTCAGTCAGTAGGAGCAATAGCAGAGACAACAGCGACAGAAGGTGAACGATTCAGTAGTAACATCAGGCTTGTTGCTTCTGCTGGGCTTTTGTCCAAGTCAGCAAGTTCTAGTTCCTCAGGCAGACAAGCAGTCAGCACACGTCTGAGCTGTTTTTAGTCCGCAGCAAACATCTCTGTCAATCTTTTACCATTTCAGCTACTTCAACACTCAGTCAGGTTCTCCTAATACCTTGTACCAGAAAACCAACTTCCCTTGACCCAGTTGCCATGGCTGAATTCTCTCCAACAAGGATGCGATGCAAAAGATCTGCAACTATAATAAAAGCCTTTACAAATTACTTGTACAAATAATAGAACTTCAACTCAGAGCCTTTAAGCAGTTGTTTAGCAGCAGATGCAGAGCTAATTAAAAACAACAAAGACTGAACATGCTTTCAAATTGCATCAGCAATGCCACATACAAAAGCAAGTACAAGGATCGTCAGGCTTAGAAGATATACTAAAATGCCTCAGATGATTCACTAAAATGCTTAAGGCTGCATGACTTCCATCTCCCAAGACCTTCTCCGAAGTTCACTGCTTCATTTTCTATCTATGGAAAACACCCAGAGGACTCAGACACCTGCTACATATTTAGACATATTTTATGTCAGTAGTCTATAGAATTCATAAGTTGTTTGATAATGTACAGAAATGTCCATAATCATTGCATAGTCAATTTTTTTTTTTAATTAAGACCCCCCCAAAATAAATTTCTCCAAAGCTGTCAGTATTATATATACCCCAGCGTAACCTTCTCTTCAGATGCATACCCAGTTCTGACTGAAATGAATGGACTTTGTACTGCTGGGTAGCCACAGCTGTGAAATTATGTGGAACTCAGACTTCAATATCTTCATTTATTTTAGATTACTTATTGCCATGCCTGGAAATAGTTCATAGATTCAGTATGGCTCAGGTTGGAAAGGATCTCAGAGCTCATCTGCTCCAACTTTCCCACCGTGCCCAGGGACACCTCTCAACTAGATTCAGCTGCTCAAGGCCTCATCCAGCCTGGCCTGCAACACCCCCAGGCAGGAGGCAGCCACAGCCTCCCTGGACAGCCTGTTCCACAGTCTCACCACCTTGCTACTGAAGAACTTCTTCCTCAGCTCCAGTCTAACTCTGCTCTGTCTCAGCTTCAACCCATTCCCCCTTATCCTGTCTCTAGGCACCCTGATGAGAAGTCCCTCTGCAGCGTTCTGCAGGATCCTTTCAGCTACTGGAAGGCAGCTACACCATCCCCTTGGAGTCTCCTCTTCTCTAGGCTGTTTCAGGTTGCCTGATATGAATGAAGTCACAGGGATTGACCAATGGTGAGCAGCAGCACTTAGAAGCATAAAATCAGTCAGGGTGGGAAGGGACCACAAGGATCATCTAGTTCCAACCTCCCTGCCATGCTCAGGGACACCCTACCCTAGATCAGGTTGCCCACAGCCTCATCCAGCCTGGCCTTAAACACTCCCAGGGATGCAGCCCCAACCACCTCCCTGGGCAACCCATTCCAGGCTCTCACCACTCTCATGCTGAAGAACTTCCTCCTCACATCCAATCTGAATCTCCCCACCTCCAGCTTTGCTCCATTCCCCCTAGTCCTGTCACTACCTGATAGCCTAAAAAGTCCCTCCCCAGCTTTTTTGTAGGTCCCCTTCAGATACTGGAAGGCCTCAGTAAGGTCATCTGAGAGCCTCCTCTTCTCCAGACTGAACAGCCCCAACTCTTTCATTCTGATGGAAATGTGATCTCAGAGCTTTCACAAATGACTCAAGAGTTTTCTCTGCTTCCTTAGGTATCTGTCCCTGACTTTTAGCCTAACTATGTTCTGGAGTGGGTAAAGTAGTTATACTGGCATGCTGAGTAGTCCCTCTGTACTAACACATGACACCTTGATTCTAATATATATTCACACTGGAAGCAGTGAGAATTGATGGTTATAACAGTAGAAGTGTCAATTAGGCCTTGTTCAACTGAAATTCAGTATATTTAGTGACCCTTCTGCTCTTAAAACCTATTAGGGAAATTCTATCAATCAGTCTAAATCTGTTTCACCAGTCCCTGGGAACTGCAATTAGTCACGCTTGGCTTTATCCAATATTTACTTATTCTGTGTTTTGTGACTTTACTCAGGACATCCAAAAACTTTTAAAAGTCTATGCACCAGTGCAGCCCCACTTCAAGTGCTGTGTTCAGTTTTGGGCATCTCGATACATGAGAGATAAGAAAGTGCTGGAGCAAGTGCAGAGGAGGGCAAGGAAGCTGGGGAAGGGCCTGGAGAATAAATCTTACGAAGAGCAACTGAAGGAGCTGGGGATGGTTAGCTTGAGGAAGAGGAGGCTGAGGGAAGAACTCATTGCTGTATGCAACTACCTGAAAGAAGGTTGTAGCCAGGTGGAAGTTGGTCTCTTCTCCCAGGCATCCAGTGACAGAACAAGAGGGGACAGTCTCAAAATGCTCCAGGGCAGGTTTAGGCTAGATGTTAGGAAGAAGTTCTACATGGAAAGAGTGATTGGCATTGGAATGGGTTGCCCAGGGAGGTGGTGGAGTCACCATCCTTAGAGGTGTTTAAAAGGAGACTGAATGAGGCACTTAGTGCCATGGTTTAGTTAATTAGAAGGGTTAGGTGATAGGTTGGACTCAATGATCTCAAAAAGTCTTTTTCAACCCTGTTAATTCTGTGATTCTGTGAAGGTTGTTGAGGAGAGGTTGATGCTGGTCTCTTCTTACAGGTAATTAGTGACAAAACAAGAGGGAATGGCCTCAAGCTGCATCAGGGGAGGTTTAGGCTGGACATTAGGAAACTTTTTTTTTTCCCAGCAAGGGTATTCAGGCATTGGAATGGGCTGCCCAGGGAGGTGGTGGAGTCACCAACCCCGGATGTGTTTAAAGATCGTTTGGATGTGGTGCTGGGGATATGGCTTAGTGTAGAGTAGGGTTGGTGATCCTGAGGGTCTTTTCCAACCTGAACGTTCCTGTGATTCTGTGAAAAGTTGTTTCCATAAAATGGAAATGATGCAAACTCTCAAATCTTGTGCAGATCCCAAATTTTTGAGCTGTACGATTAAGTGACATTGCCTTTCTTATTGTGCAAGGTTGTATGAATGGAGACTATTTGGATTGTAGGATTATCCTTGAATTTGCGACTCATCAAACCCGTGAAGGTTTTTTCCCCAACTTTTTCTTTATCTCACTAGAGGTATTGATGTGGTTTTCTTGTATAGTAGTGATACTGATGTGGTTTTTTTGCAGTGTTTGAAACTTTCTTTTTAATGTTTGGATTTGTGTAAAGATGGAAAAAAAATTGATTGTTTCAATAAAGTAAACTATGAAAGCACATGGAAAAAGCTTCTGTAGTAGAAGTGTGTTAGTACAAATCTGTGTTTTAGAAGGGAAGAAAAACTCAGCAGCTATTATAGGACATTTTTTCCCGCTCTTACGATGTTGAAACAATGATTTCATGTGGCACTGAAGAGATGAGTTTGCTGGCCAACGTTGGTTTCATAGAAGTAAATAGAGTGGTGTTACTGAGGTGTTACAGTGGTGTTACAGGAGGTGGGGTTGTATTCTTCACTGGTGATGTGAATGTTCTGCCATTGTCACTTCCTTTTCATGGGCAAAATAGTAAGAACTTAACTTCTCAGCTTGGCTTGGTGAACTCCTTTGCTTTGCTCATGCAAATCCACCTGAGGTTTGGAGTTGTTGCAGTTATACATTTTGCACTTCCATCTCCTTCCTGCACTGTATTTAGTGTGCTCATGTGACTGTGAAAGTTAATAATTGCACAGAGCAGTTTCTGATGTAGCTAAATGCAAACAAAGGATGGGGTCTGAAAGCTCTCCCTATGCTGAACCTTGTCTGAGCAGCCAGATTGTTCTTCCAGCGTAGAAGACATTCTAAGCACTAAGTTGTTACACCAGAATGAGTTTCCTGAAGGAGTTAAAAAGCAGATTATCACTTACAATTAAGCTTCCCACTTCTGAGAATGTTAAATGATTTACCTTGTTAAGGAGGAGGGTTTTATCAGAAGAGAAAGTGTTTGTCTTGCTCCTTTTTGCTTTGAAATGCCACAGTTTGATGAGTCATTGCGAATGGCCTGGCTGGCCTCACTGCAGAGGAGTTACAGAAGCTGCTGTTGATGACCTTCTACTGATAACTAGAAGATAGTTCCTATTTCCTGTCATAGCACAAGCAATAAGCTCCAAAGTTGTATCCACTGGTTCTTTCTTATTGAAAAAACCACCAGCTGTGGAGAGAAGCTGGGCCAGACTCTGTTCTCTCTGGGAATAATTTGCAGTTCGGTGAGCTTGACGGAAGATTCTAGATTCATTCTGAGCATGTAAGTTTTATTTCATGACAGAAGTTTGGTTTTGTTAGAAAGACTTAGCTATTTTTATTAGCCAGGCTCTTCCCAAGTCAGCTTCTCTCAAGGTTGACCTTAGGCTTAAATAACATCATTGACTAAATAAGGTCCTGCATATGAGGCTTCATTTGCCAATTAGAGTGGCACTATGACCTTTCTTATCCTTGCCAATACGAAAACCATTTAGAATCATAAATCACAGCATTCTAATGGCTGAAATGCATTCACCATAGCTTTAAAAATGGGGGACAAAAACCCTTGAAGAAAAAAAAATAAAAAAGAGGAAAACAAAAAATGTGTCCCAAAGCAGTGATATTCTGTACAGTTACTCTGCAGTGTAAGTGGAATGTTTCTAGTGCTGGTTAGGAAATGAAACTCATGTTGATGCAATCTAACTTTATCCATTTACTACTTTTGTCCTTCACATCTGTATTTCTTTTTTGTTGTTGTTTATCTAAAACACCAGACAGTGGTAATGGGGGAGCTGACGGAAAATTATCCTGACCTCAAGGTACTTACTGTCAGCATTAGTTAGAGGTTTGATATTCCTTCCTTTTTGTACATTCCTTGAATCTCCAGCAGCCATTGCTGTGGGGAAGTGCCCTGGCAACTAGCTGTGTAATTTAGCTATTTTGAAACACCCAATTCTAATGTTAACTGTTGTGTACTCTGCTAACTCTTCCTACCATTTCTTGCAGTGGCTGTTTTCACTGAAGACTGGAGCTTGCTATGGTTATAGCAGAAGTCATCTAGATGATGGTGCCTCTCCAGTGCACTGCAGAGAGCAGAGACAAAGCTATGCCTCTTATCTACCGAGGAGCAACTATGTCGTATGGACATGGCAAAAGCAGGGAGTTTGTAGCAGAGTTGAGTACCCAGCAGATCATGGCACTGTTTAGGAGCTGTTTTCTTTGGTGGCTGGGGCAGTGTCTCAAGGGTACCTTGTCTCTGCTTTTCATCAAGCAGTGGTTTCCCTAGTTGGGGTTGTGACTTACTCAGCCTTTCTTTTGTTCCATGAGGTGGTGGTGAGTTCTGTACTTTTTCATACCAACCACACACAAGATTAGTGGTTTGATGGTAGGGTCAGAGAATCACAGAATGCCAGGGGTTGGAAGGGACCTCTGGAGATCTTCCAGTCCAACCCTCTGCCAGAGTAGCACCATAGAATTCAGTGCAGGTCACACAGGAACACATCCAGACAGGCCTGCAAAGGCTCCAGAGAAAGAGACTCCACAAGCTCTCTGGGCAGCCTGTGCCAGTGCTCTGGGACCCTTACAGTAAAGAAGCTCTTCCTCATATTGAGGTAGAACTTCCTGTGCTGCAGTTTCCACCCATTGCCCCTTGTCCTATTCCAGGGCACAAGCAGAGGCTGTCCCTGTCCCTCCCTTCCTGACCCGCAGCCCTCAGATATTTCTAGACATTGCTCAGATTCCCTCTCAGTCTCCTCCTCTCCAGACTCTCAGCCCCAGGGCTCTCATCCTTTCCTTATCAAGCAGTGCTCCAGTCCCTTCAGCATTCTCATAGCTCTCTGTTGGACATTCTCCAGTAGATCCCTGTCTCTCTTGAACTGGGGAGCCCAGAACTGGATGCAATATTCTCGATGTGGCCTCCTTAGGGCAGAGTAGAGTGGGAGGAGAACCTCCCTCAATCTGCTGGACACACTCTTCCTAATGCCCCACCAGGATCCCATGGGCCTTCTTGGCCACCAGAGCACATTGCTGTCCCATGCAGAACTTGTAGGGTCACTGCACATTTACCCTGTAAGCATATTGAGATGGAAGCAGAAGGTAAGGAGTTCCAGTGTTTGCAGAAAGGTTGACTTCAACAATGTTGGGCACTGTGCTGCTGTCCTAAAATAGTGAGTTGGAGCATGGCAGCACCTGCTGCTGCCCTGGGTTTCTTCTCCTGTTACAGTGCTCTCTGTGCAGCACAACTGCACTTTACTCTGCTCACTTTCTGTCCAGTACATGCATAGTTTGGGTGGCTCCTGTGGCTGCAGGCCTGCACTTAATTTATTCACAATGTAGTGTGATGGTCAAGCAAAACAACCACACCTTACATTACACTGAGCAGCAGACTTTTTGCTCCAGTGATCTGACGATGGCCAAACTTCAAAGCAATGTTAGGTCAACCATGACTAAGAGCTCTATCTGTGGGAGGTGGTGGATGATTCCCCAAACAAAACAAGCAAACAGAACCCCCAAACTTGAGTATTTTGTATGTAGCCATTTATATCTAGTACCACAAACTTACCAGAAATGGAAGTGTGCTTGATTGAAGGGATGAAAGCTAAAGGAGTGACTCCATTATGCAGCCCAGAAGACAGCTGTGTGCTGGGCTGCATCCAGAAGAGTGTGGGAAGCAGGGCAAAAGAGGGGATTCTGCCTCTTGGGTCTGCTCTGCTGAGACCTCACCTCCAACCCTGCCTCCAGTTCTGGTGTCCCCAGCAGAAGAATGACAGGAGTGAATGGTAGAGCAGGGTTAGACTGGAGCTTAGGTCAAGTTCTTTAGTGTGAGGGTGGTAAGACTCTGGAATAAGCTGCCCAGGGAGGCTGTGACTGCCTCCTGCCTGGGGCTGTTGAAGGCTAGGTTGGATGTGGCCTTGAACAGATGAGTCTAGTTGAGGTGTCCCTGCCTATGTTGGGGAGGTTTGAGTGGATATCTCTGAGCTCCCTTCCAACCTGAGCCAGGCTGTGATTTAATGTGACAAGAATGAAAAGGGGAAATAGCAAGGTGCAACCATCCCACAGAGATGGATTATGGTGTTTTTATATTACAAGAAGGATAGAAATAATGTAGTGTTAAAAAAAAAAAAAAAAAAAAAGGAAGTGTGGGAGCAGAGTTGAGTAGGGAGACAGAGAATCTTTATAGTCAGTCACTGTGAATATGCATTAACAGTGAATATTCATGAGTGGGATTGGAAGCAGAGGCTGAAGCACGAGTTCATGTGTATTTCCCCTTCAGCTGTTCCTGAGGCTATGAAATCCAGAGTGAGGACTCCTGGCTGTGATTGCTTGAGGTCAGAAAGCCTTAGAGAAATTGTAAGAACTTGCAAGCCTTTTAGTAATTTTCACACGTATGGCTTGCCAGAATTGGGAGTCTGAAAAGACGTTTGCTTGACCTTGGTGGAAAATTACTGATATGAAGAGATTTGCTTTGAAAAGGAAAACTTCAAAGGGGAATCTACACTGGAAAAGCAAGGCCACATCTTTCTGAGCACAGAAGAAATGTAACAAATGGATAGTAGTAGGTTGGGAACTTCCCACACACACACTCGAAATGTACCAGAGCAGCTCATCTGGATTGGAAGCAAGCGAAAGCTCTATTTACAGGAAGGCTAAATTGACAAGCATATAGGCACACAGTATCTACATGTTTTTTTATTATATTGTATTATAGACAATTTAGAAATAATACAGAAATCAAAACTTCTCCCTGGGACAGAGAAAGTCCAGGAGGGACCCACACCACCCTCTCCCCAGGCACAAAACAGCCAGCAAGGCTTATGTGTTATCTGGGCAGCCAAGGTTGGTGGAGGAGACTGGAGACAGAAGCAGAGAGAGTCAGCACCCCAGAGCAAAGAAGAAAGAATTGTTTATATGTTGGCTTTGTATCCCTTTTAGCAAACCAATGAATGATACAGCCTTTATTATTATTCTTTTACATTCTTTTACATTCTCTTACATTCTTTTATTAGAATATTTCAGTCAACCTTAAACCACTACATGGATGAAGACACTTTGTAGAGGACAGTGACATTCTCCTGTTGCTATTCCTCAAAGTTCCTGCTGGGTTCTTTTCCAGACTTCTGAAGTCACTGAGGCTCTCTGGTCTTTCTGCTTGACTCCTCTGGAACAAGTAACCCGAGTTTGTTCAGCTTGCTTTCATATGACTGGATCTTCGATTTCCTCACAGTTTTGTCATCTCTTATTTATACTCCTGCTGAGTGAGGCTCCCTTAAATATAGGTGACAGCCATCTCCTGGACAGTGGCATACTTTCCTGTTTCCTTGTGCAGGACTTGCTCAGCTTTCACTGCAAGGCCATACTGACATCTTCTAAAGAATATAAATGCAACACAGAGACCAACCTAAAAAGAGACAGCTTCACTTCTTTTTTTTCTGGAGGCTGCACAGCCTTCTGGCTGTGCTAGAAGATGAAATAGCCACGGGCAAGTCTCTGGCCTTGAGGCCATGAGCTGCCTATATGCAGGCAGCTAAACTAATGCTCCAGGATGGGCTCAGCTGTGCTGAATGGGAACAGCTCCTGGCCTGTTTGGTAGCCCAGGACACGCTGAGGTATTTTCTGCCAAGGTGATGGTAGGTACACAGCAGATTATTTCCTACATTCATGCTAAGTGAGTCTGGTGTCAGTGCAGTCACCCTCTGCAAGCGTCAGGCATTCAAGCAGTTACTGGTCTATATGTTGGCATTAAAGAAGAGCTCCATATTGCTTTTGATAACCTTAAGGGTGTTCTTTTTTTTTTTTTCCTTCTTTGGTGATTATATTTCTGCTAGGTATCACATTTTAGCTTATAGGAAATGTAATTTTACTTCAGTAAGAAGTAATTCCAGGAATATCCATTCTCCTTATAGCACCAAAAGGATGACTCATAAAATCATTTGGGTTGGAAAAGAGTCCAACTGTTAATCTAACCCTGCCAAGTTCACCACTACACCGTATCCTTAAGTGCCACCTCTTTTAGGTACCTCTGGGGATGGTGACTCAACCTCTTCCCTGGCCAGCCTGTTCTGATGCCTCACAAGCCTTCCAATAAAGATTTTTTTTCCTGATGTCCAGTCTAAACCCTCCCTGGCACAACTCCAGGTTGTGTCTTCTTTTCCTATCCCTTGCTGCTTGGAGCAACAGAGCATCACCTCCTTATAACCTCCTTTCAGGCAGCAGTAGAGAGTCATAAGGTCTCTCCTGAGCCTTCTTTTCTCCAGGCTAAGCAGCCCCAGTTCCCACTCCTCTCATGACTTCTCTAGACCACTTACCAGCTTCCTTGCCCTTTGAGCATGCTTCAGCCCTTGAGTGTCCTTGTAGTGAGAGGCCCAAAACTGAACTCTGTACTCAAGGTGCAGCCTTACTAGTGCTGAGTACAGGGGGACAATCACTTCCCTGGTCCTGCTGACAGTACTGTTTCTGATACAAGCCAGCATACTGCTGGCCTTTTGGACCACCTGGGCACACTGCTGGTTCATGTTCAGCCAGCTCTTCATCAACATTCCTTTTCTGCTGGACAGTTTTCCAGCTACTCTTCTCCAAGTGTGTAGAGTTGCATGGGAATCTTGTGTCTCATTAAGCTTTTATTTTTATGGTGCTATAGAAGGAAAGGTTTTTAAACTATTTATTCTTCTGGCCTATATCAATTGTTTTTATGTCAAAATGAATCCACTGACTGCTGCTCAGGTGAGTTTATGATCTAAGTGAAGGTGCTTACACAGAGAGGCTGTTTGTTGAAGTGAACCTGTCTTCCTGTGAAGAGGTGTCCATGCAGTGGTCTCATCTGGCAGTGTACTCCTGGATGTCAGCTGTGTCTGGCAGCACACAGCAGCTCAGTACCACTCACCAGCTTTGCCATCACAACACTCAGTGCTGAAGGTGGCAGTAAAACCATTAAAGCTACCAGCAGCAAACACAAGACCATCCACCACCCCAGTGCCAAAGCTGCTGTGACAACTGAGCATGGGGCTGTGCACACACCATGTCTCAGCAATGGCACTGTAAACTTTGATACTCTGAAGCTAACTGACACCATCAAATCCTTCCACTGTGAAAGTTAACTGTACAGTGCTGCGAGAGGCCTCCTTCTCACCTGCTAAGTCAGCTGAGCCATTCTGTGCACAAGAGGGTAACCGGTCCTGCCCCCCGACTCCAGTACAAGCCAATGGTAACTGGTCCTGCCTCCTGACTGCAGTCCCAGCCTCACTGAGAGCAGGTGATCTCACAACACCAAACTTGCTTATCATAGACTGCTCCTTTGTTCTTCTGCGACTTCCAGGAGTTCAATGCAGAATCTTTAACCTATGCACCAGTGTAGCAGTGGCCTAAAAGGTCACTTCTTTGTGAGCAGTGTTAGGAGGCTTCTGTTTCCTCTGGTCTTAGAAGAAACACAAAGAATCTCTAGCTTGGCTGCTCCATGCCTAGCTCTGCAGAGCTGCCTGGGCCTGCACTGTGCCAGCATTGACCTTTCCCAGCAAGACTGCAATGTGCTGCCTTCTGTTCTGCAGGTGGTGAGCAATCCTTCTCAGAACAGCCTCAGGCATGGCACCTTGTTTCACTTTGAGCTCATCCTTTCAGATGATGTGCATTATCTTGCTGACAGAAAGGTCTAGAAGCTCTGTGGATGCCTTGGTCACCTCCTTGAAGCGATGGAGGATGAATGCATAAGATGCTTCTAGCAGGTCAGGATATTAGCAATAATCTGAGTCTCCAAATGCCAGTGCAATGTTCCAAGCACGGGCGGGTTTTTAAGAACTCACAGCACAGCCTGATGATGCCCACGGCTGTGATTAGCAAACCTTCACCATTGCCAGCCATGAGCAGCACTGTCCTGGTGTAAGCATGGTTGGCAATCAGGCTCAGCACCTCAGGTGAAGTGCCAGGGGGGTTTATATATTCCCTGTCCTGACTGCTGCTAAACAGAGCCCTGTGACAACAAAGGAGTGCTGGGGTGGGACCTTGTCTGTGCTAAATCCTGACCTCATTATCCCTTGTGCCTGCTTCCCCAGACACTGATTTAGCTACCAGCAGTATCCATACTGGGAGACCATGGTGTTTAGTAATTAACGTTTTAAAAAGGAGTCACAGCTACGGACAGAAAGCAACAGGGTGAGTGGGCTCCTTTCTTCAGCAAGCGTACCAGAGAGCCATGTGAGATGGGAAAGGAAAATCTCCCAGCCGAGGGCAGAGAAGCCAGGCTGCCACATGCCCAGCCCTGCACCACGTCTGGGGGTTCATCAGGCACCGCTTCCAGAGCTGCTGCTAGGTGCGAGGTTGGGGAATCCTTCTGCTGTCCAGGGAGAACTGCTGGATGACAGTTTTAGTGCTGATGTGACCTCTGAAGATCTGCTAAGGCAATGGAAATACTGCTTGTCGTCATCCCCTCTTATTTCAAGCATTGCCTGAGCTGGTGACTGCAGCTGCAGAGAGTAATATGTGCAGCAAGAGGATGAGCACTGAATCCAATTCACACTGATGAGCACATCACAGAGTTTCCCTTCCGGGCAAAGCTCATTGTAGACAATGCAAGCCTCAGCATTCATCACCCTCTCCCTGTGTGTGAGGATGACTACCTGGTGAACACAGAGCTATGACCCATGGTGAAACCTGTGGCAATGGAAGGTGCTTCTCTCTGAGGTGCTTACAGGGCTCTGTCCTTGCCTTCCAACACTGTCTCTGCAACCATGTTCATACTGTTTCTGGAACATGCTCCATGGTGACATTGCAGAGGCAGGGGTGAACCAGGACCTGCTGCTGCAGTGGTGCCTGGAGGGGCTGCCAACCCCAGCAGAGGTACTGGAGCCATGGTCCTGCCAGCCTTCTCCCTCCATGGCTGCCCTCAGCCTTTGTTTAATCACAGTCCGGATGACACTGGATCCTGTACCTACACCCTGCTGATGGCTGCACTGAGCAGAAAGAACTTTGGGGTTCCTCTGCAGCTTTTTTTTGTTATTCAGTCTAGGTACAAAGCTTCCAAAACAGGAGAAAGCTGAGACACAGGCTGGCTAATGGCAGTGATAAAGTCACTGCTATACTTGCTGCTCATTTGGAAGAGTGAAAGATGCCATCCAGGGCCAAGGAGAGGAGAACAGGAGAGTAAGGTAGCCACATCCTGACTCCTCACTGGCTTTCCTCACTGACAACTGCTTTTCCTCTGTGCTTCACCAAGCCTGCCAAGGAGCACCTCTGTGAAGGTCTGAGTAGTGGGAAACAGTTTGGACTTTTTGATGTTTTTCATGGACTTGTGCAAAGCATTTGACACTGTCCTGCAAGGCATCTTTGTCTCTAACTTAGAAAGTTGTGGATGTGAGTGATGGACCACTTGGTGGATCAGGAATTGACTGGATGGTTGTGCTCAGAGTTGAGGCCACCTGTTTGATGTGTGAGAGGAGACCAGTGACAAGTAGTGTTCCTCAAGGGTCAGTATGGGGACTGACACTACTTAACATCAAGTGCAGCCTCAGGGTCCTTTGCTGCTGGCTTTAGAGATGGCCAGTTCTTTTTTCTGTGGAGTGTGCATTCATTAGGTCTGAGGTAAAAGACACTTTCCATGGTAGTCAGTGTCTTGCCCAGCTACCAAGAGGTAGGGTTTTTTAATCTCTACTTCTTCCAGGCATTGGACACAGCTGGAAAGATCACACCATTTCTATTACTAAATCTAACAGTAGAAATGCAGTTCCTAACAAAGAAGGGGAAAGAACAAAGTAAACTTCTTCCTTTTTTTCTGTGTTGGTATGTTTTCCCCTCTCTCTTTCCCCTTACATTCCCAGTTAAACCATGCCACTCAGTTTATTTGCCACCATTGTTGTTAATAAGCAATTATATTACTATGGTGAAGTCTTGCGTTGCACAAGAAACTTATCTGCAGTTTTCAGGCTAAGGTTTCTAAATTAGAAAGGCTACGGCTGAAATGTTAGGTAAAAGCCTGCAAAAAGCTCTTCCCTGAGCTTCCACCTGCAGGTAGAATTGAAGTGACCCAGTAAATGCTGCAAGCGGTGCAGTGTCATTTCTTTGGCTGCCTGTGTGCCTCTAACACATGTTTGGAGATGCTGTCATTTTTTTCTGTGGGAGTCTGAGCTCCATGGTAACCATATCCAGTTTAACTCTTAAGGAATCTTCTCGCTGCAGAGAAGCCTCCTTGTCCAATGGTTAAATCTATTCCAGGCTCCTTTCAACAGTCTGCCTTCCCTTCTTGCCTCTTCCTCTAAGCAAGGTTTTGTCAAGTTTGACTGCAGTTGATCTGGTTAAGGATTTTGCCACTTCAGAATAATTTTTTCATGTTTCCTTCCTGAGCAGGCAGAGAAGAGCAGGGTGAGGACAAAGGAATGCTAAGGTGATGAGTCAGGCTGTAGCCTCACATTCTGCAGGAACAGTACCTTTGCCTCCTTTTTAGTTCAGGATGTGAGAAACCAAGTACAATGAGTATGGAAATGTGAAATGGTGCTGAGATAACTGTGACTCTGCTGTGACTGAGAGAACCTGGAAGTTGCCCAGGAGAGCCTTTCACTCTGTTTCACGGCACAAGATAAATTCTGAAGGTGAGAGGTGATGAATTTCTTTCTTAGGAGTCATTAAAACTCTTGTTGAGAAAGAATTAAAGATGCCAGGGGACGTAGGTTTTATAATAAGAAACATTTGAGGGTTTTGCAAGGAGTTCTGCTCTCTAGTGCATGAGAAATTAAAGTCACAAACCTCTGTGTACACTAGGACTTAGGAGAAAGGTTCCAGATGAATGTTTAAAGATAAGCAACTGTTTTGGGATGTATCTGGTAGTTTGTGGAGTGTAGAAGGAAGGGGAAGGTTGTTGGTGAATATTTTGTAGTTACCTCAGAACAAATGTTCACTGAAAATCAGGGACATGTCGGCAGCTACACCACTGACCAGACAGCTGAAATTATTTGGTCTGTACTCTACTGATCTCTGTCTTTGTGAAGTTCAGTGAGCAGCCTGCGTATAAGCAAGGAGAAAGAGCTCTGCCTCATCTCATTCTGAAGCCTGGCAGAGCTGTATTGGTCCTGTGCTTTATAGCAGCTCTTTGAGTATAGCATTTCTGAGGAATGTGCTATTTTGGTGGCTCTGGCTCTTACCAAAACTAAGCGTAATTTCTTTGACTTACTGTCTTTGTCCCATGCTGCTACAAAATCATAGAATCAGAATGTTCTGGGCTGGAAGGTACCTCTAGAGGTTATTTAGTCTGGCCCCCCTGCAGTCAGCAGGGACATCCCCACTAGACCAAGTCACCCAGGACCCTGTCAAGCCTCACCTTGAGTGTCTCCAGGGAAGGGGACTCAACCACCTCCCTGGGCAACCTGATCCAGTGCTCCACCACCCTCGTAGTAAATAACTTGTTCCTAACATCCAATATAAATCTGATCTTCTCAAGCTTGAACCCATTGCCCCTCATCCTTTCACTGCCAGACTTTGCAAACAGCTTCTCTCCATCCTTCCTGTAGGCCCCCTTCAGGTACTGGAAGACTGCTATTAGGTCCCCCCAGAGCCTCCTCCTGTCCAGGCTGAACACCCCCAGCTCCTTCAGCCTGTCCTCATAGCAGAGGTGCTCCAACCCTCTGATCATTTTTGTGGCCCTGCTCCGGACCCCTTCCATCAGGCCCATGTTCTTCCTATACTGAGGGCTCCAGAACTGGACGCAGTACTCCAGGTGAGGTCTCACCAGAGCAAAGTGGCAGAATCACCTTTCTGGATCTGCTGGCCACACTTCTTTTGATGCAGCCCAGGATATGATTTGCCTCCTGGGCTGCAAGCACGTACTGTCTGCTCATGTCCAGCTTCTTCATGGGGCTGCTCTCTAACACCTCATCCCCCAGCCTGTACTGATAGTGAGGATTGTTCCGTTTGTCAGAACTATCAGAGAGCATGGATCCCCCCCCTAGCTGAAACTCTAAGCTAGGAAAACACAAGATTAAATGTCCCTTAGAATGATGGCACCAACCATTTGGTTAGTAAAGCTAAATCTATTTCCAGTCCTACCAGACAAGCTGCCTTAACTGCTGAGCAGAACAGGAGACTCCTCTCACTTCTGTCAGGAAGAACGTGTCTGAGGGAAGCTGTGGTTACAGCTCAGCAACAATTAGATGCATTTTAAACTTACAACATGTAAATTTTGTTTACTTTATACTCTAAGACCATCACTGACCAAAAATGTGCAGATTGACTTCACAGAATCAAGCCATACTATTTTTTTTTTTTTTTTAATGATTTTTAAAAAAATCCTTTAGGATCTTGCATTCCAAAGCCAAGCCCTGGCATATTCACTACAATAATTTTGTGCTAAATATTCACAGTGCACTCTCCTGCTCCAAATAGGAAAAAGGCCAGATTTGGTAGTAATTGAAAGAGTCTGCTTTTAGGTGATCCAAGAGAATACTTTCCTTATTTTTCACATGCAGTGGTATGATAAATGCCATTGCTTATTTTTGCTTAGATCTGAGAGTTGGAGAACCTCTGCTATGGGGACATGCAGAGAGAGTTGGGGTTGTTCTGTCTGGAAAAGAGAAGGCTCTAAAGAGACCTTATTGTGGCCTTCCAGTACCTGAAGAGAGTCACAACAAAACTGAGGAAGGACCTCTTTAGGGTGTCAGGTAGTGAAAGGACTGAGGGTGAATGGATCCAAGCTAGAGGAGAGCCAATTTAGGTTAGACCTTACGAAGAAGTTCTTCACCATGAAGGTGGTGAGACATTGGCACAAGTTGCCCTGAGAGGTGGTGGAAGCTTCATCCCTGGAAGTCTTTAAGGCCAGGCTGGATGTGGCTCTGGGCAACCTGATCTAGTGTGAGGTGTCACTGCCCATGGCAGGGGGGTTGGAACTGGATGATCTTCGAGTTCTGTGATTCTCTGATTTAATTGGTGTCATTTCAAATCAATAGACAAATGGCAATGAAAATTTCATACATCAGTCTTTATATTTTTTGGCTTGCTAAATTATATCTGAGTCATCCTTCCACATATTTTCAAAATCTGTTCTCTGGATTAAAATTTCTGTGACATGAGATATCAAATATCTTTGGGGAAAACTTACAGTGCCTTCCAGTATCTTAGAAAGGTCTGCAAGAGAGTTAGGAAGGGACTTTTGACAAGGGCTTGTAGGGATAGGATGAGAGGGAATGGACTGAAGCTTGAGGAGTGCAGATTGAGAATGGACATTAGGAAGAAGTTCTTCAGTACCAGGGTGGTGAGACACTGGAATAGGCTGTCCAGGGAGGTTGTGGTTGCCTCCTGTCTGGAGTGTTCAAGACCAGGTTGGATGAGGCCCTGAGCAGCTGAATCTAGTTGAGGGGTGTCCCTGCCCATGGTCGGGAGGTTGGAGCAGATGAGCTCTGAGCTCACTTCCAACCTGAGCCCTTCTAGGAGTCTGTGATTGTATGAATATTGTCAGGCATACAGGGAGAAAACAGAGCGCAGCAGCTTTATTGGGGTGCTAACAGTTTGACTAGCTCGATGTATCCCAGGCTGGCTAGCTGTTAACACTAGCACAGCAGAATAACTCATAAGTGAACATCTGATTCACTGCAGGATTTTCTTCCCTTCCTGCATGTATGATGTTATTTAACATTAAGCTTATTAGAGCCTCAAGGAAGAGGAGGGAAGAAAAGGAGAATATTAAGTATGATTTGCCTTTTAAAAACCCAAACATGTCTGTAAGAGATTCTCATAAATAAGGCAACTTAGCTCCTTTTTTTTTTTTTTTTTCTTTTACAGCATTTGAAACACTAAGTAAATTCTATCTGGCTCCATCTCCATTTCTATAGAAAGAAATGGGATTAGATGGGAATTCTTCTATCTCAGATGACCCATAATACACTACGGATTTGCAACTCCCATCACTTCTTGCCTCAATCTCAATTCACCACCGTCCTAATTCAAAAGAGAAAATTCAGTTCACCTAATCCCTGTGTATTTTATCACCTGGTTTGGGTGTTTTGTTTGTTTTTGTTTTTTTTTTTTCCACTAATATATTCAATTTTTTCTTTTACATGTAATGATATAAAAAATGTTTTAGCCTTGATCCAACCTTTGATAATGTTTGATGTGCTAGAATCTTAGATGACAAAGGCAGCAGTCTTAATTCAGAAAGTCAATAATCTTTCACAGCTGCCTGGTGAATAGATCTTGTAACATCAAACACGACCAGATTTAAAGTGATGCTAACACCACTGTTATCTTCGGTACGAAATTGCTTCTCTTGAATATTTATTATCGCTTCTGTGCTTTCTTTCTGTGTTTCTTTATTTATAAAAGTTATTTTTGAAAGTCAAGAGGCAACTGAAGTCCAGGGAATACATTACCTGGAAAGCAGGATGTAGGAAAGGGTAGAACATTGGCGTGCTTGACCAGTTTCAATATTAAACAAACAAACAAAAACAAACAAAAAAGAGAGGTTTAGTAGTAGAAAAGTAAGAATAAAATAGAAAATTACTGAAGTAAAAACATTGGAATTGAAAGGTGAAATTAGGGCTTCAACTGTGTAAACAGAGAAATGCCAATAAAGTCACTGAATTTGTGCTCTTAGGCAAATGAAAAATGTGTCAGTAAATTACTTCTTCTGCAAAGCAGAAGACACCCAGAAGCTTGCTGGAACAAGGGAGAAATCAGTCTTCTGACCTGCAAGCCAATCCAGGCCTCTGTCATTGGGAGGTTTGTCACTTAGATTGAGAACAGGCACTTCAGCTCTGAGGTGCTGAGGCTGAGATGTTCAAACAGACCTCTGAGGGGAAGGAAATGATGTCTGACATCAGCTTCGTGCAAGATTCACAGCAAACCTTACCTAGTGCAAGAGGAAATCTGTCTTGGGACAAAATGGTTCGTAGCTATTTGGGGTTTTTAAGTGAAGGAGGGTTGAAGACTAACCCATGAAGGCTACTGGAAGCATGAATGTTTGATTGATCTCAATGAGTTAAGATAGTTTGGGGAATAAATCTTGAGTGGAGTGACTGAGGGAGCTGGGGATGGTTAGTTTAAGGAAGAGGAGGTTGAGGGGAGACCTCATGGCTGTCTACAGCTACCTGAAAGGACATCATGGAGAGGTTGGTGCTGGTCTCTTCTCATAGGGCATTAGTGATAGAACAAGAGGGAATGGCATCAAGCTGCCACTGGATGGGTTTAGACTAGATATCAGGAAACATTTTTCTCAGCAGGAGTGGTCGGGCATTGGAACGGGCTGTCCAGGGAGGTGGTGGAATCACCAACCCTGGATGTGTTTAAAAGTCATTTGGCTGTGGTGTTTGGGGATATGGTTTAGGGTGCACCTCGGTAGAGTTGGGACGTGGGTTGGACTTGGGGATCCTGAGGGGCTTTTTCAAGGTGAATGTTTGTGTGATTCTGTGAAGATCTGTGCAATATATGCTTTGCCCAGGTGTGGGGCTCAGAATGGGCTTAGGCAAACAAATGAGCTGTGAGCATTTTTCTTAATAATCACATCATGCTCTCTAGATATCTATAAAGAACTCTTGAACTGTATATTGAACTGCTGCTAAGGCTGTGATCCCCCTGAAGCTGCTCTAGGTGGTGAAGTAAAAATACAGTGAGATCCCTTAATCAGTTTCAGGCTTAGCAAACCTAAATGCCAGCCTTTCATTACGGCTCTAGATTGTCTCCAATGAATGCAATGCTTCTACGAACAAAAGATGGTTTAGAAATTTGAGTCAACTATTTGTATAAATGACATCTAATCAGCAGGACATTATAGTGGCAGCTGTGGCAGTCCCTTAAAGATTGTTGTCTTTTAGCAATAATGAGCGATAATGTAAAATTAGTTTTATTTGGACTTCTTATGTAATTCTGAAATTACTGTATTCCAAAAATACTTTCCTAGCATGCTGTAGAACCACCACAGGGTTTTTTTCACACTTGCTATGAAGCAAGTGGCAAGCCAGTCATGTGAAAAGAAATCTGATGTCCCAACTACTATGACAGGGAATTGGAAAGTTCAGCAAGTCTCTGTGAGGGAGTTTTCTCAGGCTTGTATTGTGAGATTAGTACCCAACTTTTGTAGCTGCGTTTTTCTTACACTGATTTTACACATTAATCTGTATCCAGCCTCAATGGCATTTACATCAGGATTTCCATATCATTAGTGTCTTGAGAACTTTGTAACTCCATGCAAATTTTTTCTGTGTATACACAACAGTTTCTGTAGTTCACTTCATAGAGTCCTAGAATGGCTCAGGTTGGAAGGGACATCAGAGCTCATTTGCTTTAACCTCCCCCCACCATGGGCAGGGACACCTCTCAGCTAGACTCAGCAGCTGAAGGCCTCATCCAACATGACCTTCAACACTCCCAGGCAGGAGGCAGCCACAGCCTCCCTGGGCAGTCTGTTCCAGAGTCTCTCCACCCTTCTACTGAAGAACTTCTTCCTCAGCTCCAGTGTAAGCCTGCTCTGCCTCAGCTTCAAATGGTTCTCTGCCATGTTCTGTCTCTAGACACCCTGATGAAAAGTCCCTCTGCAGCCTTCCTGCAGGATGCCTTCAGCTATTGAAGGAAGCTCTAAGATCCCCCTGGAGCCTTCTCTTCTCCAGGCTGAACAGCCCCAGCTCCCTCAGCCTGTCCTCACAGCAGAGCTGCTTCAGCCCTTGGATCACCTTTGTGGCCTCCTCTGGACTCACTCCAGCAGCTCGGGAGAATTCCTCAATTATTAGTTTATAATTTAACTTATTATTTATAATATTAACATATATTAACAATTATTTGTAATAATATCACAAATATTATTTACTAATATAATTTAATATAGCAGACTTCCTCAATTCTTATTGAAATCAAATTTTACATGAGTGTTCTGATAATCAGTAGGGAGACCTAATGATATTTATATGCTCTACTCTTTATTGTTTCATGTGAAAATAGGAAATTTTATTTTGGGGATTTAATCCTGTTTTATTCACTGGGTTGGTTTAATGCTTTTGAGGCAGAATTTTGATAGGTGCAGTGATGGTTTTACGTCCCATTTCAGTGAGCAAGGTACTGCATCACAGATCCCAGGATGTTAGGGGTTGGAAGGGACCTCTGGAAGTCTTCCAGTCCAAGCCCCCTGCCAGAGCAGTACCATAAAATCTAGTGCAGATCACATAGGAAGTCATTCAGACAGGGCTGGAAAGGCTTCAGAGAAGGAGACTCCACAACCTCTCTGGGCAGCCTGTGCCAGTGCTCTGGGACCCTTACAGTAAAGTTCTTCCTCATGTTGAGGTGCAACTGTGTTGTAGTTTCCACCCATTGCCCCTTGTCCTATTCCAGGGCACAAGCAGAGGCTGTCCCTGTCCCTTCCTTTCTGACCTGCAGCCCTCAGATATTTCTAGGCATTGCTCAGATTCCCTCTCAGCCTCCTCCTCTCCAGACTCTCAGCCCCAGGGCTCTCATCCTTTCCTTATCAAGCAGTGCTCCAGTCCTTCAGCATCCTCATAGCTCTCAGCTGGACACTCTCCAGTAAATCCCTGTTCCATTGAACTGGGGAGCCCAGAACTGGATGCAATATTCCATGTGGAATATTGCAGAGTAGAGGGGGACGAGCATCTTTCTGGATCTGCTGGATATATTCTTCCTAATGGACCCCATGCATGTGATATTCTCTAGCAGTGGAGAAGCATCTTCTACTGTGTGGACATTAGGAAGGGACAGGATTTCTCTTACCTCAGAAATTAGAGTTGCTGTGTCTTGCAAATATGCTAGAAGTTTTCTGAGATTGAAGGTTTCATATATGAAATAAAATATACTACCCGGCTTATGGTATAGGTGCTAGGAGGGCTTATGTTTTGTAATGAACTTATTGGGCTGGAAATGGGATGTCAATTTTCATTCAGTTCTGTATGTACTGGAAATGCTTAGAGTGAAAGAGCTCTGAGGTGCAAGCCCTTCAAATCTGGCTGAACCGGTTGCTTGCTCTGTACCTTTACTGAAATAACTCCTTAAGAATAGTTTTGTTTGATCAGGGTTGTCCTTTGCCACCTCTCAGTTTCTGCTACCTGCTTTCCAGCCTTGGCTTTTTTGGTTGGTTGGGTTGGGTTTTTTTTTGTTTGGGTTTGGTTTTGTTTGTGTGTTGAGGTAATTTTGTTGGTTGGTTTGTCAGCTTTTTTGGGTTTTTTGGCTTTGTTTTTTTTTAATTTGATTTTTGTTTGAAATTTCTGATAAATTGGGATGGATTTAATATTTTTTCCTTAAGTTTCTTTAGATAGAAGAAATTTGAGTTACAGACTGTATGGAGATGGGAGCCAATATAGAATCATAGAATCACAGAATGGTTTAGGTTGGAAGAGACCTCAAAGATCATCCAGTTCCAACCCTTCGCCATAGGCAGGGACATCTTCCACTAGATCAGGATGTTCAAGACCTCTTCCAGCCTGGCCTTGAACACCTCCAGGGAGGGAGCAGCCACAACCTCCCTGGGCAACCTGTTCCAGTGTCTCGTCACCCTCACTGTGAAGAACTTTCTCCTAACATCTTGTTTAAATATCTTGGTTAAGAAGGAGAGACTACTGTAGGGTAGGAGATGGCAGTGTGAGATTTGCTCTGTGAGGAAGGAGGTAGATACTTAGCTTTTGAGATACAAGACACAAGAGATACAAGGTGCTGTGCTTTTACAAACTGATCATATTCACCCATTTGTGCTTCCCATGCGGAGCTGGGGCAATAAGAGGGGTAGAGCTAAAGGTTCTGTTAAGCAGTAAGTGACTGTATAACAAGGTGGAAGGAGACACAGTGACAGAGAAGTAAAGAAAACTGAGGCGTTTTGTTCCTTTGGGCACTTGGGTTAGAGAAAGGCATATGTAAGAGTTGGGAAAAGCCAGTGACTGCTGGCCCTGAGAGTACACAGGCTCTTGGTGTTTGGAGGAGTTTTCATGGGTGTCTGCCCCTTAAGCAGATAATCCCAGGCTCCTGTAGAAAACCGAGACAAGCTTGTGGTAGACAAGTCCCTAAGCTGTTATGTTTTGCTGATCCTGACAATTGGTGGTCAAAGAACTGTCTTTAGCCTATGGGAACTGAGCTTTTGATGGAGCATACCTGATGGCAGACCTGGAGGAACAGACAACATACGGACACAGAGACTTTTGTCTTCAATTTGGACCTAGCTACAAAGAAAGAAGAAATAACTCAGTGAATAGAACCCTATTGACACTCCCCAGAATGGCACAGGGTTTTATTTGTTCAGGTTGCTAAAAGGTAGATCGGTTTCTCATGCTGACAAAAAAAAAAAAATGTTTATACCTCTACAATGTGTTAAACAGTGCATAAGTGCTCACATGCCCTGCTGGGTCTGGCTGGGAGCTTTAGTGAGTATCAAACCACCAAACTAAAAGCAGCTCCTTTGACTGCACACTTTAGAACAATTGGGCTGCTATTTTTTTTTGTTGTTTCTAGTCTGGATATAAAATGACCAAACAAGCTGTGTCTGCTCACACTGTGACAGACAAGCTTTAAATCAGTAGCTGGGCATTTGGCATGCCCGTGCACAGCAGAAGTAGCCAGAGATCTGCTTCAACAGAAATAGAAACACCAGGTGTGGGGTGCAGCAGGCAGACAGAATACACAAACATAGGGAAGCAGGTACGAGATTGATGTGGTAAATGAAGTGTGAAGAAAATCAATAGATGACAAAGGCTGAGGTGAGAGATGCTGCAAGGAATGGAGGTGAGACTGAAAAATTTAAAAGGCAGCTGATAGCTTAGGCAGGCTCAGCTTCTGGAGAGATTTCTTTTAGGATTTTCATATTGAAGAGCAACTGTTCAATATATTCACTGCTATCCAACATATTAATCAACACCTGGATGAGGACACAGGGGGCACTGCCAGCAGATTTGCTGGTGACACCAAACTGAGAGCAGTGGCTGACACTTCTCAGGCTGTGCTGCCATTCAGCCAGACCTGGACAGGCTGGAGAGTTGGGTGGGGAGAAGCTGAATGAAATCCAGCAAGGACAGAGTCTGGCATATGGGAAAGAATAACCCCATGGTCCAGGATAGGCTGGGGGCTGATCTGGAGAAAGGGACCTGGGACCTGGACATCAGCATGACCATGAGCCAGCAATGTGCCCTTGTGGCCAAGAAGGTAAGTGGTGAGTAGGTCCAGAGAGGTTATCCTCCCTCTCTAACCTGTATTGATGAGGCCACACCTTGAATATTGTGTCTAGTTCTGGGCCCTTCAGTTCCAGAAGAACCTCACAGAACTGCTTGAGAGAGTCCAGCCCAGAGCCACAGAGCTGCTGCAGGCAGTGGAACATCTCCTGTGAGGACAGGCTGAGGGAGCTGGGGCTTGGAGCTTGGAACAGAGGAGCCTGAGGGCTGCCCTCATTGCTGCTGCTAAAGATGTGCAGGGCAGTGCCAGAAGGACACAGCCAAGTTCTTCTCAGGGATGGCCAAGGACAGGACAAGGGGCACTGGGAGCAAGCTGCACCAGAGGAGATGCCACAGGAATAGGAGGGAAAACTTTTCCATATGAGAGTACCAGAGCCATGGAGCAAGTTGCCCAGAGACGTTGTGAAGTCTCTTTCTCTGGGGACTTTCCAAACCCATCTGGATGTGTTCCTGTGTGACTTGCCTTAGGTGACCATGGTCTGGCAGGGTGGGTGGACTGAATAAGCTTCTGAGGTCCCTTTCAACCCCTAACATGTCTTGATTCTGTGCTAAAACCACATCTAAATTCTGTCAAGATTGCAGAACTGAAGGTTTCACTATAGTTTGTGTGTAGTAACTTCTAAGTTTCCTATCGTTCTAGCCAGCTGTGATTTGCACCAATGAAAGCACTCTGTTGAAGATGGTGGCGGAGAGGGTGTGAGAGAATTTGGCTGTGGCAGAGAGCTCTTTCCCTCTCTGACTGCAGTACAATAAGCTTGATAGTTTACTTCACTACTTTCCTACATGCTTTTACACAACTATATCGCTCTTTTCCGTTCTTAGCCCATCATCTTTGTTGGAAGCTAAACCAAATAAGCATGAAAGAGGCCTGAAATATTTTTGTGTACATGGAACAGTCTTAGTTGAAGTAAAATTTCCCCTCTTACTATCATTGAAATAATGTTCATGGTCTATCAGGTCATTTTAAAGTAGATGGTGAGTGGTGCCTTTGCAGTGCAGTTGCTCTTTCCGCAGTGTAATTCTATGTGACTAATTTACAGTATGTGTATAGATTATAATAATTATTATTAATAAATGAACTGTAGAGACCCTAACAGTGTGAGCAATGAAATTTTGTTAGTCCTGTCTTGGTGGGAGACATGACTGTCTCATTTAATCACGCAGCAGATTTAAGAACTAACTTACTTCCTCGCTGTAAAGGCTGCTTTTATGGGTAACAGGATTTGGAAAACACTGGGAAAAAAAATTCATTTTTCTTTATGAAAAAGAGGCTTTTTATCAAGTTCTCCTCTAAAACTGCAGAGAATATCCATTAAGGATGATTACTGTGCTTGTAGCCTCTTTCATGAATAGAGGTGCAGAAAGGCCAATTTGTTTCGTTCACTTTATTGTCTAAACTGACAGCCTTCTAATTTGGGTCTTCACAGTTTCTCAGCCTCATATCCTTATCCTGCATTTCTCTGCTGCATTTATTGTTCAGTTGTGTGGTTTCTTGCTCATGCACCAACAACCAGTTGAGCCAGTGGTGTTTGTGATGTGTAGCACTGAGAAGCCAGTAGTGTTCTCTACATCTTGGGTCGGATACTCTGCTCAGATGCAAACTGAACTTGCTGTGAAGTCTCCATGTGTTTTTGCTGTGTAAAGCACTCCTCAAGAAACAAACCTGTTGTAGATAGTCTTCAAATGACAAATGCTGAGCCTTCCACAGGGTCTTTCCCTACTCATTTTCTTCCCCAAGCAGCATTAAAATCTTTTGCTGAATCTTTCTCCTTTCTTTCTTAAAACAAAGATTAGGTGGAGAGGAAGAGGTGGAAGAGGGATTGGTGGGTAAGACAGAGAGACATAAACCTAGGAGATGTGGAAAAATGGAGACAATGGCAAAACCCAAACTCCTTAGCTCTTGATTGATGTTCTGTTAAGAAACGAGAGCCAGCACTTTGGAGCGGGCCCCTCTGGGCTTTGTAACTGGTAAAAAGGCAAACACCAAGATTCTGAATATTTGAGAGAAGGCTTTAGGACTCTGCAAAGCTTAGGAAGAGATATTCAGAGGAAGAAGATTGAGGAAGAGTAAAGTGGTGCTTGGGAGTAGAAAGGAAGGGCTGTTAGAAGGGCTGGTTGTGTGTTAGGTGTGTGCAGTTTCTTGCCTGACAGCCCTGCACCTGATTACTACACTTTTCTTCCACTAAATACTTTCTTGCCTGTGTTTCATGTGGTCTTGCTTTCTACCCTGAGCATAAATGTTGTAAGGAGTGAGTGCTAGCAACTGTGGAAGCTAGGAGTGAATCAGATCTCAGGTGCAGTGGCCCCAGAGTCAGCGGTGTCAGAAACTTGGAGGAAGTAAGAGTTATCTCCATCAACAGCTGCAGGGGCCATGGACCTTGGAAGCCACCAGATTGATGAGAGTGAGTGAATTTGAGTCAGCAACTGGAATCAGACTTTGGTGAAGGGACCCTTGTGTCTGTACCAGCAGCTGGGGCAAGTAAGGGCTTCAGTATCACCTGTTGGTGTGGAACCATGGTCTTGGGTGTCCTAGGCACAAACTGTGAGGGTATGGGATGGGTGAAATGAAGTGGGAGTGTTACTGTGAGTGTCTGGAGTGGGAACTATGGCTCACAGGGTCTATGTGCCAAAGCACCAGCTGCTGGGGCATACTGGCATTTATATTTTCTCCTAACCTTGGGAGCATGGATGTGAGTGTGGAGTTTGCTTAGTGAAATACCAACTAGACTGGCTGGTAAATGTGGGGCTTAGGTATCAGACAGGCAGAGGGCCTGTGCTGGCAGCTGAAGGAACTGCACTTTTTTGTGTCCTTGTGAGTGCTGTTTCACTTGGTCCAGTTTCAGTCCTGACCATAAAGATTGTCAAATGCTGGAAGTGGATGTCCAGAAAAGCTCTGGAGTCTTTGTCTCAGGAGATAGGGTCCTGAGAAACTAATTACTGTTGGCTCTGTTTTGAGCACAAAGGTAGGACTAGAGAGTCTCTAAAAGTCACTTCCAATTCAACATCCTTTGATAGGATCATGTGTGGTGAAAAGTTTTCAAGTGCAAAGGATGTGATTATTAAAGAGCAGTGAAATTTTATGAACTTCTTTGCTGAAAACTTACCAGGGTATGGTTCTCATTACCGGTGAATGTGAGCAGACACTATGGACTCTGTAAGTGCCATTTATGATGTGCTTTGCAAGTAAGGAAGCTCTGCAAACATCTTCTCTGGGACAGAAGCAGTGGGAAATGCAGGAATATAGAATTCTTGATTAAAATCAACTTAACCACAAAAATTAACTTGGCAGCTTCCACCATCCATTTAGAAAAAAACAAAAAAACCCAAAAACAAACAAAGCAAATGAATATGCCTGTGGCATGCTTTGTAACATCAATTAGGCAGACACTGAGAAATATTTGTTATAATTTCAGGAGCAATCATTCTATTCCTATGAACTGTAGTTGTTCCCAGGGACCTGCTGGAGAGAATCTGGTGGAAAGCAATGAGGATGATTGGGGGACTTGAGCATCTCCCTGCATAGAGAGACTGAGAGCCCTGGGGCTGTTCAGCCTGGAGAAGAGAAGGCTGAGAGGAGATCTGATCAATGTGTGCAGATATCTGAGGGGTGGGTGTCAAGTGGCTGGGGCCAATCTCTTTTTGGCGGTCAGCAGCAACAAGACAAGGAGCAACAGCTACAAAATAGAACATAGAAGGTTTCACCTCAACATGAGGAGAAACTCCCTTACAGTTAGGGTGCCAGAGCCCTGGAGCAGACTGCCCAGAGAGGTTGTGGAGTTTCCTTCTCTGGAGACTTTCAAACTGACCTGGATGTATTCCTGTGCAAACTATCCTGGATGATCCTACCTTGGCAGAGGGGTTCAGCTGGGTGATTTCTGGAGGTCCCATCCAACCTCTAACCTTCTGTGATTCAATTACAGATCCAGAGATGAGAGCATGGTTGGCATAAGACATCTGTGACTGAACATGGAGTTAGCTCAAATGTTTCCACTCAGTTTGCAGAGGGTTCTGATTGATTTGTCACTTTCTTTTAAGCTGTACTGCTGGCAGATTTGTAAATATATCATAGAATCCTAGAATGGTTTGTGTTGGAAGGGACCTCCAAAGGTCATCTAATCCAACCTCCCTGCAGTCAGCAGGGACATCCTCCACTGGATCGGGTTGCTCACAGCCTTGTCCAGCCTGACCTTGAATATCTCTAGAGATGTGGCCTCAACCACCTTCCTGGGCAACCTGTTGCAGTGTTCCAGCATCCTCATGGTGCAGAACTTGTTCCTCACATTCAATTTTCAATCTGCTCTGCTCTCATTTAAAACCATTGCACTCATCCTGTCCCTGCAGGCCTTTGCAAACAGTCCCTCTGCAGCCTTCTTGCAGCCCCTTCTGGTACTGGCAGGCTGCTATTAGGAGTAAAAACGACTGAAGGTTTCTCTAAATCACTCTGCAGCAGAATCTGCTATGCAGCTGCTGGTGGATTGAATTTCTAATCTTTGAGGATATATACATGAGTATTATTCATATATGCTCTTTCAATATGTTCTCCCTACCTTTTGTCCCTAGCCCTCAAGTCTTATTTACACTTTGTATAGTCCAGCTCAAGTAATATGTGCAAATACTTGACAGTGAATGTGCTTCAATGTTACCATTTCATCTCTGTGTCATTTTTCCTACTTGATTCTGTCCTTTCTCATACATCTTGCACCAAGGCTGAAAGCACCTGCTGTGTTGTTCAAATCCTGCTTGAAAGCTTTCTGGTGGAACTTTGCCTGCATTAGATGCCTTTTCTCTTTTAAACTGTCACAGATGTGGGTGATCACTAAGCACAGTGAGGTTTTTGTTTTAAAAAACTAGGGAAAAAAAAAAAAAAAGGTTAAAACCAGAGAACTCAATTCTGAAATAAATTTCCCACAAGTTGTAATTAGAATTGGAACAGGTAGTTAAGTTTAAAGATATATGACAGTAATTTTTGGTTTTCAGAATTGTTGCTTGAAATAGGAATGTAATTCATCTTAAACTCACGTCTTTAAAGGTTTTGCTGGTGGAAACCATGGCAAACTAGCAGGTGTGTGATTCAGGTGCAGTATCAGCATCGTGGCATACGGGCTCAGAAAGGGAAGATGCATCTGGATTTCAGAGTATTACTTCCCCATAGCAGAATCATAGCATTGTGGAATGATATGGGTTGGAAGGGAATTCCAAAGGTCATCCATTCCAACATCACTGCAGTCTGCAGGGACATCCTCCACTAGATCAGGTTGCTCAGAGCCTTGTCCAGCCTCACACAGAATATCTCCAGGGATGGGGTCTAAACCACATCCCACCTCCCTGGGCAACCTGTTGCAGTGTTCCAGCACCCTCATGGTGCAGAACTGGTTTCAGTCTAAATCTGCTCTGCTCTAGTTGCAAGCCATTGCCCTTGTCCTTTCAGTGAAGGTCTATGTTCCTTTGTGTGGTTTATGTACATAACCCTTATCTTCAAAAGGGGAGAGAAGTAAGACCTCAGGTGCTACAGGTCAGCCAGTCTCACCTCTGTGCCTTGCAGGATCTGGAGCAGGTCCTCCTGGAAAGTCTGCAAAGGCACATGAAATACTTGGTGATTGGTAGCAACCAACATGGCTTCACCAAGACTAGATCATTCTTGATAAATTGGGTGGCCTTCTGTGACAGGATAACAGTGCTGATGGACAAAGGAGGAGCAACTGGTGTCATCTGCCCTGACTTGGCAAAGCATTTCACACTGTCTCACATGGCATCCTGGTCTCTCAACTGGGAAGATGTGGATTTGATGGGTGGGCCACTCTGAAAAGTAAGCTTGGTGATCACCCTCAGAATGACAGCTAATGAGTGGTGGCGAGTAGTGCTCCTCAGGGCTTGATACTGGGACCAGTGCTGTTTAGTGTCTTTGTTGGCAACATGGACAGGGGAATTGGTGCACTCTCGGCAAGTTTGCCAATGACCCTAAGCTCTGTGATGAGACAGCACACTGGAGGGAAGGAATGCCATCCAGAGGAACCTGCCAACCTCACAAAGTTCAACAAAATCAAGTGCAAGGTCCTGCACCTGGGTCAGGGCAACTACAAACAGATATGCAGGCTGGGGGGAGAATGCCTTTAGAGCAGTCTTGAGGAGAAAGACTTAGGGCTTCTGGTTGATGAGAAGCTCAACATGACCCAGCAATGTGTGCTTGAAGCTCGGAAAGCCAGCTTCATGCTGGGCTTCATCAAAAGAAGTGTGGCCAGCAGGTTCATTGAGGTGGTTTCTTCCCCTCTGCTCCATTCTCAGGAGACCTCACCCAGAGTACCGTGTCCAGCTTTGGAGTCCCTACCACAAGACATGGAACTGGTAGAGTGGGTGCAGAAGAGGGCCCCAGAGGTAATCAGAAAGCTGGGGAGCCTCTCCTATGAAGAACTACTGAAAGAGTTGGGGCTGTAAAGCATAGAGAAGGGAAGGCTTTGGGGAGGCCATTCAGTGCTTGAAGAGAGCCTACAGGACAGCTGGAGAGGGACTCTTTACAGAATCATTTAGTGACAGAATGAAGTGTAACAGCTTTGAGTGGAAAGAAGCTGGATTTAGATGAGACACTAGGAAGAAATTTTTCACCACAAGGGTGGTGAGACACTGAGCAGGTTGCCCAGGGAAGCTGTGGAGGCTGCAGCCCTAGAACTTTTCACAGCCAGGTTGGGTGGAGCCATGAGCAACCTGATATCTAGCAGGAGGTGTTGCTGCTCATGGCAGAGGGGTTGGAACGAGATAATCTTTAGGGTCCCTTTCTCTTCAAACCATTCTATGATTCTTTGCAAACATTTGAACACATTTCATAGCTTTTCCATTTCTTACCAAGCCATGTGAGCCTGGCAGCTCCTTCACTGTATGCTTACAGCCATGTTTCAGTTATGGCTGTGGGAAATTTGGGGAGGAAGCCTGGGATTTAGACTAAATCTCTGCTTTCTTGACTGAAAATTCCTTTAAAATCTGCCATTGTTTTCATGTAAGTATGAAATAGTTGGGGTTAAGAAGGCATTGAGTAACCCTAGAGCCTGTGCGCCCTGCATTTTTTGCTTCAGACATACCATACCTCATCACTGATGTCATCCCAGCTCTGAGTCCTTGGCAGAAACATCTTCTTTATAGGGTGACTTTCCATCTCACATGTCTTAGGGATTTTTTTTTCCTTGCTCCTAAACCGAAGATAAGTAGAATTTAACTATTTATTGGCTATGCAAGGCTTTGGTTCCGAGACCTGGTACAAACCCCAGGGCTCTGCAAACGCTGTGTATGTGGTTTAAATGTTTCTGCCCATTTTATGGTGCTACTGCACATGACAAGGACAGGACTTAAATTCAGGTAACTGTGGCACTGTAAAATCTCCTTTCAGAACACTATTTAAGAAAATAATACTTTAAAAGGTTTCCCTTGTCCTCGTGTAGAAAGGCTGCAACTTTATACACATACTTAGCAAATGGCTGCTTTGTTTCATCTTTAACCTTTTCCAATTTGTTTTTGAGACTCTAACATTTCAAACAGAAGCCTGCCCATTCTAGATCTCTATGTTTGAAAGCTGCACTCTCAGTATCCCCTCTTGTGGAGAGCTGGCGTAGACACTGTGTGAAAACCCTGAGGGGTGCTGGCTTCTTTAAAAACATCCACAGGACTTAAAATCACTTTTAAAGTTTCCTAGCAAAACCTGTTAGTCCACAAGGGAAAGGTCACTACCGACTCTGGTGTTAAATGAACAGCTGAGATATTAACAGTTGATGGTTTAGAGATAATATCTATATAATCTACAGGAGAGGTGACTTAAGGAGTATGCCGAATGCTGTGCACATCCATTCTCATGTGAAATGGATATGACCCAAATGTCTGTTGCTGTTGGTGTCTTTACTAGTCTGGGTAGTGGTCATGCACCAAGATTCCAAAGGGCTGACAGCTTCTATTTGGATTCCTTTTTGCTGTCAGGTGCCAAGTTTTTAAATGGGTAACTGAGACAAGGCCCTGGCTATCCCATTAATATTTCTGGGCATCTCTTGAGCAGTACAAAAAAGGTAAACCCTGCAGGTTCAGTTTGTTATGCCTTTTCTTTCCCCCTCTTGCTTGCAAACACTAGTTACCAATTAATAGCTGAGCTGAAAATACAGTTGTTGTCATGGTTGGATGTCCTGTGGTCACGGGACAGATTAGCTTTTTGCTGCTAGCTGTCAGCCCATCCCTTGCACCAGAGGTAAAAGAAACGGGGAAGATAGAAAACATAGATACAAGATATATGCAGTAATGTTACCTGCATTCATCTCTCTCTCCAAAAGCATGCTCCATTAGAATGAGCTATGATACCCTCCTTGCTCAGTTAATCTCATTTCTTTATTTGCTCATACAATATTATGCCAGCGGTGATGGATAGCAGCAGTGCAAATCATGCCAGTACTAACAGAGATGCAAAGCATGCCAGAACTAACACCAGAAGTCCAAGAATGGTTTGGGTCTGAAGGCACTGTTAAAGATCCTCTAGTCCAACCCCCTGACACAAGCAGGAATGTTTTCACTAGGTCAGGTTGCTCAGAGTCTCTTCCAAACTGACTTTGAACAGTTATAATGATGGGGAGTCCACAGCTTCTCTGGACAGTGTTTTCCAGTGTCTTACCACCCTCATCCTAAAGAAGAACCTCTTCCTTGTGTTCAATTTAAATCTACCCTCTTTTGGTTTAAATTGTTACTCTCTCTGCTGATTCCACAGTCCTTGGTAAAAAAGTTTGTCCCCATCTTGCTTGTAGGCCACCGTTAAGGACTCTCTGAAACATTCTCCTCCGGGCTGAACAACCTCAACCCTCTCAGCCTTTCTTGCTAGGAGAAGTGCTCCAGTCCTCTGATCTAGCCATGGCCCTCATTGGCATCCACTCTATCAAGTGCATTCAGGAGATAATGATAAGGTACTTATGCAGGGTTAAACCTTTCCTGGCTGATTTCCCTGATCAGCACAAAGTACATCTTGATGCCATTCTAGAATTAAGATGTGCACTTCAAGTTTCTAAATCCCTTAAAGGAAGACAGGACTCTGCCTGACAGGTTAGGGCATGTTTATTTTGCCACTGCTTTGCTTCAACCTTACCTCTATTGATAGACTTCTTTTACTCCTGTCTTAGTCTGAAGTCAAATGAGTGATTTTAAGGGTATTTAAGTACTCAGCTTTTATGACAGATAACATACAAATATTTGGATTTTACTTTTGATCCTGGTATTTGGTTCGAATGCTCCCTTGTTGTCACTGTCTCAAGCTATCCTATTTCCACAAAGAGCTGGATGAGGGGAGAGGCAGGGAAAGTTGTGAAACAAAAGACAGCAAAGTAGGTAAATTCTTTAAGGGCAAGGCTACAACCTGGAAGTTACAGTGAGCAAAAGAAGCAAATTGGTTAATGCTGAAATACTTCACTTTTCCAAAGTGTTCAGAAGTACTATTGTTTTTGTGAAGAGGACTGACTACATTTTATTGCTGTCCAACGATTTGCTTCTTTTGCCTTGCTGATGAACTGATATAAGATCTGGAGCTATGTTCGGAATTAAGATCAGGCTTTGATCCAGCCACTGCTGAAGGAGTAAACTGACAACGGAAACCCCAACTCTATTTTTACTACTTTCTGAGAACCGTCAGATGGTGGTGAGTGAATTTTCATCAAATAACTCTGCTGTCACTGTGAGGATCTGTTTGTACTCAACTGGCTGTGTTTATTGGGAGAAATTAGGATGCTTCCTGAGGGAAGAAATATCTTGACATGTTATCACCAGGCAAAGAAAAGCTTTTAATTTGTAAGATGTTGACACCAAATGGTTACAAGTCATGGAAATAGAACTTCCACCAATTAGAGGTCTGCTCTGAACTGTGGCTTCCTTTATCTGTTCCTGGGGTTTGCAATGATTTACAGCAGGATGGTTGTGTCTAAGTGGACTTTTGTTTCAGAAATTAACACATACTGCTTACCAGAAGAGTTATTTCACAGAATCCCCAGGATCCCCAAATCCAACCTATATCCCTACCCCACAAAGTGTACTAGAAACCATATCCCCAAGCACCACATCCAAACTACTTTTAAACAAATCCAGGGCTGGGGACTCAACCACCTGCCACCCATTCCAATGCTGACCACTCTTGCTGGGAAAAAAGTTTCCTATTGTCCAGTCTAAACCTACTCAGTTGGAGCTTGATGTCGTTCCTTCTTGTTCTATCACTAATTACCTGTGAGAAGGGACCAGCACCAACCTCTCCAGAACCTCCTTCCAGGTGGCTGTAGACAGTGATGAGGTCACCCCTCAGCCTCCTCTGTTTCAAATTAACCATCCCTAGCTCCCTCAGTTACTCCTCATAAGATCTGTTCTCCAGCCCTTTCCCCAGATTCCTTGCCCTCCTCTGCACTGGTTCCAGAACCTCCACATCCCTCTTGTAATGAGGTGCCCAAAACTGAACACAGCACTCGAGGTGTGGCCTCACCAAAAGCAGAGTGCAAGAGAACAATCCCCTCCCTGCTCCTGCTGGGCACAGCATTTCTAATCCAAGCCAGGATGCCATTGGCTCTCTTTGCCACCTGGGCACACTGCTGGCTGAAATTTATAGACATGGAAAGCAAAAGAAAGCCTAAAATGATGTATTAAAAAGACCTCTTCCTGATTCAATTGCATGACAGTGATGTCTGTATTCCATGATGGAAATACTTGTGTAGTATGCACTTCCACGTGGAGGTTCTGAAATAAACCTTATCATGGTGCAGCAGAGCTGGATAAACATTTAAAAATTGCAGGGATGAAAGCCATCTTGCATGAACCTTTTGTGGGTCATAATCTTATTGAACATTAAGCTATTGCTCTGGTGCTTGGACACATGCTTTAGTAAACCATATTCCTAATAATAATTTATGCAATAAGTAAATTAGTCTGATTTTCTTTAATTGGATCTTCAATATTGTCAGTGGATAGTGTGGGGGGGGAAAAAGGTGTTTTCAAGAGGTGTATGTGACGGTTGTGTGCTTTTGGCAAAATGGCAACCCTGGGACACGGGGTTGGGAGTTTTGTAAACAGGCAATGTTTGCTTTGCTGGCATGTGTGGGAGACAAAACCCAATACAAATGTCTACATGACTGGCAGAGTAGAATTATTTTTTAAAAATATGTAATAACTTTCATTTATCCTGCTAACTTGATGTGGTGGTTTGACAGTTACCTGTTGTGTCGTTCCCCCCCCCCCAACTTTGAAACAACCCAGGCTAGGACTCAGTTGGCTGGAAGTTAAGGAATAAAGCTTTATATTTACAGTTTTGCACAATATACAAGCAGATATTTACAATGTATAACAAATATTTGCAGATATATACAGTGAAAAGGTAATACAGAAACACCACACCCCTCCCAGAAATCAGAAATCCCTAAGAGGGGTTTCTAACCACCCCTACCATCTTTCCCCTTCCCCAATCTTATCTCACCATCTGTTTTATGCAGCAGATAGGCAAAGGTAGATCGGCCAGAGAGATTAGCAGCGAGAAAGAAGTTAGTGAAATAGTTCAGATCCAGCTACGAAAGGCAGGGAGAAAGAGCCATGCAAGAGCTACCACAGCCCAAAGTGGTCTGAAGCAGTCTGACTTATCTATATTTGGGTTACAACTCTTAAAACTTCTTTTTTTCTTTCCTTTCTCAGTAAAGCTATAAGTGAAGTAGCATCATCAGTGTTTTCCTTTCTTGGCCTATAGCCTAATTTGTGGTTCAAATCCTCCAATTAGTTCAAACCAGCACACTTGATTATCTTGCTTAAAAGTTTACAGTTTGGGGTTTTTTTTTCCCCCTATTATTATTATTTTAAGTTTGTTTGTTTGTTTGATCCCCTTCTTCCTGGCAATCTGATTGAAATTCTTAAACTTGGAAATACTAATAAAATCTGGCAGTACTTGCTCTACAGCCTTTGAAGTTGAATGGAAAGGTCAAGTCAGCTGTAAGAACATTTCCTCTGCTCTGGTGAGACCTCACCTGGAGTGCTGTGTCTAGCTCTGAAGCCCTCAACACCAGAAGGACACAGACCTGAGGGAGTAGATCCAGAGGAGGGTCACAAAATAATCAGGGAGTGGAACATCTCTGCTCCAAGGACAGGCTGAGGGAGCTGGGGTTGTTCAGCCAGGAGAAGGTTCCAGGGAGACCTAATAGCAGCCTACCAGTATTTGAAGTGGGCTACAGGAAGGCTGCAGAGGGACTGTCTGCAAAGGCCTGAAGGGACAGGACAAGGGCAATGAAGTGAGAGCAGATTGAGATTGGATGTGAGAAACAAGTTGTGCACCATGAGGGTGCTGGAACACTGCAACAGGTTGCCCAGGGAGGTGGTTGAGGCTTCATTGCTGGAGGTACCCAACATGAGGCTGGACAAGGCTCTGAGCAACTAGATCTAGTGGAGGATGTCCCTGTTGCCTGCAGGGGTTTGGATTAGATGACCTTTGGAGATCTCTTCCAACCCAACCCATTCTATGATTTAAATGAGGGCAATTAAGTATGTCCAAAGATATGGCTAAAAATTAAAGTAACATTCCCACAGCTTCAATCAGACATGTTGCATATTGCTTCCCTGTCCTTTTTCTTCCTGGTTTTATGAGTATGGCATTACTGTCCATATTTCACTTGAATTAACTTAATTTCCTAAAGTACTGTCTTGTCGTAGCAATATAAATGAGGCAGAGAAGGGTCAGCAGCAGCTGGATCCTGAGACAAACAAGAAGCCTGCTTTACAGTCATCTTCACCATTATTCATCCTATTTCAGGTTCTGCTTTCCTGAGGACTTACTTAATACTATTAACTGAACAGATATTTTTTTTTTAACATATCTTGTTTCTTAATTTCCAAAGAGAATAGTGTTCATATGTTTCTGCCCATCTTTTTTTCTTTTCTTTTATTTTTTTTTTTTTCCCTCCAGTTCTTACTTGAACTTGTAAATGTTTCTATTTGGTTTCAACTTCAGCCTGTGTAAGTTGCATTGTCCAGATGGGTGAAGAAGTGGCATCCATGATTTGAAAGCAACATATCAGCTCAAGGTTTAAAAAGCCCCTCTCACCTGCACACACATACACAGAAGAAGGAAGATCAATTTGGGCAGAGTAAACTCATTTTCCCCTTACCTGAGGATGCATCTGTAAATTAAATTGGAGTTTGAAAGCTTAGTGCTCTTCTGAGGAAGGAAGATGGTAGAGAAGAAAGAGACTTGTCAGCAAAGTGAATGACTTGCAATCATCTTGATCTGAAGAAGGAAAGAGAATAGAAGCATTCACAAAACAATCTGCCCTGGAGTACATGATAAAGTGTCTTTCTCTGTGTACCTTCTTAATGATGTTCAAAGAGGAGACATCACCTCCTCCACCTTCCTGTTGACAGACCAAGGGTAATGATTCCCTGCTCCTTAGCATAACCCTTTCAGTAAAGGACCTTTCCCCGTGTGCTTAGTAAGGGAA
The DNA here is from genome assembly GCA_013396835.1 of Psilopogon haemacephalus. Taxonomy (NCBI): domain Eukaryota; kingdom Metazoa; phylum Chordata; class Aves; order Piciformes; family Megalaimidae; genus Psilopogon; species Psilopogon haemacephalus. Next base: position 334,516 of record VWZI01009657.1, read on the forward strand.
AACTTCTAGCAGCTAATCAGTATGCAGTGAATTTCAGGGTCCCAGGGACACCTGCAGTCATTTTTGGAGCCTGCTGATCGATGTGGAGTCATTGCTAAGGACAGGCTCTGCCTCACCACTGTTGCACTTACAGGGACTACAGCTAAGCCAGTAGGCTTAGGAGGCTGTGGTGTTTTTTGTTGTGTATGTTGTGGGTTTGGGTTTTGGTGGTGGCTTTTGTTTGTTTGGGATTTGGGTGTATTTGTGTGTGTGTCGGTGTTGGATTTTTTAGTCTTAAAAAGCCATATTGAGGTTCTACTCAGCTTCCTGATTCTTCATGACTAGTAAAAAACAAAACAAAACAAAACAAAAAATAATTGACGATGGGCAGACAAAGCAAAAAGTCCATGTCATACACCAGGTCAGAGAATCACAGGGTGTTAGATGTTGGAAGGGAACCAGTCCAACTCTCCTGCCGAGGAAAGATCACCTAGGGCAGGCTGCACAGGAACACATTCAGGTGGGTTTGGATAATCTCCAGAGAAGGCTGCCCAGAGAGGAGGTTGTAGAGTCTCCTTCTCTGGAGACATTCAGAACCCACCTGTGTGACCTGCCTGGGGTGATCCTGCTCTGGCAGGGGGCTGGACTAGATGAACCTTAGAGGTCCCTTCTGACCCATAGCATTCTGAGATTCTATGAATTCCTTAAAGCAGTGGTGTATGAAGCTTCTGTTTTAGAATGAGTGGACTGATTGACTGGCCATGGAGAATTCAGAAACTAAGTAAATTATGGAGTTTTTATTATAAAAACGGATCATTTGTTCAGTAGAAACACAGAAGTAAGTTGTTGTTTTTTTTCTGTATGCTTTATCAGCTTGCTAATTTAAGTCACCTTTCATTTTCCTTCTTTGATATAGCACACCAAGGGATGTGAGACATGCAATTTCATATGCATTGTTAGCCTCATACCAGAAGGTGTGAAATTCAACTCCAGCAAGTGAAAAAAAACAACTGTCAGATCAAGTGAAGAAGTCCTTTGACTACCTATTTAATTTCATGCTGAAATTCACTATCATCTGCTGATTTACAGTGGCTCCTTGGAAAACACTCTTCAAAAGTCTAAAGGTCTAACCCACAAGTTTTCTTAAAGCTGGTGTGTTACCCATGATGAAAATGAACATTACCTGTATCTGCCAAGCTATGTGGTCATCTTTTTTCATAAAAACTGGCTAGGGCACTTTCAGAGTTTTTAAAAATACCACTCAAGTGCCTTATAGAATATTCAGTATTTTTTGACAGTTATTTCCTGTATTTAAATGAATTTGCAATATGACTTCTAATAAAATATCTGATTCCTCACAAATTTTAGCATTTGTTATCCTACTGATTTAAGAGATCTACATAATCTGTGTAAGATACACCGTGTTTGGGAACATGTTCTGCACCATGAGGGTGCTGGAACACTGCAACAGGTTGCCCAGGGAGGAGGCTGAGGCTTCATCCCTGGAGATATTCAAGGCGAGGCTTGACAAAGCTCCAGACAGCCCGATCCAGTGGAGGATATCCCTGCTTACTGCAGGGGCTTGGATTGGATGATCTTTGGAGGTCCTCTCCAACCCAAACCATTCTATGATACATGAGAATAAAATTAGACTCTCTTTCTCTTTTCCTGACTTCTCAGGGCCATACTAACTAGGCCTGCTTAGAATGAAATGCAGTTTTAATCACAGCTGTACCTTGTTATATGGCCTTTTAGTAAAGGTGAAAAGTAAAGTGCAAAAAGTATAGGTGGTCTTGAAATCTCTAATCAGGAACACGCTTGCAAAGGGTGGGTACAAAATACTTGCACCTGGAAGCATCAGAATTAAGTTATCAGCAAATGTTTTGACATGGAACAATATCCCTGGGAAAACAGTTTGGTTTTCAATGTGTGTTGATTTTACTTATTTTACTTTAGTTGTGGTGTTGCATTTCATTCCCTTGCTGAAATGGACAGTTGTCCTGGGTTATTGTCCTGGGTTATTGTCCCAGTCTTTGTCATTTCTCTTCAAAGACAGCCACTGTCAAATTACAGACATATTTTTTCCTGGGAGAGCTACCCTATGAGTAGCAATCAGAAGACAAAAAGGAAGCAATGGTGAACCCCAAGTTTATCAAATCCATCTTTGGGTAGAGCACTGTCACCTCTGCCTGGAATTCTTTCTTCTGTTGAGGTGAATGCAGTGACTGTAGACGAGATGGCATCCTGGTGAATTTTACTTGTCCTCAGAGATTACTCCAGGAAACGTGGAAGGAATGCACCTCTGTGGAACAATCACTTCATAGTTAGCATTCAAATGCCAATGGACGCATTTGTTTGCTTATAGCCTGTGCTTTGTGATACAGTAAGGAAGATGAGTAGGATGTTGTCTGTCAAAAAATGAAGTGGCTCTGGATTTTCCTTTCACACCTTTCTTTGCAACACTGATCTGTAAATCAGCCAATGCCACAGTGTCAAAGTGATCAGATCAGGAACTTCAGCTTGATATGCCTGTTTGGCTCACTGTACCAAGCAGGGGCTCTGAGTTCCTTTCCTTAACAGATATGGGGTTTGTAAAAAAAAGTAATACAGGTTTATTCATGGAAGAGATGAATTATCAAATAAAACTTTACCATGGGGTTACAGAAGAATGCACTTCCAAAAAAAAAAAAAAAATCTGCTTCAATTTATGTGCAGTTGTGAGTAAAAGAAAAGTAAAATATCTCCCCATCCTTGGCACGGGGGTGACTTTTAGGCACCTCAATAGAAGAAAGACATTGAGAGGCTGGAGGGGGCACAGAGAAGAGCAACTGAGCTGGTGAGGGCCTACAGAACGAGTCTGGTGGAGAGCAGAGGAGGGAACTGAGACTGTTCAGTGTAAGGAAGAGGAGGCTGAAAGGAAACCTCATCACCCTCTGCATCTACCTGAAAGGCCAACAGAGAGAGGTTGGTGCTGGTCTCTTCTCACAGGTCAGCAGTGATACATTAGCCTGGATATTAAGAAAATAATTTCCACTTGAAGAGTGATCAGACCTTGGAACAGGCTGCCCAGGATGGTGATGGAGTCCCCATCCTTGGGGCTAAAGAACACTGCACTGTGACTCACTAATAACTTCTTCTAAATTAAGTAGTATGATGCCCTCGTACTGGCACTGGGGAGGCCTCACCTCAAGCACTGTGTGCAGCTCTGGGCCCTCACTGTAAGAAGGATACTGAGGTACTGGAGTGGGGCCAGAGGAGAGCGATGAGACTGGGGAGGGGGCTGGAGGGGAAGGTTGATGAGGAGAGGCTGAGGGTGTTCAGGCTGGAGAAGAGGAGACTCAGGGGGAACTTTATCACTCTCTATGACTACCTGAAGAGAAGTTGTAGTCAGCTAGGGATCAGGCTCTGCTCCCAGGCAACTTGTGACAGGACAAGAGGACATGGCCTGAAACTACATGAGAGGAAGGTTAGGTTGGATATTAGGAAGCACTTCCTGACAGAAAGGTGATTAGGCACTGGAATGGGCTGCCCAGGGAGGTGGTGGAGTCACTATCCTTGGAGATGTTCAAGAAAAGATTAGATGTGGCACTTGGTGGCTTCATTTAGCTGGTGTGGTGGTGTTAGGTCATAGGTTGGACTTGATGGTCTCAGAGGTCTTTTCCAGCCTTGGTGATTCTGTGATTAATGCTGTTCTGTTGGAGACTGGGAACCAAAGCTTTCACTTAAATAAATTGTTGAATGTTGGACATACTCTTGTAAAGAGCCAAGCTGTATTTTGGTTACTTGTTTGTCTTAAAAGCAGATGTCCTGAGTGAGTGACTCTTCTTTAGGAGTATCTTTGTTTCTCAGTCCATACAGACATCACCGTGCAGGGCAAATTCACATTGCAGTTTCAGCTGTGGCCAAGCAAGTAGAAATGTCTGTGTTCAGCACACAGTAATGCATTTACCCACTTGCACAGAAAGAAAACAAACCTCCAAAGTCTGATTCTTTTCTTCCTGCAGAAGCCATGCGTTTGTGTGAGTATATTAATATATCTGCCCAGGATGATGAGACAGTAGCTGCATGGCACTTGGTGGTGGCTGCAGGACTTCAGACCATCCAGAATACATTTTAACAATACGAATTCCTAGAACTGGGGTTGGAAAGGACTGATGCATGCATCCTTAACCAGATAAGAGATTTCTGGACAGAGGAGGAAATTTTCTACTTCCTCTTCATGGAATGGCCTAGAATGGCTCAGGTAGGAGGTAACCTCAGAGCTCATCTACTCCAACCTCCTGCTGTGGGCAGGGACACCTCTCAGCTGGGCTCAGCTGCTCAAGGCTCATCCAGCTTAGCCTTGAACTGTTCAGAAGAAAAAGTTTCAAACAGTTTTCCTTCTGTATTGGTGAACAGATGTTGATTGTGGCAAAGCAAAATTAATCTCTTGCTTAACTTGCTGTAGTAAGTCTCCTTCTCTGGAGACTATCAGGACCCATCTGGATGTGCTCCTGTGCGACCTGCACTAGACTCCATGGTCCTGTTCTGGCATGGTCCTGAACTTGATGATCAGTGGAGACCCCTTCCAACCCGTACTGTGATCCTGTAGTAGTTGCTGCTGTTGCTGTTGGAAACCAGTTCCTAGTAACTGACCATCACAAGGAGTGTACTTTTTGAGGAGCAATAGCAAAGACATTTGCTTGTGCAAGGTCCAGTGGTAATGTCCAAGCTGCTAAATAAGAAAGATTGCGTTTACAATTCTTAAGTTCCTTGTTGGCAAAATGGATCTCAAGGAAGTTGTGTGGGTTGATTCCTTTTTTTTTTTTTTTTTTTTTTTTTTTTTTTTTTTTTTTT
>VWZI01009657.1:339341-481202 GCA_013396835.1 Psilopogon haemacephalus
ATTGCTTTGCTTTTGGTTATTTTTGGGATCTGGCTGTATATAGCTTTACCAACAACTTATCACAGCGTAGTCACTGCATGAGTTTCCACATTGGACATAGAGGCTTCTTCTCATACTGAAAAAGGTACATTGAAGTAAGTGGATGAAATCTGGTGTAAGAGGAGTGAAGATGAAGGCTACTTTCCTGTACTTGAAGGGAATCCTACAAAAAGGCTGCAGGGGGACTTTTCATCAGGGTGTTTAGAAACAGGACGAATGAGAATCATTTGAAGCTGAGGCAGAACAGCGTTAGACTGGAGCTGAGGAAGGAGTTCTTCAGTAGGAGGGTGGTGAGACTCTGGAACAGGCTGCCCAGGGAGGCTGTGGCTGCCTCCTGCCTGGGGGTCTTGAAGGCCAGGATGGATGAGACCTTGAGCAGCTGAGTCTAGTTGAGAGGTGTCCCTGTCAATGGTGGGGAGGTTGGAGCAGATGAGCTGCGAGGTTCCTGTCAGCCTGAGCCACTCCATGGTGATTCTGTGATGAAATAGCTCTGGCATCATGTATTTAAAAACTAAGGGAAGAAGAAAATGAGTTCACCTAGAAAAGTGTTTTAGAGTAACAGAATTTATGTGGTAGAAGACTCAAGACAACAAGACACTGCTAAGAGACATGGCCTGCAGTTTCATTATAGGATAACAACTCCATAAACCTAATTTCTATTAGCTTCTTCAGGCCAGAAAAGCAATTTTAGACCTCAGCTAGAATGTTCTTCCTTCAGTAAATACAGTGTAGTACTGAGTCATCTCAACAGTGACTCATTGGTTCACTTCAGATTATGTACATTCCACTAATCCCTTACATTCAGTCCACCAGCACTTGAGTGTGAAACTCTCGGAAGCTCTGCTCCAAGCACACAATTTATGCCACTTGTGGCACATTGGCAAGTTGTTCCTGCTGTGTAGCAAACACATCCTGTGCGACACACTGCAGCAGAAATGAAAAGGTTAATTGGAAATGTGGGGGGATGGTGTAAAACTCTCTCCAACTACCTGTAGAGAGGCTGGAGCAAGGTGGGGACAGCCTCTTCTCCTTGATGGCAAGCAACATGACCACAGAAAATGTATCCAAGCTGTGCCAGGAGAGGTTCAGGCTGGATATTAGGTAATATTTCTTCACTGAAAGGATTCTCAAACATTGGAATGGTCTGCCCTGTGCAGTGCTGGAGTCACCATCCACCAGTGCTGGGGGTGTTCAAGCAGACTGTGGAGCTGGTGCTTAGGGACATGGTTTAGTGTTGACCCTTCAGTGCTGGGTCAAGGGTTGGACTGGATGAGCTTGGAGGTCTCTTCCAACCAGGTACGTTCTGTGATTCTGTAAAACCCTGCATGCAGTCCTCACTTAAGATATTATCAGTGTTTGTATTTTGAGGTTATGGCATTTAATGATTGATGAAGACTTTGTGAGACCACTGTGAATTCTATGAAGAAATACAGATATATTTATTTTTTTTAATCATTGAAAATGGAAATATTGATTTCCTTATGCTGGAAACTCACTTTGATGAAGTTTTAAATGGTACATTTGTTAGAGTTATTTCCATTGTAAGTAGTATATTAGATATGTTTTCTGAAGGCATAATTTTACTTTTTAGAAAGCTGTGAATTACAATAGATGCTTCTGTGGAATGATTAATAATGTGGTAGGGAGAATAAATACAATTTACATAAGTATATGGAATTCAATATAATCCACTGATAAATGCAAGCTAAGTAACAAACCTCACTTCCCCCTAAATCTTCATATATAAAATTTAGTGGGGTTTTTGTGTGGTTGTTTTTGTTTGGTTGTTTGGTTTGGTTTGGTTTGGTTTTTTTAAAACAATCTCTGAAATATAGAGTTGTAGAATCCTGGAATGGTTTGGGTTGGAAGGGACCTCCAAAGGTCATCCAGTCCAACGTCCCTGCACTCAGGAGGGACATCCTCCACTAGATCAGGCTACCCAGAACCCTGTCCAGCCTCACCTTGAATATCTCCAGGGATGGAGCCTCAGACACCTCCCTGGGCAACCTGTTGCAGTGTTCCAGCACCCTCCTGGTGCACAACTTGTATCTCACATCCAATCTCAATCTGCTCTGCTCTCATTTCAAACCATTGCCCTCATCCTGTCCCTGCAGGCATTTGCAAACAGTCCCTCTGCAGCCTTTTTGTCATCCCCTTCAGGTCCTGGCAGGCTGCCATTAGGTCTCCTTTGAGACCTATTAGGTCTCCCTCTTCTCCAGGCTGAACAACCCCAACTCCCTTAGTCTGTATTCAGCCTGCATGTTCAGGGATTGGCACAGGAATCAGATGATGACAAATGCTTTAAATCTCTTTTTTTCTGTATGTGAACTAATCACTTCCCATCAAACAGATCTGCTTACAATTCCAGTTTTTCAAAAATTCATGAAGAGAGGCACATCACAATGAGTGCCTAATTGAATTGGTTATGTTTTGCAACTTAACTACACTGAAGTTTAGAAAGCAGAAACGGTTTTCCTAATGTGTTTGAAACCTGAGAATTTCAGAGTGTTTTACAGAAATGGAAGCAGAAGCAGCAGAGCAAAAATGAAAATTAGCTTGCTTAGTCTTAATCAGCTGATTCTATCCACCTTCTACTTGACCTTAGAATTATTGATAACAGTTTCTTGGATTCCCCATCTGTGCTGTTAAAATGTCCAGCTTTGTAGCAATAACTAAGGACAACACTGTCTGTACCTGCTGCTTAGTCTGAAGTCTGGAGACATTTAAGATCAGACTTGATGTGGCCACCGGAGTGCCACATCAAGTTTGAAGCCCAGAGAGCAAACTGTGCCCTGGGCTGCATCCAGAGAATTGTGGCCAGCAGGTCAAGAGAGGGGATTCTGCCCCTTTACTCCATTTGGTGAGATCCCATCTGGAGTACTGCATCCACTTCTGGAGCCCCCATTACAAGAAAGATATGGAGGTGCTGGAATGTGCCCAGAGAAGAGCCATGAGTATGATCAGAGTTCTGGAGAACCTCTGCTTTGAGGACATGCTAAGAGAGTTGGAGCTGTTCAGTCTGGAGAAGAGAAGGCTCCAAGGACCCCTCATTGTGGCCTTCCAGTATCTGAAGGGGGCGTACAAGAAAGCTGGGGAGGGGCTTTTTAGGGTGTCAGGTAGTGACAGGACTGGAGGTAATGGATCCAAGCTAGAGGAGAGCAGATTTAGATTAGATCTTAGGAAGAAGTTCTTAATCTTCTGTGATTGGTGGTGAGACACTGGCACAGGTTGCCCTGGGAGGTGGTGGAAGCCTCATCTCTGGAATTTTTTAAGGCCATTCTGAATGTGACTCTGAGCAACCTGATCTGGCGTGAGGTGTCCCTGCCCACGGCAGGGGGTTGGAACTGGATGATCCTTGAGATCATTTCCAATCCTGACAATTCCATCCATGATTCTCTGATCTAGTTGGAGGTGTCCTTGCTTACTGCAGTGGGGCTGGATAAGATGACCTTTGAGAGTCCCTTTCAACCCAGAGCAATCTGTGAATCACAGCTGTCCATTTTAGCAGCAGTGAGTAGGCAGTGAATTGTGACCTGGAAGTAAGCTTTGTAACCCTCACACACAAGTGGAAAAGCTGCTTCTCAACGCTCATTTTTAAAGGCCTGTCAATTCCTCTGGTGAAAATCACTTAGTCCCTCCCAGCTTTGGGTTCAAGCAGCGGTGGCTGTGCTGCCAGCATAGTACTGGAGCTGCGTAAGGGGGCTGGGAAAAGCAGGGCTGCTTTTAGAAGGTAATTGCTGAAGTGATCTTTGAGCTCGGCACAGGCGGCTGTTGTGGCTCTGCTTTGACAATAAGAATTGGCATGAGGATAGCTTCATAGCTGGATGGGATTCTGCCATATCAGATGGCTCTGCATTTATCAGCTTCCACCCCCTTAAGAACTTCTAAGGCAGTGTCTTCTGGTGAACAGTGAAACATGGGAATAAAAATAAACCATTCCATGTGCTGGTCTGCAACTGGTGTTTTCCTTGGTTAGTTTTGGAAAATAAAGTGATTTTTAATTCTGTCTTTAACAGTTGAACACTAAAAGCAATCTCTTTTGGCTCACTTTTATCAACTTTGTTATCACATGTTAAGAAGTGGCTAAGGGCTTGGCACTTCATAAGTAAGAGTGCATTTGGTGCTGTGTCATGTAACCATTTGGAAAACAGTTTGTAGGATAAATGGGACTGGACCATCTCATTTTACCGCTTTACCAGAGTGTCTCATTCTTGGAATAGGTCTATGTGAGAAGCAAATTTCTACAATGGAGTTGAACCATCATTTGAAAAAGTTAAGAGGGAAAAAGTTCAAAGGAGACAGGGATCTGCTGGAGAGACTCTAGCAAAGAGTTACCAGGATGATGGACTGGAACATACCTGCTGTGAAAGAAAGACAGAGCCCTGGGGCTGTTTAGCCTGGGGAAGAGAAGGCTGAAAGGGGAGATGTGTTGGTTTGAACTAATTGGAGGATTTGAACAACAAATTAGGCTATAGGCCAAGAAAGGAAAACACTGATGATGCTACTTCACTTATAGCTTTACTGAGAAAGGAAAGAAAAAAAGAAGTTTTAAGAGTTGTAACCCAAATATAGATAAGTCAGACTGCTTCAGACCACTTTGGGCTGTGGTAGCTCTTGCATGGCTCTTTCTCCCTGCCTTTCGTAGCTGGATCTGAATTATTTCACTAACTTCTTTCCTGCTGCTAACCCCCCTGGCCGTTCTACCTTCACCTATCTGCTGCATAAAACAGATGGTGAGATAAGACTGGGGAAGGGGGAAGGTGGTAGGGGTGGTTAGAAACCCCTCTTAGGGATTTCTGATTTCTGGGAGGGGTGTGGTGTTTCTGTATTACCTTTTCACTGTATATATCTGTAAATATCTGTTATATATTGTAAATATCTGCTTGTACATTGTGCAAAGCTGTAAGCATAAAGCTTCATTTATTGACTTCCAGCCAACTGAGTCCTAGCCTGGGTTGTTTCAAAGTGTGTGAGGGGGGCAGATAACTGCCTAACCACCACATGAGCTGATCAAAGTCTATCAATAACCGAGGAGTGGGTATCAAGATGAAGTTGTCAGGCTCTGTTAGGTGATGCCCAGTGACAGGACAAGGAACAGCAGGTACAAGCTGGAACAGGAGGTGCCACCTCAACATGAGGAGACACATCTGTATGGTAAAGGTGCCAGAGCCTTGGAGCAGGCTGCCCAGACAGGTTGTGGAGTCTCCTCTGGAGACTTTCCAAATACACCTGAATGCATTCCTGTGTAACCTGCCCTTGGGTGATCCTGCTGTGGCAGGGGTGTTGGACTGGATGATCTCCAAAGGTCCCTTCCAACCCCTACCATTCTGTAATTCACAGGACTTGTGTTGAGACCTTTCTGTGCTAACCAAAGAAATTTTACTTTTAGATTACTGTTTTTCTGAAAATCCCAGCAACAGGATTTTTCTGCAAACATGAAACAGGTTTCACTGAGTAAAAGTGAGTGGCAGTGTAGTTAGAGCTTTATATGGCATGCTAGAAGCCACTGTGAAAGTAGCAGAAGAACACAGCAGTAGTGAAAGCCTTGAGGACAGTCTGTAGTCATTGCTGCTTTGATGTAGCCTGGAATATAAACCCATACACAAAAATCTGTTCACTGACACCTCAGAAGAGTCTCTGCCCATGAGTGCGGTATCAGTTACACTGGGCTCATTTTCAACAGATTCTGTGTTCTAGGGTTTCTTTAGCATTGTGGTGTCTGTTTGACTCTTTCTCTTGCACCTTGTTTTGTGACAGGATGACGAAGTAGTACTGCAGTGTGTTGCCAGCATCCACAAGGAACAAAGGAAGTTTTGCTTGGCAGCAGAGGGACTTGGGAATCGCCTGTGCTTTTTGGAACCAACGTCAGAAGCTAAAGTAAGAAGCTGGTACTCTGGAGTGGTGTCTCTGAGCAGTGAATGCCAATCTGCTTATTATCAGAAACTACATTGAATTAGGCTCTCCAGTAGGCTGTCTGATACACCTTTGTGTGTCCTTCTGTCTGTGACTGCAGCCTGAGATTTCCTAGGGGTTCTACACATCCTTTGAGGTGTCCCAGCAAGCAGTCTCAAGTTGCAGTTCTTTAACTGTCTGAAATAACTATTAGAACTGAAGTCACTGAAGGATGTCCCCGCTGACTGCAGGGGGGGTTGGACTGGATGACTTTAGCAGGTCCCTTCCAACCCACACCATTCTATGATGATTGCTGTTCATTGTCTTCATCAATGATATCAACACTGATGATATCACTGGATGGAGATACATTAGAATGATCTTATTATTTCTTTCCAGATAAAATTCCAGTTTAGTTTCTTAATTTAAGGTATTATAAAGGGTTTTTTTGTTGTTGGTTTAAATGAAATTCCAACACACTTCCAGAACAGCATGGTTTAATTCACACTCAAGATGTCTTAATAAAACGAATGCTGAGAAATCTGAAAGCTGCCAGAAAATTATGGAAGAATACCTGGGTTTTCTGTTAACTTGATTTATATTTTTAGTAATGGTGTGGTTTATTTGCCTCATAGGTCCAATTAAAGGCAGTACTGGGTGAAGTGCTACACAGGGATTTTGTTCACTTGTCTGACTTACTGGAAAGCAGACTGCTTAATGCTGTATAGATATTTATGTTCATAGCAATAAAATATCCTAAAGAAGCCTTTCCAGGCTTTGCTAACAAATATGAGACATGGGGAGGGACTATTCCCAAGGTCTTGTAATGACAGGACGAGGGGGGATGGGTTCAAATTGGCGGAGGGGAGATTTGAATGGGATGTTAGGAAGAAATTCTTCACAGTGAGGGTGGTGAGGCACTGGAACAGGTTGCCCAGGGAGGTTGTGGCTGCTCCCTCCCTGGATGTGTTCAAGGCCAGGCTGGATGAGGTCTTGAGTGACCTGATCTAGTGCGAGGTGTCCCTGCCTATGGCAGGGGGTTGGAACTGGATGATCTTTAAGGTCTCTTCCAACCTAAACCATTCTATGATTCTATGTGCTCTGGTCTTACACCCTTTAATTTATTTTTACAGTATGTTCCTCCAGACCTTTGCATCTGTAATTTTGTTCTGGAACAGTCCCTGTCTGTCAGAGCCCTTCAGGAGATGCTGGCCAGCACAGGAGATAATGCTAGTGAAGGGGTAAGTAAGTTCCTATCAAAGAACATTACATTTCTGAACAGAGATGTGCCATTTTCTTTCCTTGCTCCAGGACTTTGTAGGAGAGGTGCTTCGTGTCATAGCAGATTCTTGTTTTGTCCTGGGACATGATTGCTCCACTATTACTGGATTCTTCATCTTTAGCACTGATGAGCAGGTGCAGTTAGTCTTAGAAAAGCCAGGACCATCATCTTTAGAGATCATTGATCAGCATCAGTTCAGAACTAGATACTGAGTAAGAAATAGGAGAACCCTTGGACTGACTGTGGCTTTTGTGAACCTGAGGAGAGTATCCTGACAAGGAAACAGTGACACATTTCAGTTCATATATAAAAATGCAGTATTTGCTTTTGTAGTTGTGTAACTACCTTACTTCAGTGTAATTTGAAATGATTGACTCTGTGGCAGGAAGCAGAGCTGTTATAGAAACAACTCTTTAAGTTTCTGGAACTACCTCTCCTTACCTTTATCCCTTTCACAGAAATCCAAGGAAAAGGACTAACCTCAAAGGCAGTCCTTCCTAGCAGTGAGAAACATCCTGAAGACAAATCCACTTCTAAAGTTGTATTTTGGGGAACTATCTTTCATGTTTAATGATAGTTTAAATATACTTGAAATGAGAGGAGAATATTCCAAATGCTCTTTTAAATGGAAAAAAAAAAAACCCTCTGGGTATGCATGAGACATTTCAGGCAATAATATGAGAAATCAGATATTCTAAAATCAGCAATTTCTGGCTTCTTGTAAGGATCTTGATGTTAGACCTTTTGTTATTGCTCAAGACTCACAAAATATAAATGATACGAAGTATAGTTTTATCCACCATAGCATAATATACTGTTAACATTAATCAAGTTAGGCATCATTCTGCATAAAATGGAGATCACTTTCCTAAGAAAAGTGCTTCATAAAATCTGGGACTCAAGATCTCAAATAAACAAATAAATAAATAAATAAATTCAATGGAAGCAACAGAATAAATAAGGAATTAAATTTCTTGGTCGAAGTTTGTTATCTATTGTTCCAGAGATACCTTTGTTGTAATCATTCTTTCCCTGGATCCACTTTTCTTCTGCTCAAAGTTAAATTCTCAGAGCAGAAAATCCAGTATTGCCTCTCCCTGATCTTGCCATAAATGTCCATATCCAAAATTATTAACTGTGCTTGGTAGAAATTTTGGGTATACTTGCTTTAATGACTCTCAAAAATAGCATTAATTCTAGCAAGGATTTCTCCTCAGCATGTTCTTAAATCATTTCAGCCAACACGCTTGCTTTCCTCACTCAAATGTCAGTTTGTGTGTGTGCATTCACTTATTTTATTATTTATTCTTTTTTAATGCCTCTGAGAAGTTTATAAGAAAGGTAAGTAGCATCACACTTAAATTGTTGGAAAATGTTCTGCTTCTATTTACTTCTAATAAAAACCAGATCACAATGAGAGTCTTTTGACCATGAACAACATTTGTTCCTTGGCAGATATTTGGCTATTGCTGTAGATATTTGATGATGATTGTGCTGCATTTCGTGACTGGCTTGAATTTTTGCACTTATTACTTGAAGTGGAGTGGCTCTTGATGTTGTTACATAATTCTGCTTGTAGCCCACGCAGTGCAGTGGAGTTCTGACCTTCTTTGTTGTGTTCTGTAGGCAGCTCAAGGGGGTGGTCACAGAACCCTGCTGTATGGCCATGCCATACTACTTCGGCATTCGTTTAGTGAAATGGTAAGTGAAAGACCACTTGCACAGAGTGGGTAACATGATGCTCCCACAAACAACTTACTTGGGTGGGATAAATATATATATATATATNAAGAAATTAATACTTATGGTGTCACAATGAAAGTGTCCCTTCAGTTTTCAATTTGGATTCTTCCATCCATTTCACTCAGAAATATCCTTCACAGAATTGTGAGGGTTGGGAGAGACCTCAAGGATCATCCATTTCCAACCCCACAGCCATAAGCAGGAACACTTTCCACTAGATCAGGTTGCCCAGAGCCACATCCAGCATGGCCTTAAAGACTTCCAGGGATGAAGCTTCCACCACCTCCCAGGGCAATCTGTGCCAGTGTCTCAACACCCTCATGTTGAAGAACTTCTTCCTAAAGTCTAATCTAAATTTGCCCTCCTCTAGCTTGGATCCATTTGCCCCCAGTCCTATCCTGACACCCTAAGAAGTTCCGTCCCAGCTTTCTTGTAGGGCCCTTTCAGATATTGGAAGGCCACAGTGAGGTCTCCTTGGAGCCTTCTCCTCTCCAGACTGAATACAGTGCAATACTCCTTTACTCACAGATTATTTCTATGTCCTTAAGGAACCCCCTTTAATGATAATTCCCTTTATAAGGTGCTACTGTTGCAAAGGGTCTGTTACGGTATGTGCTATTTTTTCCATCATATTTTATAAGATGAGGTGTTTCTTTTAACATCCCATAGTTTGCAGATACTGTGCCAACAGATGTGCTGTCTTCAGGCTACTTGTATAGATTTTTTTTTTTCACTACATTGTACAACATGAAAATTTTAACTACTCAGGATCTTGGACTGTTTATGGTCCATGAAAGTATATCTACTAGGGCATTGAGGAAATCAGAAATGGGGTAAACACCTCCCCTCTGTTTTGCTCTATTAGAAAACTCTACATTAGTCTTATGTTTATGAACCGCATCAATTGTAGCAACCTTCACACATCTGGGTTGCAAATATGATTGTTTCCCTTTTTATGCCTGCTGTTTTCATGCAGCAAACATTTTAGAGTAGTGATCATAGAATCATAGAGTGGCTTAGGATGGAAGGTACCTCAGATCTCATCTACTCCAACCTCCACACCATGAGTCTCAAACAGACTCATCTGCTCAAGGCCTCGTTCAGCCTGGCCTTCAACATCCCCAGGCAGGAGGCAGCCACAGTTTCTCTGGACAGCCTATGCCCTCACACTGAAGAACTTCTTCCTCAGCTCCAGTCTAACCCTGCTCTGCCTCAGCTTCAAACTATTGCCCCCTCTCCTGTCCCTAGACACCCTGATGAACAGTGTCTCTGCAGCCTTCCTTCAGATACTGGAAGGCAGTTCTAAGGTCCCCCTGGAGTCTTTTCCTCTCCAGGCTGAAGAACCCCAGCTCCTGTCCTCATAGCAGAGGTGCTCCAGCCCTTGGATCATGCCTGTTCCTATTTGACGAACCATGTGAAACTTTGGAAGGTGGGAGCTAAAGTGCACAGAGAAATGTATGCTGAAGTGGAAAGGGATTTTGATTTCAAGTCAAGGAAAAGCATGGACACAAATAGAATCATGTTTATATCATTAAAAAAATCACTAAGCAGTAATTTTAGAACAAACCCTGAGGGTGGGCTGACAATGCAATGGAGTAATGGGAATATGTTCATTTGCCATGTGTACTAATGGATACTGTCTGGGTTTTGTTTTTCAATTACTTCTGTGCTGCAGTATTTGACATGTTTGACATCATCCAGATCCCAGACGGACAAACTTGCCTTTGATGTGGGACTACGAGAAAATGCAGCAGGTATGGCAAGATATTTTTGAAGGAAAAGATGTCACACATTGTAACTGGTGCCACTGTAAGCTTATGAATGTCCTGCTTATTGTTTGTTAGAAACAGAATCAGAGAATCGCAGAATGGCTTAGGCTGGAAGGCAGCTCAGAGCTCATCTGCTCCAAACTCCCCACCATGGGCAGGGACACCTCTCAATTAGACTCAGCTGCTCAAGGCCTCATCCAGCCTGGCTTTCAATATCCCCAGGCAGGAGGCAGACACAGCTTCCCCAGGCAGCCTGTGCCAGTCTCACCACCCTCCTACTGAAGAACTTCTTCCTCAGCTCCACTCTAAACCTGCTCTGCCTCAGCTTCAAACCATTTCTCTTTGTCCTGTCTCTAGACACCCTGATGAAAAGTCCTTCTGCATCCTTCCTGCAAGATATCTTTAGTTGTTGGAAGGGACTTCTAAGGTATCCCTGGAGTCTCCTCCAGGCTGAAAACCCCCAGCTCCTTCAGCCTATCATCACAGCATAGGTGCTTCAGCCCCAGAACACATATCAATAAGACGAATATAATGAAATGAGGACTGTCAATACTGATAACTTTCAATAAATTAATTGACTGTGAAAGAATGTGAGAATGCCTTGAGTTACTGCAACTGCACAGCTACAATGGGTGAAAGACAGACCTCCCTCACTGAAAAGGAACTCTCAAAGAGATGGTCAGTGCTAATGGTCAAAGTGAAATGATTCTTTGAACAAAATAAGTGTGATGCCTTAGTTTTCTATTTGTGTGGTCTGGCACCTTGAATAGCATTAGTGAGCAGCCTCTACCAGTGCATTTACAATGTATGTTGTACCCATGCCACAAAAGATGTATTCCACTTGTAATTGAGGGAAACAGAATTAAATGTAATGAGCATATTGCTGAAAGAGATGAAGAAAAATAAAACCAGAAACCAGAGCAAAATAATAATAGGACAGAGTGGAACAGACATGACAAACAAGAAATTATGAGAAAGCCTTAAAATCTAATTAATAGATTTCTGGGAATATTGCCAGTAACAGTGCTGCTGACAGAAATATAGTAAGAAAAATAAAAAATTGTGCTTCCTTGAAATCACAAATAAATTCTGAGATGCCAGTGGGAGCTGGGTTAAAGACATTCCCAACCAACCCAGCCACAGAGCCACACGTGGCTTCATGTGCTGCTGTGTGCATAGGGTTAATGGATGCTGAAAGAGATGAGTACTCATCAGAAGTAACAGCGACCCTGTAGTGACCAGGGCCACACATCTGTTGTGAAGGGGAAAAGCTAAGTGCCTGCATACACAGCTCCTTACTGCAAGACTTCAAATCAAGAAATGCCAGCTCTATTCATCACAGGAAGTCAGAGGTTGGAGGGACCTTTGGAGATCATTCAGTTCAGACCCCCTGCCAGAGCAGGAGTGCCCGGGTCACACAGGAACACATCCAGGTGGGTTTGGAAAGTCTCCAGACAAGGAGATTCCACAACTTCTCTGGGTAGCCTGCTTCAGGGATCCAACACCCTCACAGGGAAAAAGTTTTCCCTACTGTTCCTGTGGCACCTCCTCTGCTCCAGCTTGCCCCCAGTGCCCCTCATCCTGTCCTTGCCCATCCCTGAGCAGAGCCTGGCTGTGTCCTGCTGACACTGCCCTGCACATCTTTAGCAGCATCAATGAGGGCAGCCCTCAGGCTACTCTGCTCCAAGCTCCAAGGTCCAGCTCCTTCAGCATGGCCTCACAGGAGATGTTCCACTGCCTGCAGCAGCTCTGTGGCTCTGTGCTGGACTCTCTCCATCAGTTTCCTGAGGTCCCTCTTGAGCCGAGGGACCCAGAACTGGACACTTTCAGTGCAAACCTGTGCTTTCTATTGGTGTTTCATTATTCTGAAAACTGAAGTGAAAATAGATGATGAAGAGGCACTGGATATGGAGGTGTTAAAAATATCTGTTGGCCATGCTCTTTGAGGATTACTTTTCAGGTAACTGATTATTTACATGACCCTCTGTTTTCAGTGAGGAAAATCTGTCTTTCACCTGTCATAGCCATACAGAAGATGGTCTGAGAGAGACATTGGCAGCCTGTTACTTGATTATATCTTCAGTTGCTGCCTCAGATGGAGATAACTTCCTTTAGGCATGGTGCAGAAAGGAATATGTGTTTTCCATCTCAAAATACTGTCAGTGAAACCTACCTTTGTGTTTTTGTTTTTTTTTTCCCCCACAGCTATTGTGCATATGTTTGCTTGTGTCCAGGAAGTTGTGTAATGAAATATGCATTTGTCTCATATTGGCGTTTACTTAACTGTGCATATACACAGAGACCCTTGTACACATAGAGAAGATAAAAAAGCAGCACACAAAAAGACAGTTGAGCTGTATTCTGCAGTGGATAACCATTACATGCTTGCTAACCTCATCAACTGAACACCATAATATCACCTCCCCTTGCCCTGCTCCCCCACCAGTTTAACTGCCTGGTTGAATCAGTTTCAACTGCTTGAAGTATTCTTCACCTAGCAGCTGTTGAGTGAAAGGCTGCTGGATATTTATTCTCTTCTAAAGATTTAGCCTTTGAATTTTTAAGGATGTAGCTTTTATCATCAGCTTCTTTCTAACTAGTTTAATAACCTTCAGATTTTGTTTATAGATGTTTTACATGAAATTTCTAAGTTGATCAAACAGATGTTCGTGCTTTAACTTATGCTACCAATGTTGCCTTTCTTTAATTCTCTTCCACTTTGCATTGCCCTAAAGGGTGTGAAATTGTGAGATTAATTAGGTGACCCTCCCAGAATTGAGGTGTATGTGTGCAAAGTAATCTGAGAGCTTCCATTTAATGGATAAGAAATACTCTCTGGTTGTCACTCTCAGTCTTGCCTGTCATCTGGTCCGTGGTGCTAATAGAGCTGCTCCCAGAACTGGTGTTCGTGGTGTGGCAATATTGTAAAGCTCTGGAGTGCTGGGTTCAAATTCTGTATTCTACAACATAAATATAGCTTTCATACAGAAAATTGTGAATTAAATGTGAACATGAGGGGAAACAAAACCTGAACGCTGATGATTAAGACCTCTGAGGCAGCTGTTAGCAATTTACTGGCAGTGAGAGCCTTGGAGGGAGATCAGACCACAGGGATCAGCCTCCGGAACCAAGCCGTCCCGCGGTACTTCGGCACAGCAGCAGAAAGCAGCTCCCGGGCTTGTTTTTCCGTCCTCCGAAGCTGGCTTACAGGCGGCGAGTAGAAGAACCGCCCCGGAACCCACGGAGCCGGCTGCTATTGCAGGACAGGCGAGCGGAGCCTAGGCACAGCCGCGGCCCCAGCGGAGGCTTAAATGCCTCAGCAGCGCAGGAGCTCCCCGCACCCAGCGGGGCCGGACGGGAGGGGAGGGGGCTGCTGCTGAGCTACCTGGGGGTGCCCGAAGTTTGCGGGTCAGGTGCAGGGGCAGCAGCGATGGGAGAGGTTTATAGGGTCAGGCACAGAGACAGCAGCAGCAGCAGCGATGGGTGCAGTTTGTAGGGTCAGGCACAGAGACAGCAGCAGCAGCGATGAGTGCAGTTTGCAGGGTCAGGCACAGAGGCAACAGCAGAAGCAGCGATGAGTGCAGTTTGCAGGGTCAGGCACAGAGGCAGCAGCAGCATCAGCGATGAGTGCAGTTTGTAGAGTCAGGCACGGAGACAGCAGCAGTAGCATCAGCGATGAGTGCAGTTTGCAGGGTGAGGCCCAGAGGCAGAGGCCACAAAGGGTGCAGTTTGCAGGGTGGGATGCAGTGGCAGCAGCAGTGATGGATGCAGTTTGCAGGGTGGGATGCAGTGGCAGCAGCAGTGATGGATGCAGTTTGCAGGGTGGGATGCAGTGGCAGCAGCAGTGATGGATGCAGTTTGCAGGGTGGGATGCAGTGGCAGCAGCAGTGATGGATGCAGTTTGCAGGGTGGGATGCAGTGGCAGCAGCAGTGATGGATGCAGTTTGCAGGGTGGGATGCAGTGGCAGCAGCAGTGATGGATGCAGTTTGCAGGGTGGGATGCAGTGGCAGCAGCAGTGATGGATGCAGTTTGCAGGGTGGGATGCAGTGGCAGCAGCAGTGATGGATGCAGTTTGCAGGGTGGGATGCAGTGGCAGCAGCAGTGATGGATGCAGTTTGCAGGGTGGGATGCAGTGGCAGCAGCAGTGATGGATGCAGTTTGCAGGGTGGGATGCAGTGGCAGCAGCAGTGATGGATGCAGTTTGCAGGGTGGGATGCAGTGGCAGCAGCAGTGATGGATGCAGTTTGCAGGGTGGGATGCAGTGGCAGCAGCAGTGATGGATGCAGTTTGCAGGGTGGGATGCAGTGGCAGCAGCAGTGATGGATGCAGTTTGCAGGGTGGGATGCAGTGGCAGCAGCAGTGATGGATGTAGTTTGCAAGGTCAGGCACATGGGCAGAGGCAGCCTGATGGCTGCAACCCAAGCAAGAGCTGTTAGTGAAAGAAATGGAGTCATAGAATCAGTCAGGGTTGGAAGGGACCACAAGGATCATCTAGTTCCAACCCCCCTGCCATGGGCAGGGACACCCTATCCTCAATTAGGCTGGCCAGAGCCTCATCCAGCCAGGCCTTAAACACCTCTAGGGAAGTGGCCCAAATCATCCCTCTGGGCAACCCATTCCAGGCTCTCACCACTCTCATGGTGAAGAACTTCCTCCTCACGTCCAGTCTGAATCTCCCCACCTCCAGCTTTGCTCCATTCCCCCTAGTCCTGTCACTACCTGATAGCCTAAAAAGTCCCTCCCCAGCCGGTGGTCCTTGGTAAACAGGCAGATGTCAGGGCTCCTGGCTGCAGGGTGGCTGCCTTGCCTGCTTTGCCTCCCCAGGTGCCTCCAGGCAATAGATCTGAGGCCCTGCTGGAAGGCAGCCTACAGGAGAGGTGTTAACCTTGATCAGTTTGGCCTTCCAGGCCTCCCTCACCTTCCCAGTCACCCTTACACAACAAGAACCATGAAGTTGAGCACAGAAGTATGAAAGGGGATAAAAGCAAGCTCACTAGAGATGAGCTGAAGGGTGTCATGCCCACGTCAGGGGTGAAATTGATAGCACAGTTTAGATATATCTGTACCAATGCATGCAGCATGGGCAACAAGCAGGAGGAACTAGAAGTCATTGTGCAGCAGTGCACAATGCAGTGAGTGGCTCTAAGCTCTTGAGAGGGGACAGGCGGGGAAGAAGAGGTGGTGGAGTGGCACTGGATGTGAGGGACTGTTTGGATAGTGTAGAACTTGAAAGCTGTGATGATGAGGTCGAAGCTGATGGTAAGGTCACTTACGGGTGAGGATTAGGGGAAAGGGTAGCAAGGCAGATACCCTGTTGGGAGTCTGCTACAAACCACCTGGCCATGACGAGGAGGCTGATGAGGCATTTGGAACCAGTGTGTCCAGCAGGAGCAGAACAGTGATGGTGCCCCTGTACTCAGCCACAGCTTGAGTACTGCATTCAGTTCTAGGCACCACAGGACAGGAAAGACATTGAGGTGCTGGAGTGTGTCCAGTTGATGAGGGGTTTGGAGGGCTTCGTAAGAGGACTGACAGAGAGAGCTGGGGTGGTTTAGTCTAGAAAAGAGAAGGCTGAGGGGAGATCTTATTGCTCTCTACAGCTACCTGAAAGGAGGTTGGAGTGAGGCTGCTGTTGTAACCAGCAACAGGACAAAGGAAATCGGTTGGAGTTGTGCCAGGGGAGGTTTAGGTTGGACATTAGGAAAGCCTTTAGTGAGAGAGTGGTGAGGGGTTAGAAAAGGCTGCCCAGGTAGGTAGTGGTGTTGGTAGATGCGGTGCTTCAGGATGTGGTTTAGTGGGTTGGACTTGATCTTAGAGGTCTTTTTGAGCCTCTGTGATTCTATGATTCTGAGCAGTGCTTTCCAGGTGGTTAGTTTTGTTACAAACATTGAAAGAGAAAGATCAGCTTTAGTGACCAAAAGTTTCAAGGAAAAAGGAAAAAAATTCAAACTGATTGAAAAGAGGAATGAGATGGTTTTAGAAGGTGGGTATCTGTATTGGACACAGTTCTTTATTATGTGTAGTGGGTTAGATTTTACCCCCAAAATAAATCACCAGACTAGCTCAGAAGGTTTGGAAGCAAAGTGAAGATGTATTTACAGAAGCAAGCTAAAAATCTAGAAGTATAAAATGCAATGGGTATGTTATATTTATATATATCTTTACTATTAGTAACGACACAAGGACCCCCTCAAATTGCTCCCCTCCCCTCTGGGACAAACCCAGAGGGGGCTACCAGCAGCCTCCTTCACCCCCTTCTTCCCTTCTCCTTCCCTTCACAGTACCTTAGCAGACCCAATATGCCAGCAGAAGGTCAGGAAAGAGATGAGGGAGTAATGCAAAGCAAAATCACAGAGAGAAGCAGTGAAAAAGAAAAAAAAAATAGTTTATGCAGCAAACTTTATCCTAATCTACAAGCAAATGGAATGATACAGACTTATCATTATTTTTCTTTTGTATCCAATCCCCTATTTTATTTATGTTTTACTATTTTCTATTCAGCATCTCTGGAATTTTCCTATTCATGTTTATAATTAAGAACTAGGCTAGAGTGTTCTAAACCATCACATCATGTTATTTCAGTGTTCTGTAAAAAAACACCCTGAAAGATCTTGGGACTTGCCTGTCTTGTGTACCCTTGATAAGCAGTATCTCTGCCCTTTAGGTGAAGCTTGCTGGTGGACAATACATCCTGCTTCTAAACAAAGGTCAGAAGGAGAAAAGGTTCGGATAGGTGATGATCTCATCCTGGTCAGTGTGTCCTCTGAAAGATACCTGGTACGTAGACTTGCTTACCAAGTACAAATCCAAAGCACTGTGAGGAGTTGGAGGAAATGGTTGAGATTCTTGTGAATGATTTTTCCCCCCCTCTAATCTAGAAAATAAGGTCTGGTTGCAATGTACTTATTTTTCTCAGTGGAAGATTTTTCCCTTCTAGAACAAGACTGTTTCCGTGCATTTATTCAGCATTCTCCATCTTATGAAGTTTTTATTTCTGTAACTGTTGTATTCCTAACCTGCAGCTGGAGCCTGCAGATTAGATTTATAAAAGAGTTAATTTTAAAAGCAAAGTAATACTAATTTTAAAAGTGTTAACTTTTTTATTGTTTCAATTTTGTTGAGAAATTAATATACCAAATATTTTGAAGTGCAGGGAAATCACTGCTGTTTCTCTCATCTTATTTCAGCATCTCTCCATATCAAATGGAAGCATTCAGGTGGACGCCTCCTTCATGCAGACACTATGGAATGTACATCCTACATGCTCAGGGAGCAGTATTACAGAAGGTTTGTGATGTTAGTTATTGAGAAATGTATATTTTAAATGACCTTTGATTTCTTTTCATAGTGAGTGAAAAAAAACCTCACTCTCGGAACATCAAACCAAAAAGCTGAATGAAAATAGAGTAGCATAGGAGAGAATAATAATGGAGGGGAAACCCAAAAATGCTGATACATCAGCTGGGTTAACTGGAAAACAGCTAAATAAGTGCTTCAGCTTTAGACTACCAAAGCATAAAAAGCTGCATGAGAAATAAAAACTGAGAGAGCAACTGAAGAGTTTGCCTTCAGTTTAATTTTAGAGAGTGGGAGCTGCAAAATAAGTCATCAATAAACTTTGATCTTTGCACAGGCTTTTCAATTACCTTGTAACAGATAACAAAAGAGAGGTAAAGGTACAAGCAAAATGGAAAACAGATTTCCCATAGTTCCTATTTCAATCTTTGGGTTGTGTTGTCCAAGGCTGTGTGTTCAGTGTCCTTTCTGGATCTCACAGCAACGATTCCTTCCTGTCTCTAGACATGAGCTGTCTGAAACCCACATTTTCTTCAGCAGCCCTGAATCCCACACCACAGGGCCAGGATTTCTTCCTGGGTACTTGACTGCACTTTACAGCCATGTTTGAAAAGTGCTGCCTTTTTCTGTTTGAGAAATGCTTTGTTCTGCAGTGAAAGGCTCTTGATTTCAGTGTCGGTCTGTTATCAATGCTGCCGTAACAAACACCATACTTCACCTCTGTTCTCTCAAGCATCAGCTCTCCAAGCTTGTGAATGGCAAATGTCTTTGTCAGCGTCATTTCGTATAGCTTGCCCCCTAAAACCAATCACATATGATGTAATATTGTACAGGGTCACAGAGAAAAATGGAGCTCTAAGGAAACGGAAAGAGACATAGCATTTCCTCAAGATCAGCCAGACTGTCTTGATTGAAATCCTACCTTAGTGCTAAAGACTCACCCACTACTCTGATCTGAAGTATTCTTGGGTTCTTTTAACCCCGAGTGTTTTAACTCAGCATCCCACAGCATTTCTGTGCCCATAAGAAACTTGTCTCAGAGTGTTTGTAGGTTTCATTTTAAGAGCACGTGGGATACAGATTTTCCTTGTAGTACTTCCTGATGGCTTTCTGTCGCAAAATATGTATTATGCTGGAGCCATATATTTATATATGGCTGTCTGGTCCTCTGCCATCATGAGTCATACATAGGAGAGAGAAGGGGTTGTCCAGGACTATCCCCAGACTGCTTTTGAATAGCTCCAAGAGAGGAGTCTCCACAACCTCTTTGGGCACCCTCACAGTGAAATAGTGTTTCCTGATGTTCAGATTTTGTGCTCGTTGCCTCTGGTTATCTCACTGGGCTCTGCTGAAAAGATCCTCACTCTGTGTTCCTTACATGGATGAGATTCCCCTCTCACAGAGCCTCCTCTTTTCTCTAGGTCATACAGCCCAGTGCTCTCAACCATTCATTGTGCACCAGTCTTTAAAGCAGTTTGTGACAATCTTTACCCAAATTTTGGGATCAGCTTTAGACACTTCTCAGAGTGGTTTACATGATCAATAACTGACTGTGTGTCTATGATACTTAGCAGCCTAGCTCAAAGCTGAGTGGGCACACTGAGAAAGTGAGATACCCTGAGGCTGAAACTGGGGTGGAGCTCAGAATACTTTATGTGATGTTTGAAGTACTCCCGATAGAACATAAATCAGGAAAGTTGGGGGGTTTTGTTTGTGGGTTGTTGTTTCCCCTCCCCCCATTCTTTCTTCAGTTTGACCTTTGTATTAAATTATAAGAGGATAATTGCAAGTTACTGTTTTCCTAATTTAAAAAATTATGCTAAATTGGCTGCACAGGGTGGAAGTTTCCTTTTACTCTTCCTCCTTTATGTGCGTTTGTTCTTTTAAAAGGAATTAACTTCACTTACAAGGTCAGAACAGTTTGGACTGAGGGTCTGATGAATCATTCTCCTCCTACACCATTTTTTATTCTCCTGGTGAGGTGGAGTGCCTGTTTTTGACCTGTAGTCTTTGTGTTAAATGGATTGGAAAGTTAGCTTCCATTAAACATAATCTGCAGAGCTGCTAAGTGTTTTTCTGTCCTCTTGTCTCCTGCTGCTGCTGTGCAGTTTTGATTTGGACACAAATCATAAATGTCAGAACAAACTGATGAACTCACCAAATTATTTTGTACAGAGAACATTTACATTTCATTCTGGGGGAGGAAATTCTGGGATCATGCATTATATTTGGCTCTTACCTAAAGCATTCTTTTTTTTTTTCCCAAATACTAACTTTTAAGCAAGTTTTTTAGTTTCTTTTCAGGCCCAGAACTCTAATTTGATTTTTAAAGGCTAAGAGATTGTTTTGTTCTTGTCTTTGTTTCCAGAAGGAGTATTTTTAACTGCAAAAGATACTGAAAAGTCTGTCAGCATGCTAAATCTGTTGATCTTCAGTTCAATTGTGAGGGGAAATTTGTTTTCCAAATAGGTGGTCTGCATTTATTGTATTTTTTTTTCCCCTTTTGGAGGGTGAGATTTTCATAATGTCAGTGTTGAACCTAATAAGTAACTGCACTTCTCCTCCAGGGTATCTTCTTGGTGGGCATGTAGTACGTTTGTTCCACGGCCATGATGAGTGTTTGACAATTCCATCTACAGACCAGAATGAGTCACAGCATAAGTAAGTGGTGAGGCTTTCTTATGCACTTCCTTCTCTCAGGAAAGAAATTGCTGCTTGCCAGTTGCATTTGAAGTTAGATTAAACACTCTGTGCAGTAATTTAGTCAGTGACATTGTTAGAAGAAATTGATACCTACAAAGCAGAAAATAAGTCATGGATTCTTTTGTGGCTGAAATTCAGGTAGCTGATTTCCACTGAGATTTCAGCCTCTTCTATTACAGAATCACAGAATTGTCAGAGTTGGAAGGGACCTCAAGGATCATCTAGTTCCAAACCCCTTGCCATGGGCAGGGACATTTTCCTACTAGATCAGGTTGCCCAGAATCACATCCAGCCTGGCCTTAAAAACTTCCAGGGATGAGACTTTTGCCACCGTCCTGGGCAGCCTGCTGCACCTTCATGGAGAAGAACTTCTTCCTAAGGTCTAATTTAAATCTACCCTCCTCTAGCTTGGATCCATTCCCCCCAGTCCTATCACTACCTGACACCCTAAAATGTCCCTCCCCAGATTTCTTGTAGGGCCCCTTCAGATTCTAGAAGGCCACAATGAGGTCTTCTTGGAGCCTTCTCTTCTCCATACTGAACAGCCTCAACTCTCTCGCCTGTCCTCATAGGAGAGGTGCTCATTGCCTTGCCTTTAGTATGTGCTACTGTAAACAGAAGAAAGCATTAACAGGGCAGGTGATAACTTAAGAAGTGCCCAAAAAATCTCTGACAGTTCAGTCTCTACAATGACTTTCATTTTTTATATCCACTGCACCTCTTTGCAAGTGCTTGCTCTCTCAGGTTTGCTTAATACCTTGAGATAATTAAATCATATTAGCTAGACTAAATCATTTTTGTGTTCAGCATAAATCTACAGTTGTTACGCATCATGTTGATTTATTAATTGAATTTAACTTTGCATTTTGCTGATGCATAAAGGCACAGCAAGCTAATAATTTTAAGGCACAAAACCCCAGGCATTAAAAATTATATTCAGCGAAACATTCCTATACCCATGGTGGCAAAGGAGTTATGCTTTAGGTAACATTCAGTTATGTCAAGCAAACTTTTTAGCTCTGGGTTTTCTACCTTTGCAGTTTTATATGGAGAGAAAATGTCTCCAAAGCTAAAAGAAAATCCAAACGGAATCTCAGAAAACTTAACTTCTCTGTATAGAAAAAAAAAAATATGCAGAGTTTGCACTGAGTGTGAAAATGTGCACACCTAGCATAAAAATGCTGGCAGAGGTATTAGGATCTAGATACCTTCTGTGGAACACAAGAAGAGATGAAGGAGGTCAAAGAGAATAGAAATTAATTACTAATTTTGAGCTTAGCTAGCAGGAGGTCATTGGAGTCTGCCAAAATTAACATCAGTAAGATGAATGGAACCAAAATGTATCTAGGCTGAAAGTGGGAAAGAACAGCTACAGACAATTCTTCTGTATTCAGTAGAATCATAAAATGTATGAGGCTGGAAGGAACTTCAGAAGATCACATTGAGAGAGTCCAGCAACAAAGGTGAATTGATTGCTAGGGTTTGGTGTTGTCATTTTTCATCTTGATCCTAGAGTGTTAAAAACATTACTAGAGAGGAAAAGATGTGAAGTACATAGAATGGTAGAATGGTTTGGGTTGGAAGTGATCTCCAAAAGTCATCCAGTTCAACCCCCACGCAGCCAGCAGGGACATCCTGCACTAGAACAGGTTGCTCACAGTCCTGTCCAGCCTCACCTTGCATATCTCCAGGGATGGAGCCTCAGCCACCTCTCTGGGCAACCTGTTGCAGTGTTCCAGCACCCTCCTGGTGCACAACTTGTTCCTCACATCCAATCTCAACTTGCTCTGCTCTCATTTCAAACCATTGCCCTCATCCTGTCCCTGCAGCCCTTTGCAAACAGTTCCTCTGCAGCCTTCTTGTAGCCCCTTCAGGTACTGGCAGGCTGCTATTATGTCTGCCTGCAGCCTTCTCTTCTCCAGGCTCCCTCAAGCTGTCCTCATGGCAGAGGTGTTCCAGCCCCTGATCATTCTGGGAATTAAGTCTTTGATGTTGTGTTCATGCAGGTAGTTATTGGTGTATGGCAGTCTGTACACTCATATGGTATTTGTGTATTTAAGAGCATTAGTAATTCAGACTAACCTCTTGGGAGCTGTATGAATTACTTGTTTTTAAGATGATGAAGTAACAGCAAAAGTTTCTCAGCCACTTTAAAGACAAATTACTTTGTCAGCTTCAGGGAGAGAGTAGCTTCATGGAAACAACCCAGCTTCCCTAGGATGCTGGAGTGTATCTTGTGCTCACTGATGAGTAGAATCATAGAATGGTTTAGGATGGAAGGGACCTCGAAGATCATCCAGTTCAAACCCCCCTAAAATAGTCAGTGACACCTCCCACTAGAACTCATCCAACCTGGCCTTGAACACCTCCAGGGAGGGAGCAGCCACAACCTCCCTGGGCAACCCGTTCCAGTGTCTCACCACCCTCACTGTGAAGAACTTCCTCCTAACATCCCATTTGAATCTCCCCTCTGCCAGTTTAAACCCCTTACCCCTCATCCTGTTATTTCAAGACCTTGTAACTAGTCCCTCCCCAGCCCTCGCACAGGCCCCCTTCAGATACTTGAAGGCTACTACAAGGTCTCCTTGAAGCCTTCTCTTCTCAAGGCTCAAGAGCCCCAACTCTCTCAGCCTGTCCTCATAGCAGAGGTGCTCCAGCCCTTTGATCATCTTCATGGCCCTCCTCCAAACTTGCTCCAACAGTTCCATGTCCTTCTTGTTTTGGGGGCTCCTGAACTGTGCACAGTACTCCAGGTGGGTTCTGATGAGAGGAGAGTAAAGGGGCAGAATCCCCTCCCTTGCCCTGCTGGCAACACTTCTCTTGATGCAGTCCGGGACACAGTTGCTGTCTGGACTGCACTCACACTGCTGGCTCATGTTGAGCTTTTCATCAACCCAGCCCCCCAGGTCCTTTTCCTCAGGGCTGTTCTCAGCCATTCGCCACCCAGCCTGGATTTATGGTTGGGATTGCACTGACCTAGGTGTAGGACCTTACTCTTGGCCTAGTTGAATTTCTTGAGGTTGGCCTGGGCCCTCCTCTCCAGCCTGTCCAGATCCGTCTTGGATGGATTCCTGCCCTCTAGCCAGTTGACTGTGCCACACAGCTTAGTGTCATCTGCAAACTTGCTGAGGGTGCACTCCATTCCTCTGTCCGTGTCACTGACAAAGATGTTAAGCAGCACTGGTCCCAGTAGGATGCTTCTGTGCATTCATCTCCACCCATTTAGCAGAGAGGAGGCAAGTCCTACACAGATGAGTAAGTTATTAAGGGCAATGAAGCTCACAAAGGGCCTGGAGCCTGTGACCTTAAAGGAGCTGGAGGTGTTCAGGCTGGAGAAGAGGAAGCTGAGGGGAGACCTCATTGCTCTGTATAGCTACCGGAAGGGAGGTTGGAGCAAGAAGGAGGCAGCCTCTGCTCCTTGGTAGCAAGTGACAGGAACAAAGGAAATGGTCCCAAGCTGCACCAGGGGAGGTTCAAACTGAAAGCTAGGAAATATTTCTTCACTGAAAGGATTCTCGAACATTGGAATGGTCTGCCCAGGGCAGTGCTGGAGTGACCATCCCTGGGGAGATTTAAGCAGCCTGTGGAGCTGGTGCTTAGGGACATGATTTAGTGTTGACCCTTCAGTGCTGGGTCGAAGTTTGGGCTGGATGGTCTTGGAGGTCTCTTTCAGTCAAGTATGTTCTGTGACTCTGTGTAGCTTAAATAAACACAAGAGGATGATCTTCTGAATCTTTTCAGTAGGAAAGTTCTTTACGAAACAGGAGGAGCGGGTGTGCGAGCAAGGTCACTGTGGAGAGTAGAACCCCTTCGGATAAGGTAAAGATGTTTTAAAACCTGTTTGTTAGCAACTGCTGCTACGTTAACAGCAATTTGATTGTCGCAGGCCCTTTAGGTGAAACATACCTTTCTTCTGCAGTATGATGTGTGCTAGCATCTTCATCAGCAATCAAAGTGTATGATAAAACCATACAGTGACTCTCAGTACTGTAGGACTTCTTTTAATCTGTTTGGGTTTTTTTCTTTCTGTCCTATCTCAAAAGCGGTGTTGTCTATGAGATAACATCTGCTTGAGGCATTGCTTCTGTCCAAAAGTAAAATATATTCCTGGTTTTCACTTGGAATTGGAGAAACATGGATGGAAATCAGAACAGTAATATGCCTCATGGGTGTCTTTTTTAGACCCTGTCTCTCTCCTACATACCTGTTAACCTGTTGCAAGTGACGTTTCAATATATGCTCTGAGAGTGTACATGTTTTACCTGTGATGGCCCTTGTTTTACTCTTGATGTGTTTGTGATTGCCAGTGAAATACCCTCACAGCTAACTTGTAGGGCAGTTCTTTGGAATGTTGAGTCCTCCTGTAAGATTAGTTTCTTTGGGCAGACAGCTGAATTACAGGAGATAATTCCCACCTTAGTGTTTTTCATAAACGTGTAGGATATTTTTATGGACACCATAGGTAAACTCCTAGTAAATCAGAGAGGTTATAGAAACAAGAAAATGAAAGCTAGACTGCTTTGCAAATGTGTGAAGAGTTTTGTCTCTGTTTTAATGCAGATATTGAACTCAAAGGCAAAATATATGTTGCACCTCCTGTTTTCTGAGCACCCTTTAAAGCCTTGCATAGAAACTTTAGTTTTGCTTACTTCAGAAATTACTTTTGATGTCTCACATGTTTAGCTGGAGTGGAAGTAACATGAGATGGGGAGAGCCTTTCCGTCTTCGACATATTACAACAGGGAAGTACTTGGCTCTGAGTGAAGATGAAGGACTTGCAATGTTAGACAGAGAGAAGTCAGACACCACGTCTACTGCCTTTTGTTTTAGAGCATCAAAGGTAAATAACAGCCATGCAAAGCTGTCTTAAATGTGGATCACTTGACTATTAGTTATTGAACCAAATCAGATCTTTATAAATTACTGAACTGAAGCAATTGACAGGGGTTATGCATTGAAAGGGGTTCTGCAGGGTAAAAATCAAAGTAACCAAAGTTTCTGTGAGGAAAAGTGGGGATGATTAATAGATTTTAGAGAAAAGTGAAAATGTGAAGAGGTTGGAAGCTAGCACAATGCAAGATAACAGCGGTTTAATATGAATGCCTTAATCATAGAATCATAGAATTGTTTTGGTTGGGAAAGACCTCTAAGGCCATCAAGTCTAACCATTACCTGCCACTACAGTGGACTTCAAAACACATCCCAAAGTGCCATGTCTACACCTTTTAGAATACCTCCAGAGATGGTGACTCCACCACCTCTCTGAGCAGCCTTTTCCAGTGTCTGACCCCCTTTCAGTAACAACATTTCCCCTAATATCCAATCTAAAGCTCTGTTGTCACAACTTCAAGCTATTTCCCTTCATTCTATAACTTGATACTATGGAGAAGAGAGCAACCTCTACCTCCTTGCAGATAATTGTAGAGAGCAATGAGGCCTCTCCTCATTCTCATAATCTTCAGATTAAAGAATCCCTGTTCCTTTAGCTGCTTCTCATAAGACTAATTCTCCAGGCCCTTCACCAGCTCAGTTGCCCTTCTCTGGACACACTCCAACCACAAGATTTCCTTTTAGTTAGAGGCCCCAAACTGAACACAGCGTTCAAGGTGCAGCCTCACCAGCGTCAAGTACAGGGGCACAATCACTTCCCTGCTGTTGCTGGCCACACCATTGCTGATCCTGGCCAGGCTGCTCTTGGTCACCTGGGCACATTGCTAGTTTTGTCCAGGTAGCTGTCAGCCAGCACCCCCAGGTCCTTTTTCTGCAAGACAACTTTCCATTCACTCTCCCCAGAGCCTCCAGTGTTGCAGGACCCAAAACTTGGCCTTGTTAATCCTCATACAACTGACCTTGACCCATGGACCCAGCTTGTCCTGATTCCTCTGCAAAGCTTTCTTCCCTTGGGGCAGATCAACACTTCTGCCCAAACTGGTGTTGTCTGCAAACTTACTGAGGATGCACTGCATGTCCTCATCCAGATCATTGCAATGTAACTAATCTCAGTTCTGTCATAATTCCACTCAGTTGAATTAGTTCAGTGGGGTAAAATTCTGCCTTTGCAGTTCTTTCTGCAGTGTGTTGATGACTGAGTCACAAAGAGAATGTAGTCAATGATTTCCAAACCCTGTTTTCAAACTGTGCTCTTTAGTGAGCTGCTAATTGCATGTTCCCAGCTCTTTCATGGTCTCCAGCTGAGACAAACTGCACAAGTGAGAGAGAATGGAGAATAATTATAGAGGTGGGCAGAAGGAAGAACTTTTACTCAGAAAGTGAAAGATTATTACACCAAAGATGAGGACTTTCATGATACTGATTGCCACAGCTGAGAAGTTAAATGTTCCATGTAACTCCAAATGCTTTTGTGGGCCCTGAAGGGCAGTAAAAAACAGTCTTTAACGTTAGGTGTAGACTAGATAAAATCTTCATTAAAGGCCATGACTGATGGCAGACTTCTGTTAGTATAGTAAAGAAAATACTTTTCTAAGTTATTCAAAATACCAATATTTATTAATACAGTCTGCAGAGAAATTTTATTTTAATGATTCAAAACGACTGCAAAACAATCAGGAAATTTCCTTGGGTTGCTAGATGCTCACCAAATCCTTTCCATTCTTCTCCAGTGCAAAGGCTTGGCAGTGTAGCTTGGAGATTTTGACATTGTGCAGGGGCATTTACTTCAGCTGTAATTTCCCCCCATTTCTTAAACGGTGGCAGACTGGTGAGGGTGGTGAGCATCTAGGAATGGTGCCCTTGGTTTAACATTGTGTGGTGTACTCACTGCCCAGCTGGACGCCAGCTCTCCTGTAACTTCATAATGTTTTAATCTATGCATATAAATACATACATCTTAAGTATAGAAATGCTATGTTTGTTGATCCCACTGAGTAAACATACCTCAGATTCTTACTCCTTCTGTTGAGGTGTGCCTCAAAGGCACATCAGGAAAATTGGTTTCAATCCCCAAAATGACCAAGGTGAAGTACAGGGGTAATAAGAATAAAAAGGAAGTGAAAGAATGTGCTAAAGAATGTTCAGGTGCCAATTTCAGTGAAAGCAGCACCTACACTTTGGGTCTTTTTCTCTCTAAATTACTGCAAACTAAGCTCACAAGCAACACCAATTTGCTGTAAGACTCTCCAGTTATGCCTTCCTTTGGACAAAGTTTTAAAATGCCGGCCTTGCAGTTTGAAGGCAGCAGTTCTGTAGTGTCTTGTGAGCACAGAGCCTTCCCTACAGCAGATGGAATCCTGTTTGGAAATGGGATGTTCTCGTTCCAGCACAGTACACTTGGCTCAATGCACTCTGTGAAGCGAAGTCTTGATTCTGCCTGTGAATTTCTTTGAGAACAGGCATAGCATAGAAGAAGAAGAACATGTTTTAAAATGCTGATTTTTAAAATGCTTATAGCCCAGACTTTGGAGATTTCATGATTTCTTTTCATGAAGGCAATGAAGGAATTCTTGGTGTCGTTGATGTAGGTGATGTTCTGACACGTTCAAAACTCACGGATGACTCATGCAGAAGGAGTTAAGACCATTTGAACATTAGTGCCAGCATGTAGCTATCTTAGGGTCTTGACATGGCATTAGGATGTTGTAATGGTGCAGCATCCCCCCTGCGCCCGGCCCCTCACCATGAGAAAGCTCTGGAGAGAACTTGTCGCAACCTTTCAGTCCTTACAGGGGGCTTTTAAGAAAGATGGGAACAACCTTTTAGCCAGAGGTCAGGAAGCAATGATTTAAAACTAAAAGAGGAGAGATTTAGGTGAGATACAAGGAAAAAATATTTTACACTGAGGGTGAACCACCTGAACAGGTTGCCCACAGTGATGTTAGAAGCCCCATTCCTGGAAACATTGCAAGTCTGGTTGGACCGGACTGAGCAACATGATCTAGTTGAAGATGTCCCTGTTTACTGCAGCAGGGTTTGACTAGGTGACCTTTAAAGGTCACTTCCAACCCAAGCCATTCTATGATCATGTTTAATATTTTTTTTTTACTAAAACTGTAGGCATTGCAGAGTCCTTTGCCTGCTGTTGTCTGTAAAAGTTCAAGTGTGTATTTTTAGTTTCCCATTTTACCATTATCATTTCCCAGGAAGCACTGCATGTCCAATACAGCATTACTCTGTTTTTCCTACTTGTTTTATGTGGGAGGAGAAAGTAGAAAATCACCTTCTTGTTTTTCTTGCCTGCTGGGGTGTAGGAATGTAGTGTACAGTGATCTCACTAGCAAGCTGGGTAAGATCAATGTGTCAGTCCTCTGCTTTCATATTTGTAGGTCTTTTATCTTTTTCTTTTGGCAACTTGAGACAGCCTGTGGCAGCACTTTAATGCAATGACAGTGTGCAACAGCAAAAGGTACAGTTCTAATTAGCTCACAAATGTTACTAAGATCTCAGCAGCCAGGTTGTCTTAACATGCATAGAGGAATGTAAATAAGCCCTTCATGTATCAGGAAGTTTTTCCCTGCTGTGTTTTCACCAAAGAAGTGTTGGATAGTCATGGTAAAGACAGTTGGGTTTACTTGTCCAGTGTACTCTGCCATGCCTTGTCTTCCTGCTATCCCACAGGAATCTATGATTCCATGAATTCTCTCTTTTCTAAGTCTTGCCCTTCTTCTAATAGACCCTACGTGTGGAGGTGACACCTTTGACAGCTTTACTCTCAGGTTACTTTGCTCATTCCTTCTTTTTTTCTTTGTTTTTGGCTTTTTTTAATTTGGTTTTTTTTTTTTTTCCTGTAAATGTTAATTTCCTTTTGCCATCTTCTAAACCTGTGATGTGATTTGTTTCTTTGGCCTTGATTCATTCATGACCTGAGAGAGTTAAACTCAGAATAGACTGTGAAGAGGGTCTTGAAGGAGAAAGTGTTTGGATATTTTACTGCTAAGTTATGTACAAATATCTAGATGAGAGAACTCTTGCTTCTTTTGTTGTTGTTGTTGTTTTTGTTCCCTTCTCCCCTCAATAATATTTTTCTGACTACACTTTTCAGCTGGTAGGAAATAGCTTTGCCCACTGCTATCGAATGACTTGGCTGAAATCCTAGAGACACTGGACAGAGCACAAAGGAGGACTTTCTGCTGTATTTCTTAAAATAAGAACAGCCTTCAGGCATCCCAAATAATTCTAAAGCCTGGTTTCTGAAAATGGACAAATAAAGAGGTTTTGTGTAGATTAGTGAAAAAGGATCAGTATTGGTCCTTGCTTTTCTCTTGCCCAAAAAATTAATTAGGATCACTTGTTAGCAGGCTGTCACTGAAATTTTCATTGATCTTTGATGCAGATATAATGGTTGAAAAGATGTTTCAGTCTTCAGAGTGCTTCATAAAGCAAACTAATTAATTGCTGACAGTAAATGACTTTGTGGATTTATTGTATTTTTCATTTAGTGGCTTCATCATAAATGTGCATTGAAAGAGTTGATCTGTATGTGATAGTGTACCCCATATAAATATAATTTGATCTGATTTCCACACAGTCTGCATATTGCAATGGTATTCCCAGGGGACACTTTGTAATTTCATTCTACTTTGTCTTACCCTTATGAAGCTGTTACAGCTAAAATGATCATTGAGATGGACAGCTAAACTCCAAAGGAATGCAAGTAGATTAGCATAGGTAAACAAGAAATTATCTTTATTCCACAGATGTTGAACATAGAGTAAATGAAAATCCTAGGATGGTTCAGATTGGAAGGGACCTCAGAGCTCATCTCCTCCAACGTCCCCACCATGGGCAGGGAAACCTTTCAACTAGATTCAGCTGCTTGAGGCCTCATCCAGCCTGGCCTTGTACACCCTCAGGCAAGAGGCAGCCACAGCCTGCCTGGGCACCTTGGATGAGACCTTGAGCTGGTGGGAGGTGTCTCTGCCCATGACAAAAGGATTTGAATTAGACAATCTTGAAGGTCCCTTCCAACCCAAACCATTCTGTCATTCATGAATTGTTCAGCACTGGGATGTGGAGTTCAATGGTTTATCCTGTTCCAGTACAGAGATTAAATTCCAGCTTTCATTTTATCTTCTTAGGAGCTGAAAGAAAAGCAGGATACTAGTCTGAAACGTGACATTGATGGAATGGGAGTCCCAGAAATCAAGTATGGAGATTCAGTCTGCTTTGTCCAACATGTGGCCAGTGCCTTATGGCTGACTTACAAAGCACAAGATGCTAAATCAGCACGTTTAGGTCCCTTGAAAAGAAAGGTAATATTTGAAGGCTTTCTTAATTACTTGTCAAGGTGGGTTGCGTAACAGTTTTGACCTGTCCTATTTTTTACCATTCCACAGGTAGTTGTGAGTTGAGTTGTTTTGTACTGTTTCATTGAGCCTGGTGTGAGTGTTTTGTTGTGAACATGATAAGCAGGCTGGATATTACCAGAACTGTGGAGCTGAAGAAAACTTTTTCCGTTAACAACTTTATTTAGCTATTGTTTTCAGAAGAGCTGATTAATTTGGGCTCAATTTTTATTTTGGACACGTCAGTAAAATATGGAAATTCCTTTTTGGAACAGTCAAATCACTTCTCATGTAGATCTACATTTAACTCTTTTAGGGGCAGGAACTTGTAAGTTAGCTGAGAGTCACTGCTGGCTTAGAGTTTTTTAACTGACTGTATTGTAGGAAATGACCATTAAATTTGTTACTTAATGAATGACCCTAGAATCAAACCAAGTTTCTTAAGAGGTATCAGCAAACAAATACCTGAGAGAAGGTCTTTCTCTCAGCTTTTTTCAGGTACAGGCTATCTGACCTGTTTTCTCTTCAAATGGTGTTTTC
This sequence comes from Psilopogon haemacephalus, assembly GCA_013396835.1. NCBI lineage: Eukaryota > Metazoa > Chordata > Aves > Piciformes > Megalaimidae > Psilopogon > Psilopogon haemacephalus. The sequence continues at coordinate 370,845 of VWZI01009657.1, forward strand.
AGAAGTAAGGTTTTTAGTACTAGCTTTGCCTAGCTGCACCATTACCAGATGATTCTGTGATTCTATGTTAATAGATTTTCACAACTTGAACCTCTTACTAGAAAATTATTAAGAAAAATCAAGTTCATTATTGAACAGAAGGTTCACAAGTAGGTGGGCATATACAAGCACCACAATACAAAGAATGAGGTCCTCAGCACACTGTTGTTCTTGCCCCGTTTGTTTGTGCAGCAGTCATAAAGTGGCAGTGAGTGCCCAGCCTCCTCACTTCCTCACAGCAACCTGGCTGATCAGAGAAATTCTGCTTTGTATGCCATTAAATCAGTATTTTCTTGGTGAGAAATGTAATCACAAAGTGATGACCTCTTCCTTTGCCAGGCCACTATTGCTTATGGAGTTCTGTTTCCTCAGATGCTCCAGCTTTACTTCTTGAAAGAGCAACATCTAGATTTTTCCTCTGTATTCAATAAAAAAAATAATTGCAATAGCATAGCTTCCTGCAAAGTTTAGTTGTGGTTCCCTGCCCTCCCCCCAACTCCCTTCCCAGGTTTTCTACTCAGCAGCAAGGGACTAAAAGAACCTCCATAATTGCCTGCCACCTTTATTCTTCTTTCAAACTGTTCACAGACTCCAAATCTTTTGTTGTCCTCACATTCTCTCCTGTTAATTGCCTTCAAACCCAAGAAAGGCTCAAGCCTTCTTGCTTCATGTAATTGATAGTCCTGTGGAGCCATGAAGCAGTTTTCCATCATATGCAAAGCAGTGAACAAGGCTATAATTTTATAAGCAGGTTAAGATATCTACACCCCATTAAATTTCATATCTAATTAATCATACAGTAAAAGTGAAATCATAGTTCTGTAAGCAACCTACAGCACCATTTTGTCAGGAGGTTTTCACTTTCAGTCCCTGTAATCTTCCTCAATCTGCCATGCACTTTTTTTAACATGCCTCAGCCACCCTAGGAAGATGGAGAGCAAAAGGGGGGTTGGGTTTTTTTTCCACATAACCCAGTTAATGTCAGCTGACAGCTGCTGCAAATCTGTAGCGAGGAGGGATATTTCTGCTATAAAATACAGTGTCAAGTGAAGATGAGAATTGTTGGGCTTTGGTGGAGTTTTGTGTATCTGGGTAACATGCTGCCTTGGCAAGACACATAGGTGAGAAATTCTGGCTCCTATTTCATCAGTTCTGCCAGAATTTGAATCTCTTGTATGTCTCTCTCCAACAACTTGGTAACCAAGGATTCAAGACTTTTCCAGGTGATGCATACATCAATATTCTATTAAATGCTCCTCCACCATCCAAGGTGAGCAATGGGTGCTTATCTCTTCAGTTGGAGAGTTTGCTTCCCTGCAAGCTCTGAACTCCTGCAGAGTTCCAGAAGGGTAGAGCCTCGGAGAAGAGAGAAGCATACACTACATGGTTTGGATTCATGTTCTGACACAGATCAACCTGTCAATCAGTACCCCAACAAGCAAGGCAATATCACGTGCCCCTTTATACTCAGGGGCGGTTTACTGGAGAAATTGGAGCAGACACTACTGGCTGCTTCTGGTCACAGTTGACTGGACTTTTAGACAGCACTTCTCTAGCAGTGTGGATGATGTAGTTGAGGTTCTGGGGTGAGTTTTCTTGGTCAAAGAAATGAGGAGGATTATTCCTTCCAAAAGACTTCTTCCCTGATCTACAGCATAACACAGGAAGAGTGCTACATGAGAGTCAAGGTGCAGTTTCTGGGCCATGTGGCAGCTTTAATGCTCTATCACTCAAATGTTTTCAATCTTGTACCATTCCTGTAGCTTCAAAATCTGGAGCTGTTTGCAGGTGCCTGAGGAAAGACCGTCTGACTATGGAAAGTTTTCTTTCTAGCTTTGTGATGAGAAGAAGTGTTCTTTACTTAGTGTTCAGTTAAAAGACTGGAGGACCCTTCTCTGTGGAAACAGCTGCTATTTGAGCTAAAAAAAGTCACTCATGGTGTGAGTCTGTATAGGCAAGTACTTGAATAAAGAAGAAAGATAATAGTAGCAATATATTCATTCCAAAAAAATCTGCCTGGTCTCCATCACATTTCCATGGATTCTGGGGTCCAGGGAAACTCAGAGGCTTCTGTAAGTGTGTTGGAAAGAAACAGAGCATATCTGTACTTTGGATCCTGCCAAGCAGAGGGAACCAGCTTTTTCCACTGATTTGGTCTGCCTAAAGCCAGTGTGGACAACATGCTGCTGGTAGATAACTTTCCCCTTTGTGGCACTAACAACTTGGATAATGTTGTCAGTTTCTTCGGTAACTATTTGGTGACTTCAGAAATGCTCATCTAACTGGAAAGCTGGGCAGTGAATTTTTACTATCTCAGACTTAAACCACATTTTTCAGTTGAGAATTTGATAGGTTACATCTTGGACAATCACAGAGTGTTGGAGGTTGGAAGGGACCTCCAGAGATAATGCAGTCCAACCCCCCCTGCCACAGTAGGATCGCCCAGGGCAAGTCACACAGGAATACAACCAGGTGGGTTTGGAAAGTCTCCAGAGACTCTCTGGGCAGCCTGCTCCAGGGCTCTGGCACCCTCACTGTAGAGAAATTTCTCCTCATATTGAGGTAAAACCTTCTCTGTTTCAGTTTGTAGCTGTTGCTCCTTGTTATATTGCTGCTGACCACCAAAAAGAGACTAGCCCAAATCACTTGACACTCACCCCTCAGATATTTCTATACATTGATCAGATCTCCTCTCAGCCTTCTCTTCTCCAGACTAAACAGCCCCAGGGCTCTCAGCCTTTCTTTATAGCAGAGATGTTCAAGTCCCCCAGTCATCCTAGTAGCTCTCTGGTGGACTCTCTCTATCAGTCACAAACTGGGGAGCCCAAAACTGGACATAGTATTGCAGCTGTGGTCTCAGCAGGGCAGAGTAGAGGGTAGGATAACCCACATCTAATTCTTACAAGTTGCTGTAGGATTTTAAAGACTCAAAATGACTAAGACTCATTGTGATATCTAAAAATGTTGCTGACCAAATTGTGAAATTGGATATTTATTTTAAGGGGGAAAATTATAAATTCCCCAAAGGATCTCCATGATTGCTTGAAGTTCTGAAAGCCCTGGGGCTGTTTGGTCCAGAGAAGAGAAGGCTGAGAGGAGATCTGATCAATGTATAGAAATATCTGAGGGATGAGTGTCAAGTGGCTGGGGACAGTCTCTTTTTGGTCGTCAGCAGCAATAAAACAAGGAGCAACAGCTACAAACTGGAACATAGAAGGTTTCACCTCAACATGAGGAGAAACTTCTTTACAGTGAGGGTGCCAGAGCCCTGGAGCAGGCTGCCCTGAGAAGTTGTGGAGTCTCCTTCTCTGGAGACTTTCGAAACCCACCTGGATGCATTCCTGTGTGAACTCCCCTGGGTGATCCTGCCTTGGCAGGGGGATTGGGCTGGATGATCTCTGGAGGTCCCTTCCAACCTCTAAGGTTCTTTGATTCTTATGATGCTCACATCTGGTTCTGACAATAATTTAGCATAATGCGTGAAATGAGATGTAAAATGCTCATAAATGTAATTTTTAAGATATTTGTCACTATAGCTCTGTTTTCTTGCCAGTTGTCTTGTCTTGCATGTGTCCTTTAGTGAATGATGCTGGTGACGGTGAAGTCTTTTTCCCTGCCAGCCAGGTGCAGGAAGAATGACAGTTTTGTTCCAATTTGAAAATACTTGCTAAGCAAATGTGCCCTATCACTTGTGGGAGAACAGAGGTGCATCAAAATGTCTTCTCTGAATAACTTTTCATGTGAGACTGACAAGTTTGTAATGAATTAACAAGCAAGTGTTGAAATGAGGTGACTAACAAGTACTATCCCTGGACATAGGCAATTCATAGTTTCAGTGCAATACTGGAGATAGTTACAAAAATAATTGAAATCACAAAGGCATTTTTTGGCAATTCTTCTGATGGCTGCTACTTTCCCATAGGTTATATTACACAAAGAAGGCCACATGGATGATGGTCTCACCCTGCAGAGATGTCAGCATGAGGAATCCCAGGCTGCACGAATCATTCGCAATACAACAAGCTTGTTCAGCCAGTTCATAAGGTAGTAGTCCCCACCTAAGCTGCTCTTGGGGTTGGTCTTGTAAGTTATTTCTCTAACAATCTTTATTTCTTCGCTGTCAAGTGTGTGGATTTAGAAGCTAGCAGCAATATATTTGTACTGGAGGCTGTAGTTTTCCTGTGTAATGCCGTTAAATAGATAAATCAGATTAACTGAGGTTGTTTAAAGGAAATCTAACACCCTGAAGCCAGAACCAACCTGGATCACACTCAGGGTTGAAGAAACCATACTAAATGATCTTAGTGTGCCTCCATCAGTAAGTACTCTACAGCAGCTGGAACTTCACATTTGCTAAAAGGCCCCTTATTTTTCTGTTTTACACAGTAGACCAAATATTATAGACATGGATTCATCAAACTGATTAGAAGGAATATCGATGCCTAATACTGTTCAGATGAAGAAATAATGATGGGGAATTACAGCAGCCCCAAGTCCATGCAAATAAATAATAAAAGGAAGTAAAAAATATATCTCTGCATGTCAGGCAGGAGGTTTCCAATATGTTATCTTCAAAATCTGGGTGAAATGTTTAGAGTGTACCTTTTGTTTACCCCTCCTCCTTCTGTCACTTCTCTGATCATGACTGCAAGATTTAAAGATCAGAGGAGAGGCAGTTCTGCATGCTCAGCTGTATGCGATAGAGCAGATCATGTGCAGTAACAACTATTAGGGCATAAGGCTAACTCTCAGTTTAGGTTCTCTCTCTCACAACCAAGTTATTATGTGAGCATTCTGAAATCTCCTGTTTAGACCAAACCGATTGTTTGCAGGTGAATTGGATTTATGAGTATTCGAACTCAGTGACAGCATCTCAGCAGACACAGTGATAATGTCTGATTTTAAGGAATGATTTAAATTGTGATTCTAGGACTCCAGAATAAAATCAATTGAATTGCATTCTGAGGAGTGTTTATCTTCCAAGTCTTTGCTGTACTAGAGAGCAATGCCATCAGTAATGGTAGCTCAGTTAGACTTATCCAAGAAACGGCTGTTCTGCTAACCGTACAACTCCAAAATGAATGTGGAAACAGTGATGTGATTGAGAAGACTCTGTAAAGATCTGTGTGTCTTAAACAGTTGCTAAACATCCTTGCCTTTCTTTCATGGAAAAACACTTCGACAGTAGAAAAACAAATGTATTGGACATGAATGTAATTTAAGGCAGTTTATGTAAACTCGTTTATTGATGACCGAAGAGCATTTCTGTCCTCAGGAAATCTTGAATCTTAATTAACTACTGGCAAAATGAGCATGAAATATATTGGTTTTATCATATTTCACCCCTAGTTTGGTTTTCTGCTGTCAAACTTACACTGAAATGATACTATGAAATAGTTCTCCCAAGTAAAATTTTTCCTTGCTTTCACTATGCTAATGATTAAGCTTTCCAGGTCTTTCACTTCAGCTTAATTTTAATAGACCTTTGGTACCAAAGGTATAGACTGAAAAGGGCATTAGTATTTGTGTAGTGAAATATTATGAAAACTGTCTTAAAAATGTGGTTGCATTTCACAGAATCATGGAACTGTGGAATCACTCAGGTTGGAAGGGATCTTAGAGCTCATCTGTTCCAACCTCCCCATCATGGGCAGGGACACCTCTCAGCTAGACACAGCTGCTCAAGGCCTCATCCAGCCTGGCCTTCAACACCCCCAGGCAGGAGACAGCCACAGCCTCCCTGGGCAACCTATGCTGGAGTCTCATCACCCTCCTACTGAAGAACTTCTTCCTCAGCTCCAGTCTGAGTCTGGAGTCTCAGCTCCAATCCTGCTCTGCCTCAGCTTCAGACCATTCCTCCTTGTCCTGTTTCTAGACACCCCTATGAAGAGGGACTCTGCAGCCTTCCTGTAGGATCCCTTCACTTTTGAATGATACTTCTAGTTAGTTTGGGCCATTATAAGACATAGTTTTATTATTTCTTCTGTTATTCCACTTCCCTCATTGTTTAGAGTGTGTTCTTTCTAACATTTGCCTTTTGTTACTAAAACTACGCAATATTAGCTCTTTAACTAAGCAGCAATACGAAGCTCTCCAATACAGTGGAAGCTTCATGTTTCCTGCACACTATATGCTTTGTCTGAAGATTTGTAGGACAAAATACAATTTTCTGTCAATTCATATTGCTCTGTAATTGTTGAGATCAACATATGTAAGAGTACACAATGGAATTGGTAAAAGTGCATGGAGTACTGAAGCAACTGTTTTTCATAGTGCTTGGGAGAAGTTTTAATCCTGCTGATCAAGTGCTTACCCTCGCATTACTGCAAAGAGGGGGAAAAAATAAAGAGAAAAGAGTTTATAATTAAAAATTTGTTTCCAGAGGACCCACCGTATCACACTGCAGTTCAGACATTACTACCTAAGTATCACAAGGGATTCATATCCTCAGAACAAGAAATAGAAACTAGTTTAGAGCCAACTCTGCCAGCAGTCAGTTCCCCCTAGATTATACTATTTATAAGAGGGATTCAGACCCTGAAAAATTGGGTTGTTGCTGAAGATTGAGCAAATGCTTGAACAGTTAAGGGATATTATTTCACTGAGAACTGTCCTTGACATGCTTTATGGTTTGGAAATTCCACCCTTTATTGCCTATATAAAAGTATATACAGAGGACCTAATTGATAGTTAGGATTACCTGTTAGTTTTGTGTTCTCTGTACAGAAAACTTGGGGTGTCCATCCTCAAGAACTGCTACTGCTTTAGTCCATCTGCATGTTACATTTATATCATCCATAGGATTATCTGAATAAAATCAGTTACTGTAAGAAAGGACTTTTATTACACCATCAAGGCACTGGAACACTGCAACACGTTGCCCTGAGTGGTAGCTGGGGCCTCATCCCTGGGGATGTTCAAGCTGAAGCTCAGCAGGGCTCTGGGCAGCCTGCTGTAATGGAGGATGTCCCTGCTGACTGCAGAGGAAGTTGGACCGGATGACCTTTGGAGATCCCTTCTAGTGCAGCCCACTCTGTGATTCTATACATCTTTCATCTATGTTCCATCTTCTTGCCAACTTTACTGTGTTTGTTTTGCTCATCTTATTTATTTCTTCTTCTTCTTTTTATCATTTTACCTCAGTGCAGAAAGGGAAACATGATTCCAGTTCAGGAAGCTCTGAGTGCTGGACACCCAACCAATAGCTGTTTGAATGATTTTCAGTTCAACTCAGCTGATGCTCATGTACTTTTCTCCTATGTATAACACCATTTGATTTAGATACCAACAGAGAATAGGCTGCTCTATCTTGCTGTAAATTGTAGTGGGAAAAGGAATAATGCTGTCAGTCTTTCTCCTGGTTCTTTTCCACAGTGGTAACAACAGGACACTGTCACCCACTGCCCTGCCTGTTGAGGAGATGGCTCAGACTCTGGAAGATCTGATTACTTACTTCCAGCTTCCCGAAGAAAACCTGGAACATGAAGATAAGCAAAGCAAGCTTCGGTCACTCAAAAACAGACAGAATTTATTCAAAGAAGAGGTACAGAGGGAGGAATTTTTCCATTATTTGAATTGTAATTGTGCTGTGTCACAAACACTGGGAGGGACCTGAACATAATCATCTAGATGCATGTATGTTGTTTATAACGGGAAGTTCTGGAGCTGATACATATATACACATATATATAAAATGGGCTGTAATGCTGGTGTGTATTTTTCACTTCCACACTACTGATGGGCCACAAGCTTTCACAAAAATTGGTCTTAAAGTTTCTGAGCATCTTTAAAAAGACATGATACTTCTCACTCCTCGAAGTTACACACTCTGGGTACCTGAGTGAATTACAAGACTTGGAGCTATGACAGATGTAATTTTTGGTGACTTTTCTGTCCACCAGGGTGTGAAACAGGAACTTTTACTCTAGAAACTGGAAGAGCGCAATTTTTAGACTAGGATATTGATTACCTAACTGTGGAATTGCACTTCTCTGAAAAATTGAATAATTTCCCTTCTGTCTAAATAGGAAATATGTTGTACAGTGTTTTCAAACCTGTCTGGATTTCTTGCTTCTCCAATCAAACAAGTTAAAACTACCACAGTGTTCCACCTGGTTTGTTTAGCAGATTTTTAATGCACAGTAGAATTTCCACCTCTTCTAACCAGTAACAGTTCATTTGTATAGAAATTTCTGCAGGTTTTTCCCCTACATAAGGAAGATTTTATGTTAAAAAGTCTGTTCATGAAAATTATAACAGTCTTTTCAGCTTTGCTTATTCCTTTTTGTAATACTTAGCTGAGTAAGGAACAGTATAGAACCATTCTTTAAAATGGATATATAAAAATCTATAGGCAAATCATGGAATCACAGAATTGTTTTGGTTGAAAAAACCCTCTAAGATCATTGAGTGCAGCCTTCAGCCTCCCATTACCATGGCTGTTAAATCATGTCCCAAAGTGACACGGCCACAGGTTTCATGAACACTTCCAGGGATAGTCGCTCCACCATCTCCCTGGGCAGCCTGTTCCAATCTCTGACCACTGTTCCACTCTGACCAAGCAAAGAAATGTCTCCCAATTTCCAACCTAACCCTCCCCTGGCACCATTTCAGGCCATTTCCTGTCATAATATCACCTGATACTATGCAGAAGACACCAACCTCTAGCTTCCTGTAAGTACAGTACGAGAATAGGAGATGTTTTTTTTAATCTAAGATGATACAACTTTTACATGTGTACAAACAAGACCTTCTAAAAGGACAACCGATACTTTTTCCTCTCTGTCATGCGCCTTTAGGGAATGCTGGCCCTAGTTTTGAACTGCATCGATCGCTTCAATGACTACAACAGCACAGCTCATTTTGCGGGGCTCACAAGAGAAGAGCACAATACAGCATGGAAAGAAATTTTGAATCTCCTTTACAAATTGTTAGGTAAGTTCTGTAGTCTACTAATGTTAAAAAAAAAACCCACACATAATATGTATTTTTTATACTCTTCATGCTCTTTCACCACCTAAGAACCCGTGGTGTTATTAATTCTGTCACTTGAGCTTCAGCTTCTGCATAGAATCTTCCTACTTGTTGGTAGGAAGAAATAGAAGAAGAAATGTTTCACCCTCTGAACAAATGTAAAACACAAATAAAACATCTGTGCTGAAATTCTTGTTTGTCCAGAAGACCTTTGTCAGCTTCAAAACCTGCATGCTCTAGAAATGCTGACAGCTGCTGGTAGTCCAATTAGTGGAACTCTCAATTCTTTATTAACTTTCACAGCTGTATTTAGGATTTCACTGTTTGTTATCTTGTGAAGTCCTTATAAAAGTGATGTTAAAATATATGTGCTTATAACTGGTAAGCTGAAAAGGAAATCTCCTCTTCTAAAATGATGTCTCATGTTTTTTTTCCAGCTGCTCTCATTCGTGGCAACAGAAACAATTGCACTCAGTTTTCTGGCAACCTCGATTGGCTAATAAGTAAATTGGACAGAGTAGAATCTTCCTCAGGTGAGGCTCATTTTACCAGTGTAAAATAATTATCTCTATACCACACAGAACTGCTCTGACATTTATGATGAAAGGCAGCTTAGAACAGGCAGTTTTCCTTGAAATCAACATGCATTAAAAAACAAACAGGGTGTATTTTTTTTTAAGTGACATAAAAATTACATTTAAGCAGATGTGGTTTTGTTGCATGCTTTAGTTCCTTACATTTGGTGTGTGTAGTACCATGTTCAGTCAGTGCTGAGCATGATTTGAGTTGGGTCACCTATCAAGACTGCTATCCCATTGCTATCAAATAACATCAGAGCTGCTTGTGGGCACAAGTAGAGATGACATACTTATGGAAAGAGAAGGGTTTTCAGCTGTGAGATGTTGAACAAAATACTGAAATATTACACAGTGCTCTATTGAAACCTTTACCATTGAAATGGAGGAGCTGAGCTTTCCTTTTTACTCAAGTAGTTTTAAAACTCTGGTTATTTTCAAAGGAAATCCAAAATGAACAGCTTCATAATGTATTTGCACCCAGCACAGATCACATCATATTCATATCAGTACTTTTTAGGTTTTTTCATTCTCTTTTTAGGCTGGAGAAAAGATGCTTTGTTATTTATTGAGCTTTTAGATTGTATCAGTTGTACAGATGATTTAATAACAACATGATTTCCATGGCTTTGTGCAGGTATTTTGGAAGTGTTGCACTGCATCTTGATTGAAAGCCCTGAAGCTTTAAACATGATAGCTGAGGAGCACATCAAGTCTATCATTTCCCTTCTGGATAAGCATGGGCGCAATTACAAGGTATGGATGGTGAACCAGGATGTGTTGAGCACCTCTCAGTGAGTTGTCCAAATCCCAGAGAAATGGCTGGGTTCATAGGATGGTTTAGGTTGGAAGGGACCTTAAATATTGTCCACTTCCAACCTCCTTGTCATAAGCATCTTCCACTAGAGCAAATTGCTCAAGGCCTCATCCAGACTGGCACTGAGCACCTCCAGGCAGGGAGCATCCAGGACTTTTGTGGACAGCATGTGCCAGTGTCTCACCACCCTTGCTACAAATAACTTTTTCCCAATATACAGCCTAAATATGCCCTTCTGAAGCTTCAATTCATTTCCACCACAAGCTCTTGGGAAAAGTCCCTTCCCAGCTTTCTTGTAGCTCTCATTCAGGTGGTGGAAGGCTGTTCTAAGGTTGCCCTGGAGGCTTATCCTCTCCAGGCTGAACAGCTCAACTCTCACAGCCTGCGTCCATAGAGCAGGTGCTCCAGCCTTCTGATCATCTTTGTTTGCATGCAGATCATGGTTATAGTACCTCTCAAGGAATAAAACAGCCTTGAAGTCCATCTGCAAAATTGCTTTACCAAGATTTAAAAACTGTCTTATCTGTAATTGCTTTCCAGTTTCAAATAGAGCAAATATGTGTGGCAGACAGTTAAGAAATGTTGACTGCCAGTCAGAGTTTTGGATATGCTGAGAAAATGAAGCAATCTTGTGGCTGCAAGCACTGAGTAGCTTTCATTGTGAGAGTTCTGTAGAAGCAGTGAACTGCCATTGCTGCATCTGCGAAAACAAAGAACTAAGTCCTGCACCATCATAATGGTAGTAGTAGAAAAGAACAGAATAAAATGAGAAATTAGAAAAATAATTCAACTATCTGAAAACACAGATGTTTAGAAGAAAGAAAAGACCTCTGAGCTATACCAGAAGAAATAATGGTGACAATTTATTTAGACATAAATTTGCAATTTGTTATGAGAGAAGAAGGTCAACACACTTTCTAGCTGCCATCAGGATGACATCACAACACAGAAGAGGATGTAGTTTTTTTTGTGTGATTTTCTGATGTGAGTTTCCTTCCTTGGTTAAAATGTTGTTTGAAAGATTAATCACCCAGAGGAAGAACAGAGGAATTTTTAGTGAGCTGAAATCTCCAGTTTCTAGGGGAAATTAATGCAGAGAACTCAACCAATGGCAAATTTGGACAAGGAGAAAAATAAAGCATGGCTAAGGAGTATGAATCATTATAAGCAGGCTTAGAAAAAAGTGGAAGCTTTTAGGTAGTTTAGCTTACTCTTTTTATCTGTTAGGAAGATCATTGTACTGTTGCAGTCACCTGCAAAGGGAATTTTTCAGCTGGAGCATCTTAATGTAGAGCTCATATTGAGACTTAGAAAAGGAATGTGTGTTCATGCATTTCTGTTTGTAATGTCTTTGCCTCCATGGCAGAAATTATTGCAGTCATGTGAAGTCATTACTTCTGTGGTTACTCTGGAAACAGTCTGTCTTATCCTCCTGCTAGATGAGGAATTCTGTTATGACTTGAGAGGTGATTAAGGGTAACATTATTAAGCAAAATTGTATTGAAAATGAGTGATTCGAAAGCAGTGTGAACAAGGAACCTGATGAAGGTGTTTTGCAAATGTTATGTTCAGAATTTGTATTCTAGGAACATTTGCTGTCCTGTATCAGCATTACAGACACTGCTTGGTCCATGTTATAGAATCTGAGGATGGCTTAGCTTGGAAGGGAGCTCAGAGCTCATCAGCACCATGGGCAGGGACATCTCTCAACTAGACTCAGCTGCTCAAGGCTTCATCCAGCCTGGCCTTCAACACCACCCCCAGGGAGCAGGCAGCCACAGCCTCCCTGGGCAGCCTGTTCCACAGTCTCACCACTCTCACACTGAGGAACTTCTTTGTCAGCTCCAGTCTAACCCTGCTCTCCCTCAGCTTCAAACCATTGCCCCTTGTCCTGTCTCTAGACACCCTGATGAAAAGTCCCTCTGCATTCTTCCTGCGGGATCCCTTCAAGTACTGGAAGGCAGCTCTAAGGTTCTCCTGAGGCCTTCTCTTCTCCAGGCTGAACACCTCCAGCTCCCTCAACCTGTCCTCACAGCAGAGGTGTTCCAGCCCTTGGATCATCTTTGTGGCCCTTCTCTGGACATATATCTGAACAGTATTTAGCACACAATAATGATGGTGTGTGTTCCATCCCTTCCTTTAGGTCTGTTCTGAATACAAATTGAGCTAACAACTGAACAATAATGCCATATACAGCTCCCTTTATCTGTTTTTCTTCTGATCAATATTTTTTTTAAGGTTCTTGATGTGCTTTGTTCCCTCTGTGTCTGTAATGGAGTGGCAGTTCGTGCCAATCAAAATCTGATCTGTGACAATCTACTGCCTAGAAGAGACTTACTCCTGCAAACACGGTTGATCAATGATGTGACAAGGTACAGTGACATGTTTTTATGGGAGTTAGAGGTCTTTAATGAGTAATTGAGAATACCAGAACCTAAGAGGTGTTCCCCAGCTTTCAGTATTGAGAGGCACACCTTAGGAAGTGTCTATGTATTAAAGTGTTTATGTACTAAACTATTTATGTATGCACTTCTGAAATAAACATTTTTACTATCAATATGGATGCTGTGCTTGAACATTGCTAATTGACAGTTAAATCTGTTCTGAAATGAGAAGAGGAAAGTTGCTGGTTCCTCTCTCAAAGCACAACCTGCCTTTACCTAATAATCATTAGAGAGTATCTAAATGTTGTGAAGTGCTTGGAGTGATTTGAGAGGAATTTGGTTTTCTGCCAACTTCACTCTTGCTTTATTGATTTTAGGATGTTCTTTTGTTATTCCTCTTTTCAAAGCATGGAACCTATACCTGATTCTAGAGCAACTTGATGAAGTAATAAAAAGTCTCATTTTTTAAAAGATTAGAAGAGAAGGTGCCCCCATCTACCCTCACTGTAATTGCAAAGTGAATTTGGCTGGTTGACAGCAATCTGATTCACATGGTGCATTTTATTTTTACACTAACTGCCTTGCATTTTCTTTCAGCATAAGGCCAAACATCTTTCTGGGTGTTGCTGAGGGTTCTGCACAATACAAGAAGTGGTACTTTGAATTAATAATTGATCAGGTTGATCCCTTCTTGACGGCAGAACCCACCCATTTACGAGTTGGATGGGCATCTACTTCAGGTTATGCCCCCTATCCTGGAGGTGGAGAAGGATGGGGAGGCAATGGTGTTGGTGATGACCTGTACTCTTACGGTTTTGATGGTCTTCATCTCTGGTCTGGTGGGTACTTTGTTCACTTCCAGTTATCCTTGCACTTAGCACTTACTTGCCTTTCCCTTCAGAACCTGTCTACATGTAGCCTGTTGTTTTGTAGTGAACTACACTCACAATTTCAGGACACTGTGCAGTTGTTCAGAAGCTCAGATCAGGCTCTATGTCTGAGAGTTTAGTCAGTACTGAGTGATACCACTCATGCTTTTAGGATGCTTCTATTTTCATGATTTTGATTTTTTTAGAAAAGTAATTTTTCTGGTCTAGATCAATACTGACTTGAGTGTTTGTGTTCAAAAATGAATGGCTGTATTGATCTCAGACAAATTCATTGTGTATGGATCTTGGTTTGCAGTATTCTTTCACTGTGGATCTGCAGTTGGAAAAATAAAGACATTATCCTTGTATCTGATACATTTAACAAATGTAATTGAAATGTTGATAAATATTTTTATGAAGTTAGAAGTAATTTTCTCAGGCAGAAATAAGAAATTTTGCACTATTACCAACTTCAGTTACTTGTAGAGCAAAAATCTCTGTGGTGCATTATCAAGCTGCAAGCCTGTAACTGCTATGTTGTTTGAATGAGTATTTTTCATCTTATTATCTAAAATAGGCTTAGCAGTGAAAAAAAATCTAGGAATAGTTCTTACTGTGTGCAGTAATCTAGGAGAGTCTCAGTGCTGCACCGAAGGGGTTGCTCTTGCAGTCAGTAAAGAAGGGACTTAATGTATGCTAGTAAATGCATATTTTGTGGTCACTTAAGCATTTGGGGCAGTAAATTTATGGTCTTATTCCTGATTCTGTGTTAAAGAGAAAGCTAAAGATGTTAGTGGGCTGAGTTAACAAGAAAGTATAGGCCCTTGCAATTGGGTTTATTTGAGTAAGCAGTCTGGAAGAGTGAAAAGAGGGTTGCTGTGAAGCATTGCAGCTCAAAGAATTTGTATAATCGTGAGTGTGTTATGAAAACAAACCTCTGAGGAATTTGGTGCTTTGCAGAGGGATTGATGAGAGCCCTCTGGGGCTCCTAGATAGAGTAACATCAGACTTAACCATCAATAAGTAGCGGAAGCAGAAAGCAAAGTGAAGTGAAAGGAAGTGCAAGAGGTGCTAACATTTCTAGGTGATTTTAGATATTCCATTTTCTTAGATATTTAAAAGAGGGCTCTGGCAGTTAGGTTTTGTGTTTTAAATGTGTAATAATCTGTCTTAAGGGCTTTCATACAGAAGCTTTTCTCAAGACTATAGATGAAGCAGGAGCAGCACCTCTCATTAACATTGTATTGATGTGGCCTAAAATGATAATTTCCCTGGTTTACGCCTTTGCTAATCGTAAATTGCTTGAGAACAGATTTTATTGTCTGGGCTTCTGCCACAAGACAGAACTGAGTTGGAAACTGACTGGATTTTCCAGAATGAGTTGTAGACATTTTTTCCTGAAGTTAGACAGCTCTGGTCCACCTCTGCCATGTTCGAACACTGAGTTGGAAATTTTGTTTTCAAGGATATTTTGTAACAGTTTGCTAAGCCAGGAGTTTAGCCTTCTTTTCCTGTGGAAAGTCTTTTAAAATTCCTCGCAAAAACTGGGACAGAGAAGGTTTCACCTCAACATGATGAGAAACTTCTTTACAATGAGGGTGACAGAGCCCTGGAGCAGGCTTCCCAGAGAGGTTGTGGAGTCTCCTTTTCTGGAGGCTTTCCAAACCAACCTGGATGCATTCCTGTGCAAACTGCCCTGGGTGATCCTGCCTTGGCAGGGGGCTTGGACTTCCAACCTCTTAAGGTTCTGTGATTCTGTGAACTTAGGGTAAGCATCAGCACACTCCATAGATCTGCCTTAAATCAACAGCTCTGCTTCTAGAGTCTGTAGCCATCCACAAGCATGAAGATGTTGGCAGGGGAAAAAAAAAAAAATAATCCGTATTTCAATGTTTGTGTGTACAGCCCCCAGTGAGGCAGCAGCCTGTTCTTCTTCTTTCTAGATCTCCTTTGCACATGTTGCACTAATGATGGTTATCTTCTAATTAGTTATGTTTATGACTTGTGCTTTGTTTACTGTGTGCTGTTCAAGAAAGGTGGGCAAAAACATTCCTTTTCCCATACTTCTTAGTACCTCAAACTGCCCTGTAGAGTTAGATACACTTTAATTGCTGAGGAAATGACAGTGTGTGCCCATGCAGTGAAGAGGGCTGTTTAACTACAGCATCCACTGAGATGCTGCTTTTGAGGCTGTGACTTCATTCTGACCTTTCCTTCTCTGGGTGTGCTTGACCAGTTTTATTGGCATTGTTCTAGCCTAGGATTTTGTACATAAAATATCTCTCTGCGTGTACACTTCCAATTTTTTTTTTTTAAGAAAAAAAAAATTGTTCAGTCCCTGAACAATTATGAAATGAGAGAAATTGTTAGTAAGTAGGCTGGGAGACATCTGTAGCAGAATCATTGGAAGTGGCTGAATCAATCACTGATACAAAATGAAACACTAACTGACCCTCAGAACTACAGTGCTGGAAAGTCCCTTCCATCTCACCTCCTGCACTAAGGGAAAATTCAAAGTACTTAGAGCTGAATTGAGTTGTTCTTAAGAAGTTCCAGGCACAATAATTTGGAATAGTGCCGAGCTGCTTAACTAGGCTTGGTTTACAGTTAAGATAGAGTGTTTTCAAGGGAATTGTTTTGAAAGGAGTTCTGAAGAGAGAATCCTTGGCTAAAAATATACTTCTATACTAACTGCAGTTATTTGTACATGTGTATATTTAGATTTCTTCAGCTATATTGTTTCTTGTTAATTGTTATTTTAATTACTGAGTCTGCTGGATGGTTGTAAAGTTCTATCTTGCCAGGTAGGGAAAATTAAGCTCCCCCTATCCAGTGTATGGCTGTAGTTGAAAACCAAAGCCCGGCCCATTAAATTCCTGATCCATTTTGGATAACTGATTATATGATTATGCCACTCTAAATCTGAGTGTCAGTCACAATCACAACTCCAGTAGATTTATAGGACCATAGCATGGTTTTTAAAAGTCCTTTTAAAGATCATTTAATTTCAACCTCACCTGTCATGAGCATCTTCAACCACATGAGTATTCTCAGAGCCCTGTCCAGACTTAATCATGAACACTTCTAGTGATGAGGCATTCACAGCTTCTCTGGGGAGCCACTTCCAGTGTCTTCCTACTGGATATTCCCAGGAAAGTGAATCTGGTATTTCACAAAGAACTAAAGGAAAATAGCCCTGGATGTATCAATGTTAGCTCTATAAAGAGGGCATCATTTTCTGTGCCTCAGGCTGCAGCATGACCTTCCTGATTTCAGCTGGGCATTTTCTGCCATGCAAACGGTGTCAGAGGTCACAAATTATTTGTTGCTTATGCACACATCAGTTTGAAGAATGTTGATTCCCTCTCTGCCTCTAAAAGCAGAGCTCTTCATTAAGATGAAGGCAAGATCATGTTTTTGTGACTACAAACACAAAACGCGAGGCTGCTTTAGAGGAAATAATTTCATGCTTAAACCTGTGAGAATCTGCTTAAGGCTTCTTATTACTGAATACTTTTTCTCCTAGGTCGAGTACCCAGAGCAGTAGCTTCTGTCAATCAGCACTTACTAGCGTCTGATGATGTGGTTAGCTGCTGCTTGGATTTAGGTGTCCCCAGCATTTCTTTCCGCATTAATGGACAGCCTGTGCAGGGAATGTTTGAGAACTTCAGTACAGAAGGATTCTTCTTCCCAGTTGTAAGCTTATCAGCAGGTGTGAAGTAAGTGCAACTTCATTTTAATGTTCTCTCTTCTGTCTTGTCACAAAATATTATTCAAGTTCTTCTTCTTGGTTGAAAGATTATCAGCAGGTGTAAAGTAACTGAAAGTTCATTTTAATGCTGTTTACTCTGCTGTCCTCTGCCACACACATTATTAATCCAATTCAAGTATAATTTGTTCTGTTTTATTGTTTTGGTTCCATCCAAACAGCAGCTGGGAGGGGGTCAGGAACATACCGATCTGTTAAGTGTTGTATTCCCTTAAGGGTGAAATGGGAGCCTGTTAGCAATTTGCCCAAGTCATAGTGTCTGAAAATTATTATTTTATGGGTATTCACTGACCTAGGGAAAAATCAATTTTTTCTCATTCCAGTTATCACTGAGAGTAAAGCACATTGGAGGCACAGTACCACATGTGACGCTGATTAAAATGCTCACTGGCTTTCACAGTAGGAATTTAAAAAACCCAAATGATCATGCAGACTGATGCTATGTTTACAGCAGGGAAGAAAAAGAATTGAGGAGAAGCTCTTCTGGATCTCATTACTGATATTCTGCAGTTCTTACCTGTTTTGTAGCTAAAGCACCTGGGATTCAGACTTAACATTTTCAGGCTTCTATTGTTACTTTAATTCATTCAGCAAATTTCTAAATATCATTCTGCTGAAGTGGCTGCAGTAGCTGTGTTCACATCTCAGAGCTGACAAAAGGACAGCAGACTGCCTCCTGCACTGCTGTTAGAGCATGGCCAGTTCTGTTCAGTTCATCTTTATTGCTGGTATTGATAGGCCACAGGTTAGGGAGGAAACATAGGAAGATAATTAAGGAGAATTCTTCAGTAAGGCTGAGCTTTTCCTAACTTTTCTAGGTTGAGCATCATTTCCATATAAAATATAAATAGTAGCCTTCCAGTATCTGAAAGGGGCCTACAGAAAGGCTGGGGAGGGACTATTCACAAGGTCTTGTAATGACAGCATGAGAGGTAGTGGGTTTAAACTGGCAGAGGGGAGATTTAAGCTGGATATTAGGAAGGAGTTCTTTACAGTGAGGGTAGTGAGACACTGGCACAGGTTGCCCAGGGAGGTTGTGGCTGCTCCCTCCCTGGAGCTGTTCAAGGCCAGGTTGGATGAGGCCTTGAGCAACCTGTTTTAGTGGGAGGTGTCACTGCCCATGGCAGGGGATTGGAACTGGTTGATTTTTGAGGTCACTTCCAACCTAAACCATTCTGTGATTCTGTAAAGTTAGGGGAAAAATTCTCTGCAAAAAAAGTGCTAATGGGCTTGGAGCCAGGCTTGGAATCAGGAGCAGAGTAAGATGTTGTGGAGGAGTGAAAATAGGCAAAAGGCTGCCTTTTGTTGAGAGGAGAATGTCTCTGACACATGCTAAATTTTCAGATTGGCTTAGGTTGGAAGTGAGCTCAGAGCTCATCTGCTCCAACCTCCCCACCATGGGCAGGGACACCTCTTAACTAGACTCAGCTGCTCAAGGCCTCATCCAGCCTGGCCTTCAACACCCCCAGGCAGGAGGCAGCCACAGCCTCCCTGGGCAGCCTGTTCCAGTCTCACCACCCTCACACTGAGGAATTTCTTCCTCAGCTCCAGTCTAACCCTGCTCTCCCTCAGCTTCAAACCATTGCCCCTTGTCCTGTCTCTAGACACCCTGATGAAAAGTCCCTCTGCATTCTTCCTGCAGGATCCCTTCAAGTACTGGAAGGCAGCTCTAAGGTTCTCCTGAGGCCTTCTCTTCTCCAGGCTAAACACCTCCAGCTCCCTCAGCCTGTCCTCACAGCAGAGATACTCCAGCTTGTGGAGGATTTTTGAGAACTGAAGGTTCATAATGCCCAGAACAGGCAGCTTATGGCTTTCTTAAGGAAAAGAAAGATGGGGTTAGAAGTGGTTTATATATTTAGCAATTAAGAAAAAAAAAAAAACTTCCTTTCTCTGAGGTGAATAAATCATTAGTTCCTTCTGGGCTTTTCCTTCTGTGGTCAGTACAAAGAAAAATATTTTGAGCATCTCATGTTCAAGAGAACCTCTCAAGAGAGAAAACAAATAGAGCAAAAGTGGCCTAAGAAGAGTTTAATAATTCAATTTTCATTTATTCTCTGACAGTGACCCTGCTATGTACTTCTATTAGTAGAAGAGCTCTTGAAAATGTTAATTACTCTTTTCCTGTAAGAAATCTACCTAGGCTGCTGTCATTATTTTTATCTTCCTTCTCATTTGATGCCTGTGCATTTTATGAGAGGCTTTTCCCTTGTAATCAGTAGCAGCTGCTGGCAGCAGCAGGTCATTTGTCATTTTATGTGGCTGTTAACATCAGTGCAGTGTTGCTGCAAGGGAGTCCTGAGTCCAGGAGGAGAGGAGAGCATTCTACACTGAGCAGAAAGTCTTATAAACTCATATTTTTCTATTTCTGTTGCTGTTTATGACTTCTTGGTCCCTTATGCTGGGTCTGCTTCATCATTCCATCAGCAGTCCTTTCTCTCTATGCCCTTCTCAGCACCTGCTTACCCATACTGTTTTTTTTACTCTAGGCATTTTTTCCCTATTTGTCCCTTTTTTTTTTCCCCACAAATGACTTGTGGCTGAGTCCATCCTGTTTGAGAAAACTTGTGTGCTTCATTTTTCTCTTCTTTTTGTATTCTTAATGTGTCTTTTGCTGTCAATGAAATAGATTAATCTGATACACTTCTAGAAATCCCTAGAACTAAGTAAAAAGTGTGATAAAGGCTTCTTCTGGTCACCCATCACAACTAATGTGTGGGCTATTTCCTAGAGATAAAACAGCTGTCTTCAATTTTCTGTGGTGGTTTGCCTCCAGAGCTTATCTACATGAGGACCAAAGTATGAAGTTGGACATATTTTTTCCTTTGTTGTTTTTCCTGGTATACCTTTATATAAAAAAGTCCAGATCAGAGAAGAAACAGAAACCTGTAGGAGTTTATTAGGTGTCCCAGTTATGCTTCTGAAACTCATTTCCACTTGTAGCATTTAATGGAATTTTGTTTACTTGATTTATATGTTGTTCATAGTGACTTGTTTTGTTCTCCAGATGCCAGCTGCTTATATGAATGCACTAAGTAACTGTAAAACTTCTAAGAGGTATAAATAGTCCCTATGGTTTGTTTTTTTTATGGAAGAATGCTAGGTTGGAAAGGACCCCAAGGATCACCTGGTCCAACCTTTCTAGGTGATAGTGGAGTTGAAGTGGGCTGAGCCTTAAAACTGACCAATGTAGGGGAATCCACTACTTCAACACCTACCAGGATGTATCTTCCCTTCATTTATTAAGAATAAAACAGTTTAAGAGATTCCAATTCATGTTTTCTCATCAAACTCTCTGCACATAGATTTGAGAGTAACAGTGCAATTTGAATTAGATTTGTGTTTCAAAATAACTCAAACACATTAGAAATTTCACGGTTTACAATCATCTGATTTTAAGTAAGAAGTATTTGGCTTTTTAAAAACACACTGCTGCATTGGATAATGAGCTTTGCTTAGACAAGGACAAACTTTCGATGAATAGTGGCTAATTTATGGTGTTATTGATAGTATCTACTAGTAGGAGCGCTTGTTGTTTATCAAAGTGTGACCTACACCTGCATTTTTGTAACTATGATCTATTCCTAATATTAGTGTGTGCTGACTTTTTTAAGAGCACCATTTCTTCCCTGCCTGTTGCACAGAGTTCGTTTCTTACTGGGCGGACGTCACGGAGAGTTTAAATTTCTGCCTCCTGCTGGCTACGCTCCCTGCTATGAAGCATTGCTTCCAAAAGAGAAGATGAAACTGGAACCAGTGAAAGAATACAAGAGAGATTCTGAAGGAGTGAGGGATTTACTGGGTACAACACAATTTCTTTCCCAAGCTTCCTTTATCCCCTGTCCAATAGATACCAGTCAGGTAGGTTAAATGTGAAATAATGGGGTTGTAAAATATGCCTTAACAAAATGAAAATTCACAGTATGAAAAAAACTAAGCTAGCTCCCACTTTCCTTAGCAGTTCACCATTTGTGTGCTGTGATGCATTTAACTGAACTGGATGATCTTGGATCTACCAGGTGTGATAACTGGAACCTCTTCTGATTTCTGCAATTCTTATGCTCTTTTCGTAGATCGTTCTGCCGTTTCATCTCGAAAAGATTAGGGACAAACTAGCTGAAAATATCCATGAACTGTGGGGAATGAATAAAATAGAACTGGGCTGGACATATGGCAAGGTATGTTTTGAATGACCTGTCTGGGTACAGTTACCTGTACCCAGGTTAATTCTCCAACCAGAAAACCTGGACTTGGAAGTTGAACAGAGTAAGTAGTGGTGCTCTGTACTTTGCTAACCACAGGCAAACATGCAAGCTGGCAGGAGGCAGGGATGTTAAATGGTGATTAGGAATATAAATAAAGTACACTCTTAAGTAATTAACTATTGGAACAAGTATGGTAATTGAGAAACACATGAGCTGGCCAGAGATGGAATTCCACTGGAAATCATATGAGTGTGAGTAACTCCTCAGCTAACTCTTTTGTTATTCTCCTGTTGGGGATCAAACTGATAACAAGGAGATAGTCTGTTGTGGAAGTTTGCTTCTCTTGATAATGGACACAAGGTTTTGGTGACATCAGTAAGCATGTGAGTTCCTCAAAGCTCAGGTATTTTATTTAACAGGTTACAGTTAAAAGTTGTAATTATAATGATCCCTTATGGTACAGCATAGGAGCTTGGAGAGAGTAAGACTAAATCATCAACATTATTCCTATGAATATGACAAGGATGTCACCAAACGAAGGGTAGGCTAAGATTATTAAATTCAGAATACTATATTGAATTGCACAATTATATTAAAATAAATAACTTTCCTTAGTAATATAACACTAAAGGCTATATTCAGCCTTGAATTATGATGAATTCAGATTTACCAAGGTAGTCCTTCCATGTGCCTGCCTCAAAATAATCTTTTTTTTCTTTTTCTTATTGCTTTTACTTATGGACTTGATTTACCTTTTTTCTTGGTAACTCTATCATACTCTCTGCTAAAATGTCTTTGTTGTTGAGATTCTGAGCTTTACAAGCCTTTCAAATGGTCCTGAGCTTTGGCAAGTGACAAATGTTTTAGTGTATGATATGTCATGGCTCTTGGTTGCCGTCAGGATAAAAGCTCTTGGCGATGGGTGAAAGAGCAAATACTCAAGGACTTAACTTCTTCATCAGGAAAAGAATGCTGCGATTCATTATTGCAGTAGAGTTTGGGGACCATTTCCAAGTGATTCTTGTAAGATTTTGAATCAGAACATGTCCAATGGATCCAATGGTGGTCTGTGCAGCATACATTGCTCAGGCATTCAGCAGAAATGTTTGGAGAGTTTCCAGGTCTGCTTTCTTGTGTCTTTGTGTAGAACACTTGAACTAGCTCTGTTTTGTCTGATTGTATTGCTTATGGAGAAGTACTTAGAATGTGCACTATAAAAAATTAACAAACAAGTTGGTTTCGATAATGATGAGTAACTCATTGAGTAGAGATAATGGTGTTGTTTACAATGTCCTTGTTGCAAAGAAGTGATTTTTTTACTCTGATTCTAGCTTGAATCTGATATGAGAGAAATACTCTTTGTTGCTTTGTTGCAGATACGAGATGATAACAAAAGGCACCATCCTTGTCTGGTGGAATTCTCAAAGTTACCTGAGACAGAGAAGAATTATAATCTACAGATGTCAACTGAAACCCTCAAGTGAGCTTTCAATAGATTTAAATATAGTGGGTTTTGAAATTGTTATTCAGGCACTTCATGCTGTTGTAAGATATAAAAACATTGCAGGAGCACATTCAGAGCAGTTTAGAAAACTCTTGGCTCTGCAGAGCCACACATGAATAGCTAATACTGAAACCTGTCCATTTAGTAATGTGGCATAACTTCACGCCACAGGTTTGTAACTTGTGGGACTCTGAATGTTTTCTTTATTGCTTTTAGTAAGTTAATATATTTAATTGTGTTGAATGACTTTCCTGGACCTTGTTCAGTTTCATTAGCTCCATGTATTTATACTAACCCCAAAAGGAATCTATCAAATGGGTGAGCACTGTCATGGTCTGTTCCACTCTGCTGTCTTTTGTCTGTTGGCAGAACACTCTTGGCCCTTGGATGTCACATTGTTCATGCTCATCCAGCAGCTGAGGAAGATCTGAAAAAAGTCAAACTTCCTAAAAAGTAAGTACCTCGTGATAACTGTCGCCTACTGGCTGCAACTACAGGATATTAATTAAACAAAAAGCCATTGACAAAACATTTGCTGTGAACCCCATCCCCAGGATGGATTTACAGAGCATGTGTTACTGTGCCTGTGCTGACAGCTGACTGAGCACTGCTGCTTTGCTTCACCTTGTGGAGCGATTCAGACACACAGGTAGCCACATGCTTGAACCATGTGTGATGATCTCTCTCTGACTTGGTTTTATGCTCTCAAGTCAAAAGCAATGTTTGAGTGCTTTTCTATCACATACCAAAAAACAGTGAATGCCCGTGACTGTGAATTGAGTTATACCATTGAAAAGTAGGTTTAGATTGGATGTGAGGAACAAAGTCTACGCCATGAGGGTGCTGGAACACTACAACAGATTGCCCAGGGGGAGGTAGTTGGGGCCCCATCCCTGAAGATATTCAAGGTAAGGCTGGATAAGGCTCTGAACAACCTGCTCTGGCGGAGGATGTCCCTACTGCCTTCAAGAGGATTGGATTGGATGACCTTTTGGAAGTCCCTTGCAGCCTAAACCATTCTACATCTCCATGATTTTACTTAGAACTTCTGTTTTGACTTGCACCTCCCCTTCTTTCCCTTCTTTTCCACTCCCTTCCCCTCCCCAAGACACTTCCAGAGATATTGTTAATGCACTTCTTTAAATAAGATTTTTTAAAAAATATAGAATGACTCTTGCAATGTTGCCCATTTCTGGGAAATATACATATGTGGATTTTTGCATAAAATATATTTTTCTCTCTCTCTCTCTCTTTTTTTTTTTTAATCTAAATTGTAGAAGTCAGAGCTAAGATGGTTGGTCTTTTTTATTTAGATATCTTTAAGTCATCATTAGTAATCAGCCCAGAAATGGCAAAGATTAATCAAGGATTACATCTGTATTGTACCCAAGTCTGTGGTTGTTCTGTAGTCCTCCTGGGAGAACTACAGGATTAAAGCCCTGCCCAACAGCAAAGCTTGAACACAAAACCAGTAATTTGGACACTTGGCATTTCACATCAGTTTGTCAATCCACATGATGTCTTCTCTCCTTGAACAGCTTTATCTTTGAGAAACAAATTTAAAGAGGGCAGTAAAAGAAATAATTTTATGCTGTAGTAGGTGGTAATCTTGATTCAGTTGGTGACATTAGTTAAAAGTCAAAAGGAAAAAAAAGCCTTTCCCAAGGTTTATCCTGCAGGCACTCATCATCATGCTGGTTTCATACTGTTTTCTTCAATAACAGAATAAATCTTAGTTTGTGACAGGAGGAAACAGCCTCAGTTTGCACCAGTGGATGTTTGGATGGGATATTAGGAAGAATGTGCTCACTTAAAGGTTTGTCAGGTACTGGAACAGGCTGCCCAGTAAGGTGGTGGAGTCTGCATCCCTGGAGGGATTGAAGAGATGGTTTGGTGTGACGCTTGGGGATGTGGTTTACTGGTGACCTGGGAGGGCTGGGGGAATGACTGAGAGCTGTCCTCCCACCAAACTGATTATGTGATTCTTCTCTGCTTGAATCATTCTAACAAATAGAAATCATCTGAAGAAGAGAAAGTGCACATGTCTAAATCAGCAGAGCAGACTTTCTCTATGTGAAAGGGTTGGAGAAGGTAGTATCTGCTACTGGAGGACTACTAAACTCACTAGCTGGAGCTACTAAACTTAACTTCAAAGAAGTGAGAAGAGTAGTTAAAGTGTTCTGTTGGGAGAATGCTAACAGTGGTTACAGACTAATACATAAAAATTACCATGCTTAAAGTAAGAGAAAATAGTATTAATTTAAGAACTATTTGGGCTTTTTTTTTTTTTTTTTTTTTTTTNGATGCACATACAGATCTGGGTCACCTTTAATTAGGGTGCAAGTAGGTGGAAAATGAGACTGTACTTGAATAGAATTGTTATTGCAGTCAGGAATCAGGTGCAATGCAGGACCTTTATGAAGAGATGGGAGAGTAGGAGATTAGCCATCAGAGAGAGTAGATGACCTTCGCCCTGTGGACACCACATACAAAACTTTAAATACCATCACTGAAGTATCCTGTCTCTCTGTTTTTCTGTTGTTGACTTACAGTTACATGATGTCAAATGGGTATAAACCTGCCCCTCTTGATCTCTCTGAAGTGAAATTGTTACCTTCTCAAGAATTTCTAGTTGACAAACTAGCAGAAAATGCGCATAATGTCTGGGCAAAAGACAGAATAAAGCAAGGATGGACCTACGGCATTCAGCAGGTAAAGACATCCTGAGATTCATTTGGAATATGTGAAAAGGAGGAGACCATGTTGTGGCCTTCCTGTACTTAAAGTGGGCAACAGGAAAGCTGGGGAGGGACTTTTTAGGGTGTTAGGTAGTGATAGGACTGGGGGGAATGGAACCATGCTAAAGGAGAGGAGACTGAGATTAGACCTTAGGAAGAAGTCCTTCACTATGAGGGTGGTGAGACAATGGAACAGATTGCCCAGAGAGGTGGTGGAAGTTTTTAAGGCCAGGCTGGATGTGGTTCTGAGCAACCTGATCTAGTGTGAGGTGTCCTTGCCCATGGCAGGAGGCTGAAACTGGATGATCCTTGAGATCCCTTCCAACTCTGACAATTCTGTGATTCTGTGAAGAAGGTGAGATTTTGTTTTCTAGAACATCACTTGGGAGTCTTCAGTAAGTGGATAAGTACTGAATTTTGTGTCATTTCATGTCTGGAATAGTTAGAGAAGCCTGGCCCATGGAATTCTGAGTGGAAGACGCAGGATGTGTGAGAATAGCTTTCCATACTTCTCTTTCATTCCTGTCTTAAGGGTCACTAACCATTGGGCTTGCATTCCTAGAAGTGTTCCTCATCAATATAGTTTCTCTCCTGAAACGTTAACATCACTTCAGCATAGACTGTCTCATTATGGAAAGTCTTTGTGATATTTCAGCAGAGTTTTTTTCCTTGTCCCTTGCTGTGTCCCCTTTCAGGATCTGAAGAACAAGCGGAATCCTCGCCTGGTGCCGTATGCATTGTTAGATGAACGCACCAAGAAATCCAACAGAGACAGCCTACGGGAGGCTGTCAGGACGTTTGCAGGCTATGGCTATAGCATTGAGCCACCTGACCAAGAGATAGGTATGGCCTAGCAATAGGAATCGTGGCCTTCATTGCCCTCACTGCTGGGAAAGGAGCATAAACCACTGAAACAGACAGGGAAAGCATAACACAAATGCCCTAATGTCTGGGTTCATGATAGAGTGGTTTTGCAGCAGACTTCAGTGCACAGCACAAACAGACTTTGTACATTACAGCATCCCTGAAGGTTTTCCAGTCCAACCCCCTGCCAGAAGAGAATCAGAATCTAGCACAGATTGCACAGGAACACATCCAGACAAGGCTGGAAAGGCTTCAGAGAAGAAGACTCCACAACCTCTCTGGGCACCCTGTTCCAGTGCTCTTGGGACCCTTATAGTAAAGAAGTTCTTCCTCATATTGAGGTGGAATTTCCTGAGCTGCAGTTTCCATCCCTTTCCCCTTGACCTATCCCAGGGCACAAGTGAGCAGAGGCTGTCCCTGTCCCTTCCTAAACCCCAGCTCTCAGATATTTATAGCTATTGCTCCGACCCCCTCTCAGCCTTCTCCTCTCCAGATTCTCAGCCCCAGGATTCTCAGCCTCTCCTCATCAGGCAGTACTCCAGTCTGTTCAGCATCCTTGAAGCCTTCCCTTGGATTCTCTCCAGTAGACTGGAGACTCTCTCCTGAACTGGGAAGCCCAGAGCTGAATGCAATATTCCAGGTGTGGCCTCACTGAGGCAGAGCAAGGGGAGAAGAGAACCTTCCTTGATCTGCTGGACACACTCTTCCTAATGCACCCCAAGATGCCTTTGGCCTTCTTGGCTGTGAGGGCACATGGCTTGTATGTTATTCAGATTTTAAAAAGATTGGTGGTATTTCATGACAAAACAATTCTACAGGGGTTTGGACTCAATGATCTCTGGAGGTCCCTTCAGATCTGAAGTGTAAGTGAATATTGTGACTTTCATGTAGAAACAACATCATAAGGAAAATATTGTCGAATGAATTTAAAAAGGATTGTTTTTACATGCTACACCATGTTCTTTAGCAGTAGCCAGAAAAGTGCAGCAAATTCAATAATTAATAGATTTTTAAATTGAGCAGAAATTTATTTAGAAGCTTTTATTTTTACTTCCTTTGACACTGTTATTTTTTTCACAAAAAAAAAAAAAAAGTGGAACAAAAGTTATTTGATTAATCTTTTTAAAACATTGCATAGGGAAGTTTTTATTGCAGTGCAATGCTGCAGTGTTACAGTGCAATGCTGCATTGATGAATTGTATGGGCTTGCATGGAGTAATATTTCACTTCTGAGACTTCCTGTAGTCAGTTTTGTGCTTGAGGCGCTGCACTGGGTGATACTTCGAAATATTCTGATTCCAAGCAGTGGAACTCATCCTGTATGGAATTACAATGTACTAGCCTCTGGGGTGCTGATTAATGCTCCTACCACACAATGGTAGACAATGGCTGGGTTTAGAGATGGAAACTACTAGAGGCAGCTGAAAAGCTAAACAGTGACATTTATATTTTCATCTAATTATATAAATTGTTGTGGGTTTTTTTCTCTACTTATTTTTACAGCTGTCCAAACAGCGGAAAAAGTCAGCATTGACAAGATAAGATTTTTCAGAGTAGAACGGTCTTACGCAGTGAAGTCTGGAAAATGGTACTTTGAGTTTGAAGCTGTGACAGGTGGAGATATGCGTGTTGGCTGGGCCAGGCCAGGCTGTCGACCTGACATTGAGCTGGGAAGTGATGACCAAGCATTTGTATTTGAAGGAAGCAAAGTCAGTACATATTTCTCTTTTTCAACCTATGAATGGGTGAGGCAGAGAACTTACAGGGCAGTTTTCTGCTGTGTAACCCAGATCAACTACTGGGATGTTTCTTATTCAGACAAAGATAGCTCTGATCTGTTTCATGCGTTTCGCTTCTGGTCACTGAAATTATGCTAACAAAGGTGTGTTGCTTTATGTCTATCTTCGCAGAGTATACCCAAGTGAGCCAAGTCTGTTGTAAACATAAAACATAGCATTCACTTTTATTTTTGTTTTCTTTAATAAGCTCTGTTGTACACAAATAAAACAAAACTTCTTCAGTGAGTGCAAGGGAGAAGCATAGTCCCATTTTCCCTTTGCTGCCTTTTCTGCTTTCTCCACATTCTTTCTTCCCAAACTTAACTCCTAAAGGACCATAAGGATGCAAGTGAGAAGTTGAATTCGGTGAATGGTGGTTATCACTCAGGGTCTGCATTGCTGTTTGCATGTTAATGAAGTTAGGGTGCCTTAGTTTCTCTCTGTCAAATAACTAAGATAATAATTAATTATCTGAAAGCCATGATCAGTACTGTTTGCAAATTACTTTGAAAACCTAGAAGGTGAAATGTTTGTCTGCTTTACATTATTTTATGCTGTTGTTTGTTTTTTATTTTAGCCTGGTGTTTGTTTGCTTCCTTTTATTGCTTAGGGCCAGCGTTGGCATCAAGGCAGTGGATTCTTTGGACGCAGCTGGCAGCCAGGAGATGTGGTTGGTTGCATGATCAACTTGGATGACAAATCAATAATCTTTACTCTGAACGGAGAGTTGCTTATAACCAGTAAAGGTTCAGAACTTGCATTTGCTGACTTTGGAATAGAAAGTGGTAATTTTCTTTTCATTGTTACAATACCAGCAAACCTGCTTTCTCATCAGTTATTTGCTAGCTGTCCAGATATGGTGCTCAAGGATATGGTGCAGTAGCAGCCCTGGTACTGTTCGATAGTGGTTGCACGTACTGGTCTTGAAGGTCTTTTCCAGCCATAGTGGGTTGAACTTAATGACCTTAAAGGCCTTTTCCAGATGTAGTGATTCTGTGAATGGCTTAGTGAGCTGAGAACTTGTATTTCACTGATGTCAGCCTGGCAGCTGTGCTTCGTGTAATTTCATGGAAATTTATTGTAAGAGCGCTTATATGGCACAAATTGATTTTCTTTTTCCCTTTAACCACGGGTAGATATTAAGAGGATTTCAACAATCAGAGTGGGTAATTCTTCCTTGAGCATTGCTAGACTTACTCACAGGATTGAACTACAGCATTAAGAAGAAATGGTCATAACGGCCTTGAAAATTTCTCCAAAGCTGAAAATGTAGTCACTGGTTTTCTCACTGCAACTTCCATGTGCAGTGGTCTTGTCTCTGAAGGACTAAATGAGTACTAGGTGGTGAGAGAGAAATCTTTACATCACAAACTGAGTATCACTTGGGTTGTTGAGGTTTTGTTTTGTTTGTTTTGGGGTTTTTTTCCCTCTTTCCCTAGCTTCTCAGCATTTCTCCTCTTTCGTTTTGGTGCTTTGCTTTTTTGAACTCCTGTGTCTATTGTGACTGTACTGAATGAGGCAGGGGATATTTTCAAGCATTTTTGTTTTGTTATTTAGTTTACATTTTCTTTGGAGGAATATTTCATCCAACCAGTAGTAACTTCCTATCTGTTAGTATTCACCAGAGGACTTTGTGATTGCTCACTGTCCTTCTTGGGTCTGGCCATTGGTAACAGCTTTTCTACTGACGGAGAATGAGGGACTAGCTGAAGAGTGCTTTTCTGAAGACTTAAAGTTGAAGTGTAAGGAGAAGATGTCTCGTTCAGACACTGAACTGTCAGCTTTCTCCTGAAGTTACTGCAAATTCTGTTTCTTGAGAGATGGAGAAATAATTAAAGTCTTGCACACCTAGCTACAGAGACCAAAGGTTCAGTCACAAAACGTGCCAGCATTAAAGAAGTGAGCAGTTTTCCATCATGAGTGATGGAGGGGTAAAAGCTGGCAGCAAATTTGTAGCTAAACTGTATTTTAAACAGATGTACTGAGATACCTGAACCTCTTCTCAGAAGCCCTCTTTGAAACTTCATTGCCCTCAGAGAGCACACCTAATATTTGTTAATAGCTTTGGTCTATCCAAGGCTTCCAAAATGATTTGAACAAATCTTGTTATTTCAAATCTGATTGTCCACAAAACTGCCTCTTGACTTGACATTTTTTGTTGAGGTTTGACACAATTTCTTACTTACTAATAACAGAAGCTAAGCTGAACTGATTTAGTGTTGAAATAAATGGGGTGGTGTGCATGATGCCCACTCATTGCCTAAGTTCCCAAGGGCTGTAGGATCAATTATGTTGCACTTAGACATCAGTGTTGAAGGTGGCTTTAAGGCTTTGCCGCTGTCACCACTTCATGTGCATTCCTTGTAGGAGCTAGAGTGGAGTTCCCATGAGATGGCTCCATCCCAGAATGCTGGTGTTCCCAAAATAAGTGACCTCTGGCTTAGTGGTCGTTGTCATATTGTTTTCTTAGGGTTTGTTCCGATTTGTGCCCTGGGCCTGTCTCAGATTGGTCGCATGAACCTGGGGATGGATGCCAGCACATTCAAGTTTTACACAATGTGTGGCCTTCAAGAAGGTTTTGAACCTTTTGCTGTTAACATGAACCGAGATGTGGCTATGTGGTTCAGCAAACGCTTACCAACCTTTGTCAACGTGCCAAAGAATCACCCTCACATTGAGGTAACGTTACATACTGGGCAGCACCTGCTCATCAACTGTTTGCTTAGCAAGCTGAGCCATTAAACCCTGACTAAGACTTACTGTCAGCAGATAGTTTGTCACATAAGTCTATTAAGTCACTCTGAGATAATTCCAGATGGTCTTGTCCATCTCCAACTTAATTTATGGGAGTATTACCATTCTGTTATGTTCCATGGCTTACTACTCTGTGTACTTTTCATGAGCTACTTGAAACATAGCAGTTGTGGATTCTTAGAAATGCTTTTAAGTGATCTTACATTTATGGTCTCTTTCCTTTTTTACTCTATTATATATTTTTCTTCAATATCTGAAAAATGGCTCAGTTGAAGTCAGCATCACTTAAAGTAATGCAATGTGGAGCTGAAGTTCAGGGACATGGTTTAGTGTTGACCTTCCTGTGCTGGGTCAAAAGCTGGACTGGATGAGCTTTCAGGTCTTTTCCAACCAGATGTTTTCTGTGGTTCTGTGATTTAATTGTAAACTACACAGAGACTGATTTAGTCTTCTAGTTTGAGGGTTATTTAAGTGTGCCTGTGGTGTTACTATGTGACATCTGTTTTGTTCACACTTATGATACAGCAACAGCCTATGTGATCTTCTCTACAGCAGAACAATATATCCTATGCTTTGTATAAAGTATTCCATATTAACATAGCCCATGTTGACACCTTTGAATTCAGGTTTTTCGCTATACTCCCTAGGCCATTTACTTTAATTTAGATGTTGAGCCTATTAGTCTTTGTTTTGAGCATCTCCTTCAACAAAATACACTTCACTGAATTCCAACTGAATTGTCTCAGTATTTTCCTCACTTTATCAGGATTGTTTCAAACTGGATTTATCCCTCGGTGGCCTGCCCTAGGTGATCCTGCTTTGCCGAGAGGGCTGGACCTCATGGTCTGTGGAGGTCCCTTCCAACACTGACCATTCTGCGATTCTGTATTCTTGCCGTTAAAAGTTTTGAAAATGTTCTCTCATTGAGTTTTAAAACTGCATTCCATTTTCTCAGCACAAGGGAGAATAGCTCAGATTCTATAATGATCATCTGAAGGATTCTAATTGATACTTATTTCTCCTCATTGTGAATGAAAACTATTGATTCTTGCAAGGCAATCTTTCAGTGGCTTCTGCACTCAAAATGAACAAGTGTAACAGAATTTATTTATAACTGCTATGTGGAACAAGTTGAAAAGATTTGCCATAGTCAGGATATAGTGAATCTCTTGCTCCCCTTGTTCTTTAAGCTGGATTACCCTTCAGGGAGGAAAGTTAGATAGTTCTAAAATTAACTAATTTTTAAAAAATTCAGTTCCCTCTTTCAATCTCATCTTCTAGTTGCTGAATGCAGGCTTTCTGTGTTTTTCTTGGAATAGCACCGTTGTGAAATAACTTCCATTATTTCTGTTTTCAGATCTGGAGGATTGATGGAACCATTGAGAGTCCACCTCGGTTAAAAGTTACTCATAAAACATTTGGCACACAGAACAGCAATTCAGACATGATCTACTGTCGGCTGAGTATGCCCATTGAGTTCCACTCATCGTTCAACTTCAGCATGGGGATGGAAAATGCCTCATCTGATGTGTACCAGAAGCGGTTAGGCCTTGGTTTAATTATTTCCTGCTCTAAGTTTAAACATATTCTGCTCTGATAGGCTTTGTCACTGCACAATCACAATGCTTAGGGCTTGGTTTTGCACTGAGTGTGGGCTAGCAGGGGATGCTGTTACTGGGATTTGTTTGTTCTTGGTGCTTTGAGGAAGTGTAGGACACATCTTTGCTGCAGAGTGATCTGTCCACGTAATGGAGGACACAAATTGAGGCTGGGTGCAGAGTGGCTTGAGAGCAGCTCTGCAGAAAGAGACTTGGGGGTGCTGGGTGCTGAGAAGCTCCCCAGGAGCCAGCAGTGCCTTCATGCAGCCCGGCAGGCAGCTGTGTGCTGGGCTGCAGCTAGTGCAGTGTGGGCAGCAGGGCAAGAGAAGGGATTCTGCCCATTGGCTCTGCTCTGCTCAGACCTCACCTCCAATCCTGCCTTCAGTTCTGCTGTCCTCAGCAGAAGGAGGACACAATGCTGCTGGAGTGAGTCCAGAGGAGGCCACAGAGATGAGCCAAGGGCTGGAGCACCTCTGCTGTGAGGACAGGCTGAGGGATCTGGGGGTGTTCAGCCTGTAGAAGAGAAGACTCCGAGGGGAACTTATAGCTGCCTGCCAATAGCTGAATCCTGCAGGAAGGCTGCAGAGGGACTTTTAATCAGGGTGTGTAGAGACAGGACAAGGGGGCATGATTTGAGGATGAGGCAGAGCAGGGTTAGACTGGAGCTGACAAAGAAGTTCCTCAGTGTGAGAGTGGTGAGACTGTGGAACAGGCTGCCCAGGGAGGCTGCAGCTGCCTCCTGCCTGGGGATGTTAAAAGCCAGGTTGGATGAGACCTTGAGCGGCTGAGTCTATTTGAGAGGTGTCCCTGCCTATGGTGTGGAGATTGGAGCAGATGATTTCTGAGGCATCCTCCAACCTGAGCCATTGTGGGATTCTGTGAATGTTTCTGAAGAGGTGCATCACAAAGTTCATAGTTATTAATTTGTGAGCAGCTGCATGCCTTCCAAAACATTTGGTTTTACAAAGATTTTTCAGCTGGGCTGGAAAACCAGCTCCATCTCTTTTGCCTACTGAATCAATACTGAATCAATATTATATTTGCTGATCTATATTACTGCATATACAGCTCATTGCTGTTGGGAAATCATCTAATTCCTGAAAAAAAAAAAAAAAAAAAAAAAAAAAAGATTGTGATAGAATTTTGAAGATAGGAGGTACTACTGAGTTCAGCACTTCCCAGCACTGCCTTCATCTGTAGTTAATTGCTGGAAATGTATCTGTTTGCTGCCTTAACTGCAGTCAATTAATTTAGCTGTGTAGTTGTGTCCTGTAAGTCGCTGCATGCTTAATTTGCTTCTGCATACTCAGTAACCAGCCAACGTGAGGCAGCTGCTGAGTGCACTTAGCTTCATCAGGAGTGCTCTTTTTTACTATTTTTTTTTTTAAACTAAACTAATTTACTGCTGTTCCCTTCCCTTTAGAAAGCATAGCCAAGAAATCGTTGCTCCTTCTACTACGGTGAGTAAATCCTGTGAAACACTTGTACTTTGAAGTAGATTTTATTAGAAATGGATGTGTTGCAAGCCCTTTAAATCATTTGCTACAATAATGGCCAGAGTTGTGTGACTTGAGACATTATGCTCACTATTGGAAACTACTAGTTGGATTTTTTTTAATTTATGAGCATTGAAAATTACTGAAGATAATGTGAATTGCTATTGAATTTTGATCAAGATTGATCTAAAGGAGGCTTTGTTAATCACTATTTAATCATTCCTTCATAAGATAATTTTTATTTCCATTACTAATACGTTCTTTTCCTCTTTTCAGTATTTTTATTCCCTACGGATCTTTGCTGGCCAGGACCCATCCTGTGTCTGGGTTGGCTGGGTGACGCCAGACTATCATTTTTACAGTGAGAATTTTGACCTAAATAAAAACTGCACGGTGACAGTGACATTAGGTGATGAGAGAGGCAGGGTTCATGAAAGGTATGGCTTCATTTAGCACTTAATCAAAGAGTAAAGTGTTTTAAAACTGTTGTTCAAAATGGAATTATTCATAAGCTTGAAGATACTTTAAACATTAATTTAAATGAATAAGAGAATTGCTTGTAGAGTAGGAGTGTTCTGTGCTCATTTATATATATATATATAGTGAGTATATTTGTCATTAATGTTCTGTTTGAAAGAAGGTTGTATGATGCTTCTTGGACATCCATGTTGGGTCAGTGCTTGGCTTCATGTACCCTCTGAAGCACAGAGCATGGGAGATTTTTTCATGACTGTAAAAAGGGGAAAAGACAGAAAGGTGCAACTGAGCACTTCCCTGTGATGCTGATGTTAACAAAGCAAAGGGAGCTGCTTAATGAGAACACAAAGCTAACAGCAGCCCAAGAAGCAGGGATCTCTGCACTGTACTCCACTGGGTAGTGCACCTTTGTGAGCACTCAGTGTGGCTCAGCATGACCTGTGGTTTGTTTTCTGGCTTTCCTCGCAGCGTGAAGCGCAGCAATTGCTACATGGTGTGGGGAGGAGATGTCATTGCTAACTCCCAGAGGTCAGGGCGCAGCAATGTCGATTTGGAGATTGGCTGCTTTGTAGACCTGGCTACTGGGATGCTGTCCTTCACAGCCAATGGGAAAGAGCTTGGCACTTGCTACCAGGTATTGGCAGACTGATTTCATAAGTTGCCTGCTTTGATGTTCTTTCTCGTTCACATGTCTGCCTGCATGCTATTTGTGGGACAGTGACAGGTTTTCGTATTGTATTCTGCTTTTGCTTTTTTTCTCTCTCTCTCTTTTGCAAGTCTGTGTTTGCCTGACTCCCTACAGTTGTTTCAGATGCTGAGGGAGGACCATTGCTAGATATTGTCAGAAAAATCCTTTTTTACCTCTCAGTTCTTGTGGTTCAGAATCAGAATTTACAATGCTCATTTTTGTCAGCTGAATGAAATATTGCCCCTTATATGGGCAATAATTACTTAAATTAGTATAACATTAACATTTTATTTTAGATACAGTCATTGTTGATATTTTGTGACTTTTGTTGTTTTGGAGCTCTTTTCTCATCCGAAAGGAAATGTTTTGGGTTTTTCTTTTTATTTCTTTGTGAGGATGCCAGAGTCCTGGAGCAGACTGCCCAGAGAGGTTATGGAGTCTTCTTCACTGGAGACATTCCAAACCCACCTGTGTGCATTCCTGTGTGACCTGCTCTAGGTGATCCTGCTGTGGCAGGGAGATTGGACTTGGATGATTTTTCAAGGTTCCTTCCAACCCCTAATGTTCTGTGATATTCTAGAAGGAGTCTATTGTTGCTTTTAAAATGTTTTAATTTTGTTTTTAATCTCAATTCTCTTCTAGGTTGAACCAAACACAAAGCTTTTTCCAGCAACTTTTGTACAACCTACGAGTACTAACTTGGTTCAGTTTGAACTTGGGAAATTAAAGGTATAAAATGTTTACTGTAAAGGTGCTCTTTTAGTTCTGTTTGCTCCCATGGAAATTCCTTCTGAGCTGCATTTGTTTGGGAAGATTGAATCAATGCTGTGACCTTCTGTTTGGTTTCTGCATTTTAGTTCCGTAAATGTAATTACTATATGAAGTGTAAGAAATCTAAACTTCTTTTGTCAAAATAAACTGAAGTTACCTGGGGAGAACACCCTTAACCTGGAGGGTTTCCAAAATGGACTTTGGGTATTGCAATGACATTTATATGAGCTTCTAGCTATGAGGAGGTTGTTCTTCACCTTGCTGTTACAACTTTATTCAAAACTGGATGTCACAACAATGATTTTTGTGCACTTCCTTGTTCCAGAACACCATGCCTTTATCAGCAGCAATTTTTAAAAGCGAGGAAAGAAATCCTGTTCCTCAGTGCCCACCACGCCTCGACGTGCAGACCATCACCCCAGTCTTGTGGAGCAGGATGCCAAACAGCTTCTTGAAGGTGGAAACAGAGCGCGTCAGCGAGCGGCATGGCTGGGTTGTGCAGTGTTTGGAACCCCTGCAGATGATGGCACTTCACATCCCAGAGGAAAACAGGTACATCTGGAAGGAGCTACAGTGACCTGATGTGGGCAGATTGTATTGGAAGCTGATCTCTGCGTAGTTTTTTAAACTTGCCTTGGAGAATGTTTACACTGAAGTCATGTAGAATGTCTACCGTTAACTGCTCCAGTATAGTAATGGCATTGAAGTAGGTAATAACGGGATGGAGAATTGTAATGCTGTATGAACTAGGGTGGGGAGGAGCAGCTGAGGGACCTGGGGTGGTTCAGTCTGAAGGAGGCTGAGAGGAGACCTCATTGCTCTCTACAGCTCCCTGGAAGTAGGTTGGAGTGAGGAAGGGGCAGCCTCTGCTCCTTGGTGACAAGCGAAAAGAGCAGAGGAAATGGTTCCAAGCTGTGCCAGAGGAGGTTCAGTCTGGATGCTAGGAGATATTTCTTCACTGAAATGATTCTCAAACACTGGAATGGTCTGCCCAGGGCAGTGCTGCAGTCACCATCCCTGATGGCGTTCAAGCAGCCTGTGGAGCTGGTGCTTAGGGAATTGGTTTAATGTTGACCCTTCAGTGCTGGGTGATCTTGGAGGTCTCTTCCAAGCAGATTTATTCTGTGGGTCTGTGAAAATGGAACTGACCAAAGTATACAGAGATCTGAAAACTTTTCTTGTTCAAAAGTAGCCTTCAACAAGCTTTTCCCTTATTTCGTAACAGATGTGTTGATATTTTGGAGCTCTGCGAACAGGAAGATTTGATGAAGTTTCATTACCACACGTTAAAACTCTACAGCTCTGTTAGTGCTCTAGGTAACACTAGAGTTGCTTATGCACTTTGTAGCCACGTGGACATATCTCAGCTGTTTTATACAATAGATAATCAATACTTACCTGGACTGCTACGTTCCGGATTCTACGACTTGCTCATCAGCATTCATTTGGACCACGCCAAGCAAGCCAAGCTTATGATGAACAATGAATTTATCATTCCAGTTACAGATGAAACTCGAACTATTAGATTATATCCTGATGAAACAAAGAGACATGGGTTACCTGGGGTAGGGCTTAGCACTTGTCTGAAACCAAGCTTTAACTTTTCTACTCCATGTTTTATTATGACCAGTGAAGAACGTCAGACATCTAGCCCAGAGATCCCCCTGGAGACCCTGAAATCCAAGGCCATAAGCATGCTAACAGAGGCAGTGCACTGTAGTGGCAGCCACATACGAGATCCTGTGGGAGGACAAGTTGCATTCCAGTTTGTTCCTGTGCTTAAACTGATAGCAACATTGCTTATCATGGGGGTTTTTGATGATGATGATGTGAAGCAGGTGCTGCTCCTCATTGATCCCAATGTATTTGGAGATCACAAGGAAGAAACAGAAGAAAGGACAGAGAAGGAAGTTGTTACACAAGTTGAAGAAAAAGCTGTAGAAGCTGGGGAGAAAGCAGTAAAAGAATCAAAAGCTCCTGCAAAGGGCTTGCTGCAGACGAGATTGCCAGAATCTGTTAAGCTTCAGGTGACCATTTAACATAAATGATTACATCTGTTGTGCTGTTGCTGAAAGGTCATGTTTTTGATTTGTTCTCTGGTTTGTAAGACTTGAAGTCCTGAAGGGATTTATACTGCTTTGCCCAAAAACCTTCTATTGAGAACCAAATTTGATGATGATGCAATTCTTTCTACATATACCTACACTCAAAATAGAATCACAAAATGGCTTAGTTTGGAAGGAACCTTAGAAGTCATCTACTCCAGCCTCCCCACCATAGGCAGGGACACCTCTTAGCTAGACTCAGCTGCTCAAGGCCTAATTCAACCTGGCCTTCAACACCCCCAGGCAGGAGGCAGCCGCAGACAGTTCCAGAGTCTCACCACCCTCCTAATGAAGAGCTTCTTCCTCAGCTCCAATCTAACCCTGCTCTGCCCCATTCTCAAACCAGTCCCCCTTGTCCTGTCTCTAGACACCCTGATGAAAAGTCCCTCTGCAGCCTTCCTTTAGGATTCCTTCAGCTATTGGCAGGCAGCTCTAAGGTCTGCCTGGAGCCTTCTCTTCTCCAGGCTGAACACCCCCAGCTACCTCAGCCTGTCTTCACAGCAGAGGTGCTCCAGCCCTTGGATTATATTTGTGAAGGTTTGGATGAGGTGACCTTGAAAGCACCCTTCCAACTCAAACTATTCTATCCTTCTATGATTTTTGAAGGTTTTGAGTGCATGGAATGAAAGACTTTTGATGTAATATGGAGTGAGTGAAAGACTAATTATGATCTATTATCAATCAGATAAGAACTGCATTACAATAGTAAAAGAATAATATGGGGAGGAAAGCCTTTAATATTTGCAATCTGTTGCACTGTATAACATCCACTGCAGTCCTTTCCTGATTGATTTGTTGAACTGCTGAACTTAATTCTGATTATTCCGCCCTAGATGTGCCATTTACTGAATTACTTCTGTGACTGTGAGCTACAGCACAGAGTGGAAGCAATCGTGTCCTTTGCAGACCGCTACGTATCTAAGTTGCAGTATAATCAGAAGTATAGGTACAATGAGCTCATGCAGGCCTTGAACATGTCTGCTGCTTTGACTGCCAAGAAGACAAAGGAGTTTCGGTCTCCTCCTCAAGAACAGGTAATACTGGAGAAAGAAAAAAGGTTTAATCTGAAGATTATGTGATGATAAAAGAGAGCTCTGAGTTATAACCTACAAGTGGAAATGAGGGGGAGCCAAAACTGAGTTGGAAATCAAATGTGCTAAGATGACCCAAAACAATGGAAGCTATGAACCAGAGGTGACTTAAAATTTCCCAAGAGTATAGAAAAAAACAATGTTACTGCCCAGTGCTGTCCAATTCATCCAGTTCTGCTAGAGGATGATAATTAGATAATGTTAATTGCTAGAGGTTAGTGTGAAATTAGTATTATGCTGACATCCATAGTTTTTTCTACTTCCACCAAACACCTTTATTTTTAACTGTGTGGTTTGATGTTAACTATAAGCTAATACCCATTGCTTTAGGATTGCCTTTAGCACCTAATATGTTTTATGTTAGTTGGACTAACATAATGTGGTTATAAACAGAAGTATGGTGATAAATAAGAATATGTCTCAGGCCTTCTCAGTCTTTAAAATATGTTTTAATTCCCTTAAAGATTAATATGTTGCTGAATTTTCAACTGGGAGAGGATTGTCCCTGTCCAGAGGAGATTCGGGATGAGTTGTACGAGTTTCACGATGATCTTCTGATTCACTGTGGTGAGTGATGAGGTTTTGCTTTGTTTCTTTGTTTGACATTGTACACAAAAAGAAAGATCAGTTTATAAAATGACAAATATAAGGGTTTTTTGTTAAATGTATTACTGACCACTAGTGAAAGAGCAGTAGAAAATGTAAGAAAAACTACTGGAGGAGTGGTGCTGCTGCTCTAGCTTCATTTCCTGCTGTACACATAACTGTGGTGGTCAATCACTACAAACCACTATTGCACTAGAGATCACTGCTTGAGTAGCCACAGGCATTGAATTTCCTTGAGGGTATGCTCAAGGATGAGCTGTACCAGAAACCCTGTGCAATCTATGTGCGTTCAAGAATCACATTTTCAGATGTGATGCCAAATATCTTTTGCTGGTTTATTGAGGTTTAAGTCCAATCAAGACAATAATGGAATGATTAGTCCAGTTGCAATGATCCCAGAGTGTATTTTTTGAGTCATCCAGTAATTACTGTCCATTGCCAGAGATTATGCAGTTCGAAGTGGTACACGCAAGCTGCCTACTTGGTAGATGGACTAATAGTAACTCCTCAGTGGGTTGCTTGGTCCTGTACTTGGTGGCACTCTCAACTTACCTGGAAATACCTTAACTCTTGTTGCTGGTGTTATTATTGAGTTAGCTCCTGATCAGTTCTCACCTTGTGTTTTTTGTGTTGTTTGTTTGTTTTTTTTTCTTTTTAGGGGTGTGCTTTAATTGATATTTACTACATTAGAAATA
This sequence comes from Psilopogon haemacephalus, assembly GCA_013396835.1. Lineage (NCBI taxonomy): Eukaryota > Metazoa > Chordata > Aves > Piciformes > Megalaimidae > Psilopogon > Psilopogon haemacephalus. The sequence continues at coordinate 411,638 of VWZI01009657.1, forward strand.
AGTATGTGAAAGAGAGAGAGAATTGAAGACAGGGAAAGCACAATCTTATTATTAAAACAGTTTAAGGATGCTCTGGGTTCTAAACAAAGCCATGCTCCTTTCTTTGTAGAGATTTGTCATAGGTAGTTGCTGTGGGTAAATGCTTCTCATTATGTGTCCTGACTTAGCCCTGAAAATCAGCACTGAACAGTCACAGCTGCAGATAAAATGAGAATGAGCCCTGCTTGGAATAGTTAATCAGCTTTGCAGTACTGAGGATACTTTGTGATTTAAGTGGAAAAATATGTATGCAATCAAGTAATTAAAGGCTGCTTCCTAATGAATACATGCAAATAGGCTGAATTAAAGCTAGTCAGTCTTAATCCTAGCGTGCCCTAACTGTGAGTTGTTCATTTTGCCAGCCAAATAATAATACTGTATCATCATTTTTGTGTGCAAAATCTTGCTTATAAACAAAAAACTCCCAAATTTACAACAGATTTTATTGCATAGTATCAAACTGACACTTATCTGGGCTGGAACCATCTGTTTCTGTTCAGAGAGCTGCCATTGGAATTAAGCAGTTAACCAGTGGCAACATGAGGTGGTTGGTTTCTGAATGGATTGTACCTCAAAGTGGCTGCAGGATGAATAAGGAATGATCTGGAGCAATAATGAGACCCCAGCTCCTGCAGTCTAACACTGCCTTAACTCATAATCCCAGTGCATTTCTCCTTGCCTGTCCATTGCAGCTTCTCAGGAGCCCTTCTCCCAGTGTCTCTCCTGACTTCAAGGGCCTTGCTTTTTCTTTTTTTTTTTTTCTTTTTTTTTTTCCTCCCCAATGGCAGTTTCTTGCTTTACCTTCCTTGCTTGCTTTCTCTTTCCTCTCATTATTGGATACATTTTCTGTTCTTCCTTTTTCTCAGACTCTAAATGTAGCCTTTCATCGTTCTTAACTTTTCACTTTGCCCAGCCAGCCTCACTTTTCCCATTCCAGTACCTGAAGGGGGCTACAAGCAGGCTGCAGAGGTACTGTTTGCAAAGGCCTGCAAGGAAAGGACAAGGACAATGGTTTGAAATGAGAGCAGAACAGATTGAGATTGCATGTGAGGAACAAGTTCTGCACCAGGAGGGTGCTGGAACACTGCAACAGGTTGCCCAGGGAGGTAGATGAGGCCCCATCTCTGGAGATATTCAAGGTCAGGTTGGAAAAGGTTCTGAGCAACCTGATATAGTGGAAGATGTCCCTGTTGACTGCGAGTGGGGGAAGTTTGGTCTGGATGAGCATTGTTAGAGGTCCCTTCTGACATAAAGGATTCTGGAATTCCTTAAACTCTGTATGTGGTCTCCAATTTAAATTTCCATTTTCTTAATCTCTCTCACTACCTCTGTTTTTTTTGTTTTTTTTTTCTTCCTGGTCACTTAGTCACTCCTAGTCAACGTTTTTCCCTTAGTAGCTGCTGGCAGCAAAGTTTCTCCAACCTGTTATCTCATTGCCCCTCTTTTTACCTTAGTTAGTTTCTTTTGTAATACCAGGTTTAGTCTCTGCAGTTTAATATTTTCCCCGTGCTCCAGCTTGTTTCTCCTCAGCATTCTGTCTGAAGTCTAGTCTTTGTTTCAGCTGCTCTTTGACTCAGCCAAACACCAAAAGCTTACATTTCAAATCAGCACAACTAGCTCAAACCTGAAGGAAACCTGCATAGACATTCTGTGCTTCTGCACATAACACAGCTGGTATCTGATCATCCCTAAGAGCTGTGAAAGGTTTGAGAATGTTCTGATTGTTTGTGGAGTGATGTAGTGAATGGAAATGTATGAAAGTGTCTTGTGGAGTGACAACTCACCTCAGCATAGGCATTATATGGAAAACAACTCTCACCAGTACAGCCTCTGCACATCTGCCCTGCTGCACTGTTACATGCAGCTCATACACTTGTTTGTGGCTGTTAAATACCACCACTGAAAAATTCATGGAATGGCTCAGGTTGGAAGGGAGCTCAGAGCTCATCTGCTCCAACCTCCCCGCTATGAGCAGGGACACCTCTCAACTAGACTCAGCTGTTCAAAGCCTCATCCAACCTGGCCTTCAATGTCCCCAGGCAGAAGGCAGCCACAGCCTCCCTGGGCAGCCTGTTCCAGAGTCTCTCCACCCTTCTACTGAAGAACTTCTTCCTCAGCTCCAGTGTAAGCCTTCTTTGCCTCAGCTTCAAACCATTCTCCCTTGTCCTGTTGACACCCTGATGAGAAGTCCCTCTGCAGCCTTCCTGTAGGATCCATTCAGCTATTGGCAGGCAGCTCTAAGGTCTGCCTGGAGCCTTCTCTGCTCAAGGCTGAACACCCCTACCTCCCTCAGCCTATCCTCATAGCAGAGGTACTCCAGCCCTTAAATTGTATGATATTGTGAGACTAAACCATCCATTTCTTTCTTTAGCTTATATTGTGCAATATGAAACAGAGGTTCAGATACTTAATCAAGTATGACACAAAAGTAATTGCTGTATTGAATTTAAAAAAACCAAAACACAAACCAACAAACCACATCTTTGGTCATGATACTGAAAAATATAATACTGTAAATATGGATAAAAGAGGTGTGTGTAATGAAATAAACCTAGTCTGAGTGGTGCTGCTGTAGCTGAAGTGTTAAAGCTGCTGCTGACCTTACTGCTTTGTTTTGTTTTGTTTGGATTTTGTTTCTTTTTTCTCCCTGTATGAAATTTGCTTGTATATGTTTTGATACTGTTTAAAGAAATCAAAGAAGTTAACCATCAAAGGTTAAGTTTTATTTCTAACTAGTTTTATTGTCCACTAAGGTATTCCACTTGAAGAGGAGGAAGTGGAAGAGGAAGATTCCTCCTTGACTGGAAAACTCCGCTCATTAATGTACAAAATCAAAGGTCCACCAAAAGCAGAGAAAGTAGAACCTAAAGAGGAAGAAGAACAATCTCCTAGTAAGTTTTCTTTCCATGTAAATTCTCTTGTGCTTAAGTGTTTAAGGTGCACAGTCAATAACACTATTTTCTAACAGAACTGCCTGGTTAAGTCCCTTCTGCTTATCCCATATGCTGAATATCTTCAATGCATTATTAAACAAGAAGTTAAACTGAGTGGGAGATTTTGGATCTGGATCATTAACTCTGGGGTTGAAAATGTGCATATTCTTTAAAAAGAAAGGTAAAAGGTTAATTGTGGTACAATAATCTAGACTTACTTGGCAAACGGAAAGTTTCCATTTATACATTGGTTTTCAAATGCTTTACAGCTTGACTTTGGTTCCTTTTTCTTTGCTGCAGGAGAAGTTGTGTGCAGCTCATTACCAAGATATGGGACAAAATTGTTTTACAGTTCTTGATTTGGTATAAAAAGGGATGGCTTTTCTCTATTTCCCATGAACATATGCTTTCATTAAAAGCTAACCATTTATCTCAAGCATCACATACATACATATATACATACATATGTAAAACCAACATTCTTTCTGACCATATCCTTCCTGAATTTAAAGAAAGAGCCAATCCATTTGTCTAATTACACAGAAGAAACCTCTTTATTTTCACTTGTACAAGCTCTGCATTCATAAATGTTTGAGCTAACAAGAATTTTCCAGAATTCAGTTTGCTGGTTTTGGTTGTGCCTTACCATGTGTCTCTAGAATCAGAGGGCAGAGAAGAATGCTATCAAGTTGTCATCAGCAGCTTTTCCATGTAGCTTATACATTTCATTGCTCTTTCATGCTGCTCAAATACAGATGAGAAGATCAGATACAATTTAGCAGCAGTTTTTTTTAATATTCCTTTCTGCAGCAGATTATAATAGAGAGAGAGGACTGGGATATCCCTGTGTTGACTGGGTCATAAGAAACTACTAACATTTCTTGAAAATAGAAATATTTAACTCAAAACACTTGAAAAGTGCATGTATGTGTTTTGAAACAGCTGAAATAAGAGACAATTTCATCCACAGACCTAAAAGCAATATAGATGGATAGGGGAGAATGGAGAGGAGGCCCCCTAAAACCGTCCTTCCACCTAGCACAGCTCAGGCAGCACAGTAGAGACCTGGGAGGAGCTACTGAAACAGTGCAGTAATTAGTTCAGATGTTGATGTTTGAGAGGTAGCCAGTCTGTACTCCTGTTTGCAGATCTGCAGTGCTCTGTGGCAGTGATTCATAGAACCACAGAATGTCTAAGGCTGGAAGGGTCCTATGGAGATCATGTGGTCCAACCTTCCCTGCTCAGGCAGGGCTGCCCAGGACCATGTCCAGGTGGCCTTTGAATACCTCCAAGGATAGAGACTCCACACCCTTCTCAGTCAATGTATGCCAGTGCTCAGTCACTCTTACAGTAAAAGTGTTTCCTTTTGTTCTGGTGGTCCCTTGTGTTCCTGTGTGTCCCCACTGCCCCTTGTACTGTCACTGGGTTCTGCCAAGAGCCTGGCTCTGATTTCTTTACACCTTTTCTTCAGCTTTTTATATACATTAATGAGATTGCCCCTGAGACTTCCCTTCCCCAGGCCAAACAGTCCAAGGTCTCTCTTGGTTGCTGCTGAGCAGATGTGTTGATGAGCTTTCTTCTTAAAAAGGCCTCATCCAGCTTAGCCTTGAACAACCCAGGGAGGAGGCAGCCACAGCCTCCCTATTCTGGAGCCTCACCATGTAGATGCCTCCCATTTTCTATCTCTCAGGAGTATGACTCATCTTGATGGATCCAAACATTATTTCTCCAGTTGAAAACTCCTGCTCAACCTTCTCGTGTTCTCTTGCTGTCTTGCACTGCCTCAGTGTCTGCTGCTAATATTTGACCCTGATTCATGTTTTGCAATTCCTTGTTGTTTAAGTAGCTTCCAATGTGTGCTGCTCTTTCAGCTACCCTGAAGGAACTGATCTCCCAGACGATGGTGCGCTGGTCCCAGGAAGATCAGATCCAAGACCCAGAGTTAGTTCGGATCATGTACACACTGCTGCGCAGGCAATACGACAGCATTGGGGAGCTGCTGCAGGCTCTTCGGAAAGCCTACACCATCAGCGCCGTCTCTGTGAAGGACACCATCAACCTGCTGGCAGCACTCGGCCAGATCCGCTCTCTGCTCAGTGTCAGGATGGGAAAAGAGGAGGAATTACTAATGATTAATGGATTAGGGTATGGAATTAGCATCATTTTACTGCAAAAAGTGTGAAGTCTTTTCTTGCATTAGTAAATCCTTGCATGTTAGATCCTTGGTGAAAACTGTTGCTGTACTGAAGGGCATATGTGTGCCTGAAATGTTCCTTTCCACAGATCTTTCCAAGCTGCCTCCATTTAACCTCTCTGGCTGCATCAAACATGTCAAAGTTTCCAGGAACCAAGACATTTTCTCCTCTAAAGAAAATGGTCTCCTTTAAGCCTAATGCTTAAAGCGTCCTCAAAGCACATGTCTGAGCAGCTCTGGAAAGAGTAAAAGAATGGATAACTTCAATCTTGACTGCTGTCAGTACTACATCTCTCCCAGATTTAAAGCTCACTCTGACTCATGAATGAGGGAAAAAATTCTTGGTGTCTTGCCAGAGTCTCCAGGGTGAACCACTCCCCAGCTCTTTCAGCCTGTCCTCACAGCAGAGGTGCTCCAGCCCTTGGCTCATCTCTGTGGCCTCCTCTGGACTCTCTCCAGCAGCATTGTGTCCTTCTTCTGCTGGGGACAGCAGAACTGAAGGCAGGATTGGAGATGAGGTCAGAGCAGAGCAGAGCCAAGGGGCAGAATCCCTTCTCTTGCCCTGCTGCCCACACTGCACTAGCTACAGCCCAGCACACAGCTGCCTGCTGGGCTGCATGAGGGCACTGCTGGCTCCTGGGGAGCTTCTCAGAACCCAACACCTCCAAATCTCTTTCTGCAGAGCTGCTTTCAAGCCACTCTGCACCCAGCCTCAATTTGTGCCTGGCATTGGCCTGACCAGCTGCAGGACCTCACACTTTGACTTTTGGAACCTCATGCAGCTGGCACTGGCCCACTTCTCAAGCCTGTCGAGATCTTGTACCACAGGACGTTTGTGAAGGCCCTGTGATTCTGTGTCTTACTCCTCTTGTGAGTAATTGCCAGATTGGGCCATTTAGTACTGAAGGGAAAAAAGAGAATTCACAGAAAGTTAATTACTTAAAATGTAATTCTTAAAACAAGAGCATATGACAGTCTGGTGACCTGAGAAATGTACTTCTTTGTCCTTCATCAAGAACACTGAGCACTTCCTCTCCTTTTCAACAGCTGTAAGCAACTTCCATTATTCTTTCTATTTCTTTGTGAAAATTGGTATGTTTTTGTAAAAGCTGCCAAGACTGATCTCTGCAGCTGAGCTGAGCAAGGAGTGATAACTCCTGGGTCAGTTTGTGACAGTATTCCCTCATTTGTTCCTGATGCTGAGCTTGTGACCTTGCTGCAGATTCTAGGAGGTGCTGTCATGAGTCATTTTCCATCGCCAGGTTCCTGTGTTTCTTTAAAGCATGTTGTCTGCTATCTGCCATTGCTTTTTAATGGGTAGCAATCCCTGGATTTCCTACCAGAACACAAATCCTGTGGATTGTGGAGCCAGTGCAACAAGCTTTAGCTCGTGTTGAGGGGATGGTGGGCACCGTGAAAATGTTCCTACTGAAGGGGGCTGTGTGTGCCAGCTTACATCTTCTGACAGATGGTCTTCATTTTGGAAGTATTGATGAAAGACATTTAGCAGATAACCTTGAATATTAAAATCTATTCCTTGACTTCTACTTTGTAAGCTGAGAAAATTAATTAAGAAGTGTTACTGTAGAGGCATGTTTGGATTTAGATTTCTTCATTCTCCACTTGCTCATAACAGAATATATTTGTTTCCACTTAGATCATCACAGATATTTTTTTCTTTAAACAGCACAGATGGTCAGAGACATTTAAAAGATGAAGAAATGGCATTTGGAAGTAACCTAAAAGTTTAGATTCTTTTGCAGAATTTTGGAAATCTAGAGGCCCGACCCCATTTCAGCCTGCTGAAGTGGAGCTGTTAGGTGGTTTGGTCTTAGCTGAAAGCTAAGAATTTCAAATGACATTACTACAGTGAATGTACTTTTCTGAAACCTCTGATAATGCAGCATTGGCCTTGACTTCCTAAAAACACATTGTTGCCTTTTCTGCCATTCTAGGGATATCATGAATAACAAGGTCTTTTATCAGCACCCTAACTTAATGAGGGTCTTGGGCATGCATGAGACTGTGATGGATGTGATGGTGAATGTACTCGGAGGAGATAAATCTCAGGTAATTTCACTAGCATTTTCTGGGATCTTTTGCCTTTTGAACGTGTCAGGAAGAATACTGTGTTGTTCCAGAAGAGCTATCCAAAGAAGAATAGATCTCTCTCATATAACATAAATGTGTCTTTTCCCATTTGAAATGTGGGTTAATGTTAAAAATAGAACGTTTTTTATAGTACTAGAGGGAGAAGCTCAGCTTTTTTTACCATGAAGGTGGCAGAACACTGCAACAGGTTGCCCAGAGAGGTAGCTGAGGCCTCATTCCTGGAGATACTCAAGGTGAGGCTGGACAGGGCTAGTGGAGGATGTCCCTGATGGCTGCAGAGGGGGTTGGACTTGATGAGCTTTGTAGGTCTCTTCCTACCCAGACCATTCTATGAGTCTAGGATTGTTTTTTAACAAGTGAGAGAGAGGTTATAGGAGTTTAATTTGTCTTTTAAGAGACTTTTTAAAAGTGTTCTTATTTTAAATGAAATGCATAGGTTAGCTGTGTTTATGGGAGGTGTGTTTCTGCTAGGAAAAATAGACCTTTTCAGCTTAGATAAAGCTTTCCAAACAATAAGTTACCATAAGAGACTGGGAATGCTCAAATGCAAATTCTTGAAGTGAGGGCTCATTTTCTGGCACTGTTTCTGGCATGATGTTGAGTGTGTCAGTTTAAAGGCAGATAGCTTTGGAGAAGTCTAACAGGACATTTAACTATGAATCTCTGAGGTCCCTTCCAACTTAAGCTCTTCTATGGCAGTTAATGCAATCCATTGGTTTGTTTTATCAGGCACAGGTGCTGAACACTGTATGTGCCTTGCAGAAATGTTTTGTATGCAATCTCCATGTTCTCAGTGTGCTAGGGGAGCATGAACTAAGGTGCTAGACTGTTCATACTAATCCTGGAAATTCAGCTTGTTATCCTCCTGTTGCTAAGACAGAGTTCATAGAATCATAGACTTGTCCAGAAGGGACCTCCAAAGGTCATCCAGTCCAACCCCCCTGCAGTCAGCAGGGGCATCCTCCACTAGATCAGGTTGCCCAGAGCCCTGTTGAGCCTCACCTTGAGTATCTCCAGTTCTTGTATGACTGCATTTGCTACTCCGCACATTGCTTCCATGAGAATTATTTCTCCATTTTTTCTGCCTTATTTGTCCCCTGTAGTCCTCTACAAAATGTTTTGTAAACATTTTTGATGTAACACCCCAATTAATACAAAAGCTAAAAAGAAATGCAGGTCAGGTTACAAAAAAAAAAAAAGCAACTGTCAGATGCTTATTGCCTTGGTAACTTCACTGTCCTTTCCTTGTTAGGAGTGCAAGAGAAGTGGAGCAGATTGGTCATTAACATATTTCCCTCCTCTGTCACTTCTGCTCTTCAGCAGATTGCTTTCCCCAAGATGGTGGCAAGTTGTTGCCGATTCCTCTGCTACTTCTGCCGCATCAGCCGGCAAAACCAAAAGGCCATGTTTGAACATCTCAGCTACCTACTGGAGAACAGCAGCGTTGGCCTGGGTACGTCATGCAGCTGGGACAGCAAGAGCAAAATATCACTGCTGTGGTATCACCAGACTAGTAGCTAGTTTATATAGCAGGTGGAAGCATGGGACAGCAGTGATCTGCCGGAGAGAGTTCAGTGGAGAGCCATGAGGATGGTTAGGGCACTTGAGCATCTTCCCTATGGAGAGAGCCCTGGGACTGTTTAGTCTGGAGAAGAGAAGGCTGAGAGGGGATCTGATCAAGGTCTATCAATGTCTGAGAGGTGGGTGTTAAGTGGCATGGGCCAATCTCTTTTTAGTGGTTAACAGCAATAAGACAAGGAGCAACAGCTACAAACTGGAACACAGAAGGTTTCACCTCAACATGAGGAGAAACTTCTTTACGGTGAGGGTGCCAGAGCCCTGGAGCAGGCTACCCAGACAGGTTGTGGAGTCTCCTTCTCTGGAGACTTTCCAAACCCACCTAGATGCATTCCTGCATGAACTCCCCTGAGTGATCCTCCTGTGGCAGGGGGGTTGGACTGGATGATCTCTGGAGGTCCCTTCCAATCTTTAACATTCTGTAATTTTCTTCTTTTACCTTCCAGCCTCATGTGTGTGAATTATTTTAGAAGCAGATCACTCTGTGATTTTAAATAGCTTGGAAAACATGAGATTACATCCATACAGTTTTTTTCCCCATTCAAAATAGTTGTGATCTGGAATCTAAGATGTAATTAACCCTTTGTGGTGCCTGCTGTGGTGATTCGCCTGGTTCATTTGGTGTAACTTTCCTCCCCTCTAAAGTTTAGGGCACTAATGAATTTAAGGCTTTTCATTTGAAAATAATGTTTTTTAATCTGTGTGCATTACATTTTATAACACAAGGAAAATTGTCCTGGCTAGATAGATGCCTGTGAAAATAATGTGTAGCAAGGTGTGATTTCACAGTGTTTTAGCTGTACATGGTGACTTGCAACTGCCCATATAAAGCACAGGAAATGAGATAAGACTATGGAAGCAAGCAGGTAACAGTAAAGCTGGAAAAATATGTCTCTTTTAGCTGAATGGAGGCATATTTTTAAATCTGAGATCGGGAGAGCTGTGCAGAATTACAGGGGTAATATTGCTCTGCTGAAGAAATAATCTAATGTTTCTCTGATTTGCTAAGTTGTTAATGCAGACTTCTTCACCTGCATTAAAAGACTGTGTGGTCGAGGATTTTTACAGATACGGGTGTCAAATCACAAAACGGTTCCAGCGTTTGTCTGGGCACTGCTCCGAGCAGCTCCCCTCGCTCTTGGTTGCGGAGCGGCCATCCGAGGTTCTATTAATAGCTGCCAGTGTGACTGCTGCCCTCTGCTGCGCGGCTGCCGTTACTGCAAGCTGAGTTTGATTCCTGTTCATCAACTTCCGCAGCCTTCCCTTCAATGAGAGGTTCGACACCGCTGGATGTTGCAGCAGCCTCTGTCATGGACAACAATGAGCTTGCACTAGCATTGGAGGAGCCGGATCTCGATAAGGTTAAGTGATCACTGGTATATTTACCTGTTTATTGAGCAGTGTGCATTTGCTGAAGGGAAAGGGCCAAGGTTGATGATAGTAGGGTTTTTTTTTTTTTAATATGAACTCCTCAGAAATCCCTGCTCTAGGTATGATTGACTGAGCTCAAGGTAGCATTTGACTAAGCAGTATTTTCCCTAATTTTGCTTTACACTTAGTGTGTATCACAGCAAAAGAGATTTATTGCTTTCTTCTGCATCCTTTCCCTGTCGTTATCAGGTGTAAAGGATGACAAAAAGGCAGCAGAAAAGCAAATCAGGAAGTAATGTTTAGGGAGGAACAAATTTGAGAATTGTGAGGAGAATGTGAAGAAAGGAAGCACACCCTTTGGCTTAAAAAATCATAAAGATTGGGGACGGAAGTAAGAGTTAACAGAATGGAAGAGGGAAATTGCAATAGTATTGTAAGGGTGGTTGCAGTAGGAAACTGAACCCAGGATCCCAGTCATTGGCAACAGTTAATTAAAACGAGAAATGTGAGGAGAGGCNGTAAATGGATACAAAAAATGGCATGGAAACTCTTGGTGTAACCAGGAAGGAGAACAGATTAAAAGGGATGAAATATGAGTGCACAGTCAGGAGTAAAGGAGGGAAAGGAAGGAGTATGTGCTAGCACAGTACTGGGGAACAGAAGATGGAAGCTGGGGTTTAATGTGACTGGATGAGAACAGTTAGACACCTAAATTATGGTTTGACACAGAAGGAGCCTCTGAGTGTGGCAAAATAGCCTGGTGAGAGCAGAATCAGAAATGTATAGTTTTTCTGGTTTCACACCTGTAAAACCAGTGATGTTTGTCAGTCTTTTGGAGAGATGTCTTTGTTTGCATAGCTGTTAAAGTTGGGATTACAGTAAACAAACTTCTGATGCCACAATCATTTTGCTATTGTAGCAAACTAGCCAGCCATGGTTGATGATGGGAGTTGTAAAGTTGTTAAATATTTTTTTTTTGTGGACTGTTCAAAAGGTTTTGAATTCCACAAGATTTTATTGTCGTCTTCACATTCCATGTTTGCTCGTCTTGTCATGTTGTTTTTTCTTCATATAATTGGGTAACTTCATAAATTAATAAAGAGTGCTTGACTGATGCAGCGATGAGCTGTGGTGGCAGTTTCTTGAGTGAAACACCCAGGATGTAAAAACCTTGTCATTAAAAAGCAAAGACTCATATCATTTTGCTTTGTACGTGTTTTCAGGAATGCATTTCTAACCAAGTGCCTAACTGAATGCTTCTCTAGGTTGTTACCTACCTGGCAGGCTGTGGCCTGCAGAGCTGCCCAGTGCTGCTGTCTAAAGGCTATCCAGACATTGGATGGAACCCAATCGAGGGTGAACGTTACCTGTCCTTCTTGAGATTTGCAGTTTTTGTTAATAGTGAGTACCGCTCCTTGGCAGCCAAATCCCATCCAAAGCTTCCTTGCAATTGTTGTTCTAACCATAGGAATGTGTTACTGGCTGATGAGAGGTCTGTGCATACTGTTCTCATTGCAAAAAAAAAAATTAAAAAAAAAAAAAATTCACAGAATCGCAGAAACATTCTGGTTGGAAAAGCCCCTCAGGATCAACAAGTCCAACTGATATCCCTACTCTAGAAGGTCACCCTAAATCACATTCCCAAGCACCACATCCAAGTGACTTTTAAGCACATGCAGGATTGGGGACTCTACCACCAACCTGGGCAGCCCATTCCAATGCCTGACCACTCTTGCTGGGAAAAAAAATTTCCTAATGTCCAGTCTAAACCTCCTCGGGTGCAGCTTGAGGCCATTTCCTCTTGCTCTATTACTACTGACCTGTGAGAAGAGACCAGCACAAACCTCTCCACAACCTCCTTTCGGGTAACTGTAGACAGCCATGAGGTCCCTCCCTCAGCCTCCTCATTTTCAAACTAATCATCCCCAGCTCCTTAAGTCACTCCTCATAAGATCTATTTTCCAGGCCCTTCCCCAGCTTCCTTGCCTTCCTCTGCACTTGCTTCAGCACCTCCACATCTCTCTTGTAACGAGGTGCCCAAAACTGAACACAGCACTTGAGGTGTGGCCTCACCAGAGCAGAGTACAAGGGGACAATCCCCTCCCTGCTCCTGCTGGGCACAGCATTTCTAATCCAAGCCAAGATGCCTTTGGCTTTCCTTGCAACCTGGGCACACTGCTTGCTCATATCCAGTTTCTTGTCAGCCACAACCCCCAAGACCCTTTCTGCAGGCAGCTTTCAAACCACACTATGCCAAGCCTGGAGTGTTGCTTGGGGTTGTTGTGGCCCAAGGGCAGGAGCTGGTACTTAGCCTTGCTGAAGATCATGCCATTAACACTGGCCCATGGATCCAATCTATCCAACGCCCTCTGCAGAGCCTCCCTACCATCATGGTGATCAACATTGCCACCTTCCTTGGTGTCATCTGTGAACCTACTGCTGGCACACTCTGTGGTCTGTGCTGCTTATTGTAGCATTTTTGAATCTTCATAGTTGCAATTTTTTTCCCTTAGTCAGACTTTTTGCAAGTTGCATCATTTAATGTAGTGAGCTGCTAAGGGAGCAAAGGATAGGAGGAATTATTTCAGTCAGTGGACTGTGGTATTTGCAGATACCACATGTGCTGGTTTACAGGCATTGCCAGGCAGCACTGATTTTTGGACCTTTTGTGGCCACTGTAGCACTGGGAGATGTAGAGCTTGGTAAATCTCTAAGTTCCTTCCAACTTAAGCCATTCTGTGATTCCATTATAGTTTCTTTATCGCGGAGAAGAACAGAAGAACCTTTGCTGGATGGACTGCCAGGCACTAGAATTAAGTTTTAGGTTCAATCCTTTTTTTTTCAGTGATGGTTGGGATTTTGAGCCTTCTCTTGACAGTTAGATTGTGAATTTCTCTGTGTCTTCTGCTTGAGAGGGCAATTACAAATATAAATAAGTAAAATACTCAGGTTGTGGTGATAAAGGCAACAAACATACACTTGTAAAGACACAAATGAATCTTGGTTCTGGCCAGTTAATCCTCGCAACAAGCCAAAGCCTTTTTTCAGCAGTTTGGTATCCACCAAAAGGGACGTGCAGGGAAGGTCAGAATAAGATTCTAGTGGCAAATGCAGGAAACTTTAAATGAAAATTGTAGACTAAGTAATTCTGGATAAACTTTTATTGCCTTCAGTAGAGTAATATTAAAGATTAATTTGACCTTTGTGCTTAAATTTGAGTTTCTTTCCTACACCTTCTAAATTAAAAGTACCTCAAGGGGCTTTGGCTGATGAGTGCTTCCTTTTACTCTAAACTGCATTTTTCACAGTGCCATCGCTGGGGTGCCTAAATAAAGATTAATTTTTAACAGCTGCAAGAATTCAGGAGCATCTGGGGACTGCAGCTGAATGTGGTGCGTGGTTCGATGACTGTTTTGCACTATAGGGAGGGATGTAGCAGACTTTTTTCAAGATGAGGTTTGGTTTTAACCAGATGAAACCAAAATTGTTGACTTTAAGTCTTCTCTGGTTTTGTTTTGCCCTGCTCTGCCTCTTTCCTTCTTGCCTGGCCCCAGTGAGTGGATTTGGGATGAAGAAGAGATTGGGAAGAAATATAGCCAGGAGAGCTGACTTTGACCAAGGGGATATTCCCATAGCATGGCATTGCACTCAGCAGCAAAAGCTCAGGGCAAAGAGAAAGAAGAGAGGGACTTTTGTGGTTATGTTACTTGTCCTCCCAGCCATTATGTGTGCTGAGGCCCTGCTTTCTAGGAACTGGCTAAGCCTCTGCCTGGGAAGCAGTGAATGGATTTGTCCTTGTGCTGCTTTGCCTGTACATAGAGATTCTGCTTTTGCTGCTAGACAGTTGTGATCTCTAGCCATGAGTTGTCTCACTTTCCCTCTGTTTAATCCCTGTCCTGCAGAAGAAGGGAGATAGTGAGAGGCTGGGGGCTTTGGCTGGAGTCAAAACTTCCTTGCTGCCCTCCCCATTGCAGGCTTCTTGCTTCTTGGGACCATTAGCTTTTACACCAGAGAGTGTAGTCCTTGCCATACAAAGCAAATGAACTTTCTAAGGCGAGCCTTTCTAGGCTGAGTGCAGTAAAAGTTTTGCTAGGGAAGTCCTCAGTGTCACTTGGAAGCCTTGATGTGGTTTGATGAAGCACATTCAATGTTGCCTATTTGGTACAGAATCTTTTGGTAACATTTAGGAGGAAATGAGATGTCCTTAAGTCAAAAGGTAATCTGTCAGAGAAAGCATTTACAGTGCTTTTTTCTCGTCCTTAGGTGAAAGTGTTGAGGAAAATGCAAGTGTTGTCGTCAAGCTCCTTATTCGACGGCCAGAGTGCTTTGGACCAGACCTCAGGGGAGAAGGAGGAAATGGTTTACTGGCAGCTATGCAGGAAGCTATCAGGATCTCAGAGAATCCTGCTCGTGACCTTCCCTCCCAGACACATAAAAGAGAAGGGTAAGTAAAAATGAATGCTTGTTTGGCGAATGATGATTGAACAGCTTGCAGCATGTGGATAAGAGGCCCTGTATCAGTAAGGTATTTTACAAACACAGAGCAGAAAAGATTTGTGCTCACAAGCAGTTGTCCAGAAAACACAAGCTCCTTAAAAGTAGAACAGCAGTTACAGGAGAGAAGAAGCCTGAAGGCAGTGGCTGTGGTGGAATGGAGCAAAGGTAAAATGAAAAGAGGAAGTCAGGAGGCTCATGTGAAGTCTGATATTGCTGTTCAATTGCATGCTTACTCCAGGTATGAAAGCACTCTCTAAATCCAGAGCTATTAATCTGTCTGATTAATAGTCTCCAGATCATGGATCTAGCTCCAGAGAGCAGCTGTAAGCTTATATTAACAAAAATGCTCCATGGTATTGTTTACCTTGTAGTGAGGAGGAGGAGGAAGAGGAGGAGGAGGAAATTGTGCACATGGGCAATGCAATCATGTCGTTTTACTCAGCTCTCATCGACTTACTTGGGCGCTGCGCACCAGAAATGCACGTGAGTTCTTTTTGTCACTTGCTCAGAGGCAGGGAGGGGGCTTGCAAGCAGGGCTGTACCTAACTAAACTATTCCCTGTTCAAAGGTTTTTTCCTCTCAGAAGGTGGACTTGGTTGCATTTCTCACTGTATCTAGACAGCTGTGTCCCCTGCCAGCTGTTTATAATGAATCCTGGTCTTCTGGTTCCTTATGGTTTTTCACTTGTCTTGAATTTTGGTCATTTTTGTAAAGCAAAGATGAGCTTTTAGTGCTCCACATTTGTGTTACCAATGGCATTTCTGAAACTGGCCTTTTCCTGTCCTCTAGGATGCTGTAAAAATAATTTTCTTAAGAATGAGATATAGAGGAGCTGCTTTTCTGTGCACTGATGAAATGAATACATGAAAAATATGGCGCACAGTTGCTCTGACTGCAGTGTCCGTAACAGCCACAGGCAAGGCCTGGTTTCAGTTAGACTGACTTGTGCTTGTCAGTATTTAGAACTCTCTAACAGCATAAATCCAGCTGAAAATGCAACATATGAGAAGGAGCAAGAGATTTTACTTGTAGCACCTCTAATTTGCATTCCCAGTTACCTGTAAAGCTGAATGTTACCAGAGATGAGTTTTTGTCTTAAGAAAATCACTCAGAGATTCTCAGAAACAGGCTGTGGATTCCTCATTTCTGATTGAAAGGAATTGGTCATATTGTTATCATAGAATCATAGAGTGGTTTAGGTTGGAAGTGACCTCAAAGCTCATCCAGTTCCAACCCCCCTGTACCATAAGCAGGGACACGTCCCACTAGTACAGATCACTCAAGGCCTTGTCCAACCTGGCCTTGAACACTTCCAGGGAGGGAGCAGCCACAACCTCTCTGGGAAACCTGTTTCAGTATCTCATCACCCTCACTGTAAAGGGCTTCTTCCTTTAAATCTCCCATTTAAATCTCCCCTCTGCTAGTTTAAACCCATTACCCCTCGTTCTTTCATTGCCAGACCTTATAAATAGTCCCTCCCCATGCTTCCTGTAGGACCCTTTCAGATACTGGAAGTCTTCTCTGCAGGCTGAAGAGCCCCAACTCTCTCAGCCTGTCCTCATAGCAGAGCTGCTCCAGCCCTCTGAGCATCTTCGTGGCCCTCCTCTGGACTCACTCCAACAGTTCCATGCCCTTGTTGTGGTGGGGGCTCCAGAACTGCACACAGTACTCCAGGTGGGGTCTGATGAGAGCAGAGTAAAGGAGGAGAATCCTCTCCCTTGCCCTGCTGGCCATGCTGCCCTTGATGCAGCTCAGGACACAGTTGCTGTATGGTCCACACGTGCACACTGTTGGCTCATGTTGAGCTTTTCATCAACCCAGACCTCCAGGTCCTTTTCCTCAGGGCTGCTCTCCTGCTATTCACCACCCAGCCTGGAGTTGTGCTTGGGATTGCGTCCCAATTGTTGTTATCTACAGAATGGTAGGGGTTGGAAGGGACCTCCAGAGATCGTCCACTCCAACTGCCAGAGCAGGATCACCCAATGCAGGTCACACAGGAACACATCCAGGTGGGTTTGGAAAGTCTCCAGAGGAGGCTCCACAAGCTCTCTGGACAGCCTGCTCCAGGGCTCTGACACCTTCACAGGGAAAAAGTTTTCCTACTCTTCCTGTGGCACCTCCTCTGCTCCAGCTTGCCCCCAGTGCCCCTTGTCCTGTCCTTGGCCACCCCTGAGCAGAGCCTGGCTGCATCCTGCCGACACTGCCCTGCACATCTTTATCAGCAGCAATGAAGGCAGCCCTCAGGCTCCTCTGCTCTAAGCTCCAAGTCCCAGCTCCCTCAGCCTGGCCTCATGGGATATGTTCCACTGCCTGCAGCAGCTCTGTGGCTCTGTGCTGGACTCTCTCCAGCAATTCCCTGAGGTCCTTCTTGAACTGAGGAGCCCAGAACTGGGCACAGTATTCCAGACGTGGCCTCAGCAGTGCAGAGCAGAGGGCAAGAAGAACCTCTCTGAACCTGCTAACCACAGATCTTCTAGTATACCCCAGGATGCCCTTGGCCTTCTTGGTCACAAGGCCACTTTGCTGGATCATGAGTATTCTGTTGTCCACTTAATGCTGCTCTCCAACATATCAGTCTCCAATATATCCTAGCAATGGCTTTTGAAATTTTTCTTGCATAGAAATAATAGAAAAATATAAAGGTAAATCAGACAGGTTTGAATCTGTTCATAGTATACTTAGGCAGGCTCAAAACCTGGCACTGTGAGGTTCTGTAATTAACATGATTCAGAAATTGTCATTTCTGCATTACTTTACAAATCTTCTGCATGTGAGGGTTATGTGTGTTACTGAGGGTTTATAACATTGTGGTATTCTAGATAAGATAGCAAAATTAGGATGTTCAAACCGCGGATCAGCTGAAAAGTAACAATGCCAAGTGCTGGGACACATTGAATTTCTGTGCAAAACAAATAAGTAATTAATACCAATAACATATGAAATAAATCATTAATATCAGTATTTGGGGGGAAATTTTCTGATGTCCCCTGGTACTGAACTTCTTACTTGATAAACTTTTTCTGACAGCTTATTCAAAGTGGAAAAGGGGAAGCAATTCGAATCAGGTCAATCCTTCGGTCACTGGTGCCAACTGAGGATCTGGTTGGTATTATAAGTATACCACTGAAGCTGTCAACAGTTAACAAAGGTAACTTCAGTACTTTCTGAGACCAGTTGTTTTTCTCATAAAAGTCTTTTGGCACATAGGCCTTCAGGTGTAAAATAGAGGAGCTTTGGTAGTTGAAGCACAAGGAGAAACCTGCTGCAGAACAAAAACCTCTTCTCTTTTGTCCTATGCAATTTGCTCACTGATACACCTGCAGCTGAGGGCTTTGTGGGATTTCAGTGAAGGTCTCCTCACAATTGTTTTGTTAATGTCACTTCCAAACCCAGCATCATGTCTTTGACTTCACAGAATCACAGGCTGTTAGGGGTTGGAAGGGCTCTCAAAAGGTCATCTAGCCCAGAGCAGGCTCACCTAGAATAGGTCACATTCGAACATGTCTGGGCAGGTTTTGAGTGTCTCCGGAGGAGACTTCATAACCTCT
The DNA here is from genome assembly GCA_013396835.1 of Psilopogon haemacephalus. NCBI lineage: Eukaryota > Metazoa > Chordata > Aves > Piciformes > Megalaimidae > Psilopogon > Psilopogon haemacephalus. Next base: position 429,910 of record VWZI01009657.1, read on the forward strand.
CTGCAAGTGCTTTAGCTTACAATGGTCTGTGTGGAAGTGCAGCTTTCTCTGCTGTTTGCATGGAACAAAAATTAAAATTCTTAAACAGCTTTGACTCCACAGTTAATAATATTCACCCTTTAGCTTTCATTTAGCAGAGAAAGATTAATAAACTGCTAATTAATAGGGGTTTGGAGGTAATAAGTACCTTTTTATTCAGCATAGAAGCAAGCTGAACAAGAATAGGATTTTCCCTGACCATGTAATTTTGCAAGTTAAATGTAATTATGGTGTCTTTGTCGTGGTGTTTCCTGGGTTTTGTTACTCTGCTATTAACAATTGGGTCCTGTGTTTGTGTAGATGGCACAGTAAATGAGCCTGACATGTCTGCGAGCTTCTGTCCTGATCACAAAGCACCCATGGTGCTCTTCTTAGACCGTGTCTATGGGATTACTGACCAAAGCTTCCTTCTTCACCTGCTGGAAGTTGGGTTTTTACCAGATCTAAGAGCCTCTGCCTCTTTGGACACAGTGAGTATTTTACTATGGAGCTGAGATAGAGTGGCTGGGTGTAGTAGCTCTGTAAGTGGAATTTCAGGTTTGAGTTTTGTTTTTTGTTGGTTTGGTTTCTTTGTTTTCAAAAGGGTGGCAGCATAGCCTCACTGTAATCACAAACAGGAACAATTCAGTTACTCTTAATTTATAATGCATAAGTCTGCTCATAAGCATTCAGTAGCACCTTATGAAGTAACTGTGAAGTAAAGGCTTTGGACTCCAAGCTTACGTGTGTTAGGCAGTAAGTACATTGAATATGCTGTAACAGATGATGTACTTACTTCAATTTCATGTGTGCCTCCAGGAATTAGGCTGAAATTGGTGTGGGTATGAAGAAATTGAGTCAAAAAGTGCTGCTTGACGCTTCATGATTTTGCTAACCTGAGACAGAAGTTGCACATTACTTTTTGCTAGTGTTTGTTCAGGGTGCAACTCGGCAAGAGATAGGAGATGAGTGGATGACAATGGAATTTCTCAGGTTAAAAAACTGTAACTTTTGTCCCCATCTATACTGGGAACACCATGTCAGGACCCAGCTGCTAAGGGAGAGACTTAAAGAACATTTAATACATTTTATAGAGTTCCTACTCAGTAAGCCTTTTTCCACAAGATACTAACAATCATTTCCTACTTCCCACAGGTTTCTCTGAGCACCACAGAGGCAGCTCTGGCACTGAACAGATACATTTGCTCAGCTGTGTTTCCATTACTCAAAAGGTGTGCCCCCCTCTTCTCTGGCACAGAGCACCACGCCTCCCTGGTGGACTCCATGCTGCACACCATCTATCGGTTATCCAAGGGACGTTCCCTTACGAAAGCACAACGAGACACCATCGAGGAGTGCCTGCTTGCTATCTGCCAGTACGTATGGGATCCCAGGAAAAACAGGCCTTGGGGTACTATGTGTATCTTGATCATTTCTTTTTTCATGTTTACTGTTCTCCCTTGCTGCTGTGCCCTGGTGAGACCTCACCTGCAATATTGCATCCAATTCTGGGCTCTCCAGTTCAGGAGGGACAGGGATCTACTCAAAACAGTCCAAGGGAGGGCTGCAAAGATGAAGAGACTGGAGCACTGCCCTGTGAGGAGAGGCTGAGGGACCTGGGGCTGTTTGGTCTGGTGAAGAGAAGACTTAGAGAGGATCTAATCAATGCTTATAAATATCTGAGGGCTGGGGATCAAGAAGGAGGGGACAAACTCTTCTCAGTTGCACCCTAGGTAGGACAAGGGGCAATGGGTATGAACTGCAGCACAGGAAGTCCCACCTCAGCATGAGGAAGAATTTTTTTTGCTGTAAGGGTCCCAGAGCACTGGAACAGGCTGCCCAGAGAAATTGTGGAGTCACCTTCTCTGGAGTCTTTCCAGCCCTATCTGGATGTGTTCCTGTGTGACCTGCACTAGATTCTATGGTCCTGCTCTGGCAGGGCAGCTGGACTTGATGATCTATGGAGGACCCTTCTAACCCCTAACATCCCTTCAGTGCTGGGTCACAGGTTGCACTGGATGATCTTGGAGGTCTCTTCCATCCAGAGATATTCTGTGATTCCATATCATGCAGAACTAAGATGACTATGTTCTTAGATGCAGTATGTAACCAGAGTGTATGTAAGTTTGGGTTTTATTCACAAGAGACAGTGGATTTCCATTTTTGCACTCCAGATGCTGTGTTATTCCAGCTGTCATGTTGGTAGCAGCTTTATGGTGCACAAGAGAAGTCATGATTGCTTTTGAATACTAAATCCTAGTGACTAGCAAAACTCTTCTGGCTGTCTGACAGTGTGTTGGGGACTTAAGAGATGGATAAATTTGTATTTCTGATAGTGTGATTTGAAGAACCTTCACCCTTTTTTGGGGGAGGGGAATTGTTCTGTTTTGTGTGGTTGGTTGGTTTTGTTGTTTTTAAGAAAAAAGGGGGAAAAAATACCCCTCAAGTCTCCAAACTCAAAAACACATCCAGGCCCCAAACTGAGCACTGAAGGAATTGAAATACAGATTTACCAAGTGAATCATAATGCTCAATCTTTGTCATCAGCTGTAGTGCTACTTGCCTGGGCAGTGGACTGTTAAATTAGTGCTGCAGTCTGCATTTTCAGTTTGTGCACATCACTGGACCACTGCCATGGAGAGAACAGAACAGAACAGAAATGGAAAACATTTTTAAAAAAAACTGATAAGAGGGATCAACATAAGGCACAATCTTGCTCCTTTGGAACAGCTTAGTGGACCTGGGAGTCTTGAACCTGGAAAAGTTACAACTGCGAGAGAGGTATAAAGGGGTCTTTTTTTACATTGATTTTGAGTCCTATAGATTGCTGAAATTCAGCAGGGCAAAAATAAATGTGTAAGTTGCTCAGTGTTCCAGGTGATTTTTTTATTTTTCTTGCAGGAATAATCATAATGTATTTCCCAGATCAGTTTTGGTTAGGAGTGTTTTGTCACTTGTTAGTGTCATATAGGAAACTATCCTGTTAAGAAAAATATTCTGTTTCTTTAGCTTGGATTCTCCTCTCTGTGTATTCTGAGCAAAATCCACCACCCTTCCCTTTGCTGTCACATGGCACAATCATATCTGTTGCCTGTTCACACAGGGGAGCCCAGGTGGTTAGTGATAGAATCCTAGAATGGCTCAGGTGGGAAGAGTCCTCAGAGCTCATCTGCTTCCGCCTCCCCACCACGAGAAGGAACACCTGTCACACAGACTCAGCTGTTCAAGGTCTCATTCATCCTGGCCTTCAACACCCCCAGGCAGAAGGCAGCCACAGCCTCCCTGGGCAGCCTGTTCTAAAGTTCTCCACCCTTATGCTGAAGAACTCCTTCCTCAGCTCCAGTCTAAACCTGCTCTGCCTCATCTTCAAACCATTCCCTCTTGTTCTGTCTCTAGATACCCTGATGAAAAGTTCCTCTGCAGTTTTCATGCAGGTTCCTTTAAGCTACTGGAAAGCCACTGTAAGGTTTCCCTGGAGTCTTTTCTTCTCTAAGCTGAACGCCCCCAGCTCCCTCAGCCTGTCCTCATAGCAGAGCTGCTCCAGCCCCAGAACAAGAGGGAACAGCCTCAAGCTGCACCAGGGGAGGTTTAGGCTGAAGATGAGGAAGAATTTTTTCATTGCAAGAGTGGAAGAGGCTGCCCAGGGAGTTCCCATCTCTGGATTTGTTACAGGTCCTTTAGACGTGGGGCTTAGCAATGTGTTTTAGTGGTGAGCTTGGTAGAGTAGGGTTCATGGTTGGACCTGATGATCTCAAGGCTCTTTTCTAACCTGGATGATTCTATGATCTTCCTGTGCTGTATCTTTCTAGATGTTGTTGAGGAGCAATGAGATTCCTTTATCACCTACTGTTGGCTTTTCAGAATGCTTTTAATTATAGTTTTGAAATTCAATATGTAAATGGATTGAAGTTGTTATTTCATATTCACTAGTCCCTATGGATTTTACTAAGAACTTCTGGTTTTTAAATTACAGCCACTTACGTCCCTCTATGCTGCAGCAGCTGCTGAGAAGGCTGGTTTTTGATGTGCCCCTCCTCAATGAATACTGTAAAATGCCTCTCAAGGTAAATGCTTTGCTTTCTGCATGTGCATAAAACTTACCTCACAATCATCTGCCATTGTCATGTCTTTAGAAGCAGAACAGGACAGCATGAAGCAGTGTGAAATATCTCCTCAGTTGAAAATAAGGTCCTCTTTTTATAAAGTCTTTTGAATTGAGTATAATGATGATAGTTTTTGTGCAGTCTCGTCTAATGCAAACAGTATATGTGACATGGTAAATTAATTGTGAGACTTTTTCCACTGCTCCAGCAAGGGAATAGTTGAAATTATCAAATTCAATGTTAGCATTACCTTGGTATTTCTTTTTCTGCTATCTGAACTCTAAGATCTCATGGTAGGATGCATAGTCCAGGAATTAATTTGGAGTGATGCCTACGGTAAATAAGATTCAGGGAGCAGAATTCACCATTCACCTTAGAGTAATCTTCAACTGAGGTGTTAGCCGTCATCTTGTTCTGTAGAGAATTACAGCTGTGAGAGGATAAATTACCTGGATTTTGAGTTTTCCTGTCAGGCATGCCTGCTGTTACTGTGGGGATAAAAGGGCCTGGCCTTAGTTCTGCAAGTCTTTTTATGGCAGAACTGAAACTCTAAAGCAGAGCTGCCAGGTTCACAGACATTTTGAGACTGTCAGTAAATTTGGAGCAAAAGGGGAGTGTTTGCTTTGGGGACTTCATTCTTGCTTTCCCCTTCCTCACGATATTCCAGAAAAAAATCATATGCTGGGATTCTATTCTAATGCTAAAAGAAATATTTCCAACGGGATGGGAGTTTGTAATTGTAGAGAAGTACTGAGTGTAGATTTAGAATGTTGTGGAAACTGCAGCAGTAATTGTAGAGGCTAACTCTTCAGCTGGGCTGATACAGCTCATCTCTGCCAGAGCTCTTTCCACACACATACGGCAAGTGCTCTGCTGGTGTCTTTTGCCATGCTTGCAATGACTCTGAGGCCATCAGCTACAAAGGACAGAAGGAAAATCAATTTGAATTTGGAAAACTTTTTCCTACTCCTGCTTGATACCCATTTCATTGTCTCTATTTTTATCCTGTGAGCTAATCTGTATTCAGGTGGTGACAGTCCTGAACTTTTGTCATTTTGCTACTTGCTGTCACTGCTCTGAATGCTGCAGCAGCAGCTGAGTATAATACAGGCTTTGTGCTTCCACAGCATGGCCTCTGCTGCTCTCCCAAAGAAAGAAAAAGAAGGAAAAAAAGATGATATTTATAAGCCAGTAGAAATAAAGTGCTGCACGCAGTGTGACCTGGGCAGGCTGAGTCATTGGGCAGAGAGTAACCTTATGAATTTCAGCAAGGGCAAGTGTAGGGTCCTGCACCTAGGGAGGAACAACCCCGTGGACCACTGTGGGTTGGGGACTGATCTGTTGGAGAGCAGCTCTGGTAGACAACATGCCCATGAGCTAGCAATGTGCCCTTGTGACCAAGAAGGCCAAGAGCATCCTGGGGTGTACTGAAAGGGCTGTGATTGGTAGGTCCAGAGAGGTTCTCTTCCTTCTCTACTCTGCCCTGGTGAGGCCACATCTGGAATATTGTGCCCAGTTCTGGGCCTTTCAAGTCAAGAAGGACCTCAGGGAACGGCTGGAGAGAGTCCAGCACAGAGCCACAGAGCTGCTGCAGGCAGTGGAACATCTCCCACTGAGGGAGGCCAGACTGAGGCAGCTGAGGCTTGGAGCTAGGAGCAGAGGAGCCTGAGGGCTGCCCTCATTGCTGCTGCTAAGGATGTGCAGGGCAGTGTCAGCAGGATGCAGCCAGACTCTGCTCAGGGATGGCCAAGGACAGGACAAGGTGCACTGGGAGCAAGCTGGAGCAGAGGAGGTGCCACGGGAAAAGTAGGGAAAACTTTTTCCCTGTGAAGGTGCCAGAGCCCTGGAGCAGGCTACCCAGAGAGATTGTGGAGTCTCCTTCTCTGGAGACTTTCCAAACCTACCTGGATGTGTTCCCAAGTGACCTGCTCTAGACAATACTCTCTGGGCAGAGGGGCTGGACTGGGTGATCTCTGAAGGTCCCTTCCAACCCCTACCATTCCGTGACTCTGTAAGATCAGCAATACTCAAGCAGCTGTTTCGACAGGCGCTGGCAATTCAGCCTTCACTACCCAGCGTCTTCGGTCAGTTCCAGTGTTTTACATGCTTTTTTATTTTCTCAAAATCTAGCTTCTGACAAATCACTATGAGCAGTGCTGGAAATATTATTGTCTGCCTTCAGGAATGGGAAGCTATGGAATTGCAACAGAAGAAGAATTGCATTTAACTGAAAAACTGTTCTGGGGAATATTTGATTCCTTGTCTCATAAGGTAATGACAGTCATTGGGATTCCAGTGTAGGATGCCTATCAAACCATTACACTGCTAACTTGCCCTGCCAAGTGTGGGAAGTTCCTATTGTAACAATTCTTTTGGCTAACATGGGAGATAGGGCAATGAATTCTTTTAATGAGGTAGCTCTCTAATGACCCTTTGAATGCTGAACCTCGGGAGATTCTCTCCAAACTAATGAAATGTCAGCTCTTTGTCTGGAAGTACCCAAACAGCCTGATGCTAGTAACGAGGCAGATTGCTTGCTGCACCAACAAGTCAGGCTTGCCATCTCTCCTATCTTAGTTCTACTAAAATACTTTTTACTGACATAAAATGACAGAAATTCTTGCATTTGTTGGTCAGTTTTGGGATTTGTTGTCTGTTTCCAAATTTTGTCTGTTTTCTGTCTTGGTATTCTTGTTATTGCCCGGTTTAAGGAACATGATGCAACATTCTTCAAAATAAACTTTTCTTTTTTGTATTGCAGAGTGTGATCTTGAGATTTTATCACTTTTTCTCCAGATAGGATTTTTCTTTTGATAGGAGAAATTCTTTACTGAGTCAATATTTTTGTGCTTGGTTGTGCTCAAACATAAGGTTGATCAGGTTGTCACTACATGACCAATAATGAGCTTTTTTCATTGCATCTCTCTGACTTTATGTTCCAGTTCTATCGAGCAGGTTTAGATACTGTGTTCTCTAGGCATTCTGATTTATGCTATGGAAGTGATCTCTGCATTATTGTAAAATGGTTTTTTAAGCCATGTTTGTATTTTGTTTTAGTGCCATCTCCCACCCTCTTAATGCTTTCACAGTACAAAAAGCATCAAGAAAAACCCCAAACAAATGTTGGCAATTAGTGCAGCTTAGCTTTTGAGAGATAAATGGGGGTGATGTATTCCTGCCAGCACTGGTGGACCTCTGTGACAGCATTTCCCTTTTTCTGTAAATGGTTTATTCCAGTTAAAGAAAAGCAGTGTAAAACTACTCTCCATTCTGCTGGGTTGGACTGAAACATTTGCAGGTTTTGTCTTTTTATGGGTTCCAGCAATTTGATGGAAGCAATTTACCCTGGGATCTGATTCCTTTCCTTTGTGCATTATACACAGACTAGTCCTGAAACAAAACTAGAGGGAGTCAAAGCCTCTATATTTTAGGCACTCTGCTTGCAGTGATATAAACATAGCATTTTATTAGCAAGTATCTTCAATGGACCTTAAAATTGTTCTTCAGCATTTTTTTAATACCAAATTCAGACTTGTAGGAGCATGCAGTTTTCCTGGTTCTAATAAGAGTTGAAATATTTTTTGCAGTGTTAAAGGGTTTTTTTCCTACAAATGCATGTTTAGTGCCTGTGTTGTAACATCAAAGCAGGTTACCTATGCACTCTGAGTCAAACTTCATTAAATAATTATAGTCCCATCAAACTTCTGCACTGCAGTGTTCATCAGGAGGTCTTTAGGCCTTTAAAAGTTGTATCCTACGTCTTTCACAAGCGAAGAATCAGAAAGAGACTTGATTCTAAACTCAGTGTTTAGAAAAGCAAATGTGCTGGTTCCCCTCTTAGCAAGACAGTTGTGCTACAGGAAAGCACAATTTCATGTAATCAGCATCATTTAAACTGAGATAGATTAGGGGAGAAGAGGGGGGAATAGCAAAGGCTTCTGCAGTTAAGATAGGAATTAGTCATTGTGGAACTGAGACAGAGTTTGATAGCTGATTGTGCTTCTGTCCCTATCCCAGCAGCCCTTGGCCCTTCCTACATGGGCCATCATGACTCTGACTGTATGTCCTCACACATGAGGCAGCAAGCTCATGGGTCCATTTCAGTAGTCTTAGAAATGCATAAGGTTGACACCAAGCAAGAGAGTCCTACAGCAGTAATTTTCTTCTGTTCTTGGTTTCTGGAATGTGCTTTGCTCTCTGTTTGCATGTTCTAATGTTTCCATATGGCTGCTTGGGTTTCACTAACACTTTGCATGTTTTTCTATTGGATTTTCCAACCAGTTCCTATCTCTCCTGCAGAAGTATGATCCAGAGCTCTTTCGTATGGCTTTGCCTTGTCTAAGTGCTATAGCTGGTGCCTTGCCCCCTGACTATTTAGATACACGAATTAAATCAACTTTGGAAAAGCAGACTTCGCTGGATCCAGAAGGAAATTTTGATCCCAAACCTGTCAGCACTGCAAAGTAAGTGACAGAAATTATACTGATTTCCCTTCCTTTTCTGCTGTTCCTTATTAAGGTTGTTTTTCTCCTCTGTAGGGAGGGTTGGCTGGTTTTTGCTTCCTCCTGCAGGACACTGCAATATATCTTGTTTACCATATGTAAAACCTATTCTTTCTTCTCAGCATGGCCCAGATGTTAAATATTTCCACATTGCATCTGCAGAGTCAATAGTAAACTCTATACTCCTTGTGTACTCTATTACTCAACAGGTCAGCTGGCTGGGATATATGCACCTCCTGTACATTTGCTGCTGGCATTGTTTAGTGTGTGCTTATAGCAAATGGTACAAGAACATCAAGACCTTTGGATTCCATTCACCCCTTGCCTGATTTTTTGTAAGATCTTCACTTAATTTTGGGAATTGCCCCATAGCAGCCTGTTCTCCATGGACAGCAGCACAGTGCCAAACATTGATGAAGTCAACCTTTCTGCAAACACTGGAACTCCTCACCTTCTGCTTCCCTCTCAATATGCTTACAGGGTAAATGTGCAGTGACCCTACAAGTTCTGCATGGGACAGCAACGTGCCTTTTTGGTGAAGAAGACCAATGGCATCCTGGGGGAGCATTAGGGAGTGTGTCCAGCAGATCAAGGGAGGTTCTTCTCCCCATCTACTCTGCCCTAGTGAGGTCCCACCTGGAATACTGATCCAGTTCTAGGCTCCCCGGTTTAGGAGGGACAGGGATCTACTGGAGAGAGTCCAAGGGAGGGCTTCAAGTATGCTGAAGGGACTGGAGCACTGCCTGATGAGGAGAGGCTGAGAACCCTGGGGCTGAGAGTCTGGAGAGGACAAGGCTGAGAGGGGATCTAATCAATATCTGTAAATATCTGAGGGCTGGGGGTCAGGAAGGGAGAGACAGGAACAGCCTCTGCTCACTTGTGCCCTGGGATAGCACAAGGGACAATGGACAGAAACTGCAGCACAGAAAGTTCCACCTCAATATCAGGAAGAACTTCTTGACTGTAAGGGTCCCAGTGCACTGGCTCAGGCTGCCCAGAGAGGATGTGGAGTCTCCTTTTCTAGAACCTCTCCATCCCTGTCTGGATGTGTTCCTGTATGACCTGCACTAGATTCTATGGTGCTATTCTGGCAGGGGGTTGGACTGGAAGATTTCCAGAGGTCCCTTCCAACCCCTAACATCCTGTGACCCTGTGACATGACAAGCTGGTCACAGGTGATGATTACCAGAAACTTGTCCTTCCTGGTACACTTATGCTTTTAAAATACAGATTTCTAATACTTTATATTCAAGAACTGAGGACTGCTACTTGATTCTTGCTGTTAAAGTCTTCTCCTTCCATCATTATGCAGTGTGTAATATTCATACCCTTACTATCCTATATTAAGAATCACAGAGAGGGAAAAAGTATTTGTGGGTTATGGTGAAGAGGTTTTGTTTTCTTTGTGATTTCAGTTGCTAATAAGTGTAACTGCTATGCCTTTGAAGGTTCCCTGAAAACGCTCCTATAGTTCTGCTTTGTTTTGTGGCCTTACTTTTAAAAAGAATGGAGTTGCAAAGCCAAATGTCCTCATCTGGAAGTGAAGCCTTTTGATTAGTGTTATCTTCATCCTGGTATGTCCTTCCTAGGCCAGGCTGCAGTAGCTTGAGGATGACTCTCTGCTCTCCTTTCTTCACAGCCTCGTGCTCCCCGAGAAGCTGGAGTACATTGTCAGCAAGTACGCCGAGCACTCCCATGACAAATGGGCCTTTGACAAGGTAGGAAATATTTTAAGCCTGGTAACTGTCAGAAAAGGACTGGTGAACAATACCTGACAGGAACACTGGGCAGCTTATCTGCTGGGCCCTTCCTGGGTGTGCATTAACACCTGTATATTTCTTGAGGGAGCTGTGGAACAAGCCATTTGCTCAAGAAAATGCACTGAAATTGGTCACCTTTTCAAAGTGGCCAGAATTTATCAGGACAAAGATTTCACAGGAATGAAAAAGGGGTACTTTGGATTGGGGTCTTTTTCTTTCTTTTGTTTTCTTCTTTAAGTAAGAATATGTAGATTTTGGCTTCATTTTGCCTGACAATGATGGTTCGTGACTGGGGTTTAGATTCGACTTGACTGCTCTGTGATCTGAGAGAATACCTGCAAAGTATTTTTTTTTAAATTTTTCTTGTCTTTTTCATTTCAAAATATGTATTTACAGCTTTTCTTCCTTTTTAGCCTTAGGGAGGCTGTTAAGTATTGATTTCCTCTCTGAATTTTCCAAGTGCTCTATCACTGTCTTTCATTTCTACTTCCCTATTTCAAAATACCTGTAAGCCAAGATAATATATACTACTCAGTAAATAACTTTTACAATGAAACCTTTATTAAAAGCCTTTTTTAGTGTTACATTTTGCAAACAGATTTTAATAAATGGGACATTCCAAGTTACACTTGAGCAAAATGCAGTTGGATGAAGTTGCAGGTTTTGGTAGCTGTGTTAGGAATGTTTGGATATGACTGACTCATGCAATCTAAGTGTAAAACCTAACCCTCTTTTTCAAGAGGGAAAAAAGTAGAGGTGGGGTTAAGTAATTTATTATTGCAATTAATTAGTCTTAGAATGGCTTAGGTTGGAAGGGAGCTCAAAGCTCATCTCCTCCAATCTTCCTGCTAGGGGCAGGGATGCCTCTCAACTAGACTTGACTGCTCAAAGCCTCACCCAATCTGACCTTGAAAAACCCAAGGTAGGAGACAGCCACAGCCTCCCTGGGCAGCCTATTATATAAAAATAACGATTCTGTTGTGTGGGGCTGTGTCTGCAAATGTGTAGAGAACAGTATGTAAGTGTACACACATTAATCTCAGTTAATATTAAGGTAAGAGAGTCAATAAGTTTAGTGTCTGATCTGTTATTGTTACGGTTTTTTTGGCTGTGCTGCTGCATTTAGCTTCCCAGACAAACAAGAGGCACATCTTTCACCTTAGCCAGCACCACCATTATCTATCAGTCTGTTAGAAAGGGGCTCAGAACTGGTTGCATGAGGTCTAGTCCTCCAAGATGGCATCTGCCAGTCAGGGCTGCGTTCTGTTCCTTTGCATCTACAGCTGGATGTGTGCCCTCTCAACAAAAACCTCTGTGGCAGAGTCTAGATTAGTGGTCCAGCATGACAGAACTGGCCAGTTTGCCATTACTCATCTGTGTGGTTCTCAGTTGATTCTTTCAGTGGATTTCTGTTGGTTTTTTTTCAGACTAACACTGGATGGAAATATGGGGTTTCACTGGATGAAAATATGAAGACTCACCCATTAATAAGACCTTTCAAAACTTTAACTGAAAAGGTAATAGAGCAACTCTCAGCTGCATTAGTACGAACCAGATTGATCTGTGTATCTTTTAAAATCAAATTGGAACAGCCTCTGTAAAAAGAAGAGAGGCAAACTAGAACTCTTACGGTTAAGAATGGCAACACCTATATGCCAATGTGGATGTTTGTTAATCTTACACAAAGCCTGGTCCATCTTAATCATAGAAGCATAGAATGGTCTGGGTTGGAAGGGACATCCCAAGCTCATCCAGTCCAACCCCCCTGCAGGTAGCAGGGATATCCTCCACTAGATCAGGTTGCTCAGAGCCCTGTTCAGCCTCACCTGGAATATGTCCAGGGATGGGGCCTCAAACCATCTCACTGCGCAACCTGTTGCAGTGTTCTACCACTCTCATGGTAAAGAATCTGGACCAGTTTGTAGTCAGAGTATGAATAGCACAGGATTTGCAGCCTTCCTGTATGAGAAATGACTGGCAGCAACTTCTAGGATTTAGATGAAAGTGTAATTTAACCAATCTGAAGGTAATTTTGTCTTCAAGAAAGAGAATAGGGGGGAAAAAAGGACATATAGGTGATGCCTCAGCTGAAAATGGGGAAAAGCATTTTTCATCTGCGTTTCCTGACAAGCCATGGATGGCTTCTTCTTGTCAGAACAGTGAACTGAATTTGGATTCTGTTCAGTATTGTTGCAGAGATTCATTAGGTGACTCAGGTAAGTCAATCACATTTGGTCGTTCTTTATCACACTTTTCCTGTTCAGCAGATTGAGATGACAAAAAGCAGAGAGGGATCAAAAAGATTTCATTTCCCAATTCTTGAAATTGGGAATTGAAATTTTTGAAGAGGAGCTGAAGGGTTGTTGACTATTATTAAAGCAGTAAAAAGAGAATTTTCTGAATTGTCTCAGATTTGAACTGTTGAAATTAATAAACCAGATCTTTGCCTACAAACTGCTATGTTTGGTACATGTCATGAAGGAGTGTTTTTGCTGGGACACAATCACAGACCTGCCACAAGCTTCAGGCTGTTGGCAGTTATGAGCCAGGGCAGCTGGCCCAAGTTACATGGATATAAACAGTGGAAGTCTGAGTAGAGGCCCTTGTGTGCTGCTGCTTTCACGTAGTGCATGCCTACCTGACCAACGTCACAGCACGTCTAGTGCTATCAGGACAGTTCCAGGCACAGATTGAGGCTGGGTGCTGAGAAGCTTCCCAGGAGCCAGCAGTGCCCTCATGCAGCCCAGCAGGCAGCTGTGTGCTGGGCTACAGCCAGAGCAGTGTGGGCAGCAGGGCAGGAGAGGCGATTCTGCCCCTTGGCTCTGCTCTGCTCAGACCTCAATTCCAATCCTGTCTCCAGTGCTGGTGTCCCCAGCAGAAGGACACAGAGCTGCTGGAGAGAGTCCAGAGGAGGCCAGAAAGATGATCCAAGGGCTGGAGCACCTCTGCTATGAGGACAGGCTGAGGGAGCTGGGGGTGTTCAGCCTGGAGGCAAAGGGTCTAGAGGGACCTTAGAGCTGTCTTCAATAGCTGAAGATCCTGCATGAAGGCTGCAGAGGGACTTTTCATCAGAGTGTGTAGCGATGGGACAAGAGGGAATGGTTTGAAGCTGAGGCAAAGCAAGATTAGACTGGAGCTGAGAAAGAAGCTCTTCATTAGAAGGGTGGAGAGACTCTGGAACAAGCTGCCTGGAAAGGCTGTGGCTGCCTTTTGCCTGGGGGTTTTGAAAGCCAGGCTGGATGAGGCCTTGAGCAGCTGAGTCTATTTGAGAGGTGTCCCTTCTCATGGTGGGCAGGTTGGAGCAGATGAGCTCTTAGCTCCCTTCCAGCCTGAACCATTCTGGAATTCTGTTTGGTGCTTGAGGATTTGATGAATAAGTTTCTATATGAAAACTACATTATTGATGCAGAGTTCACGTGACTGATCTTAGCTTGTAACATATATCTGAGCAATAGATGCCACTAAGAACAAATTCCCCTCATGTAGAGATAAATACATCATATCTGGAGATACAACATACAAATTCTGTTCACTTTTCTGGCACATGACAATTTATAAATAAGGACAGAATATATCTCTGTGCTTGTTACTTGCTAAATATAGAGAAATTTCACATTATTTGCTTGAAAGGAAAAGGAAATTTACCGTTGGCCTGCCAGAGAGTCACTGAAGACCATGTTGGCATTGGGATGGAGCCTAGAAAGGACCAGAGAAAGTGGAGAAGCAATAATACATCAGCGTGAAAATGAGAAGCTCCGCAACATGTCTCAGTCTAGCCAGGTAAGGTGCAATTATTTGGATTTAGAAAGCAAAAGACTTCTCTGACAATTTACTTAGAAATCATACTTCATTATGGGAATCTTATGGTTTGGTTTTTTTTTCCCAATATAAAGAAACTTTAAAGAGTTCTGAGATTTGAAGTCATGTCACTCAGATAAAAAAAGAAATATAATTAAAGGGCTGTGGCAATAGGTCCAGAAGGGTTTTCCTCCCCTTGTACTCTGCCCTGGTGAGGCCACATCTGGAATATTTTGTCCAGTGCTGCACTCCTCAGTTCAAGAAGGACCTCAGGGAATTGCTGGAGAGAGTCCAGCACAGAGCCACAGAGCTGCTGCAGGCAGTGGAACATCTCCCACTGAGGGAGGCCAGGCTGAGGGAGCTAAGGCTTGGAGCTTGGAGCAGAGGAGCCTGAGGGCTGCCCTCATTGCTGCTGCTAAGGATGTGCAGGGCAGTGTCGGCAGGATGCAGCCAGGCTCTGCTCAGGGATGGCCAAGGACAGGACAAGGGGCACTGGGGGCAAGCTGGAGTAGAGGAGGTGCCACAGGAACAGGAAGGAAAACTTTTTCCTTGTGAGGGTGCCAAGCCCTGGAGCAGGCAGTCCAGAGAGGTTGTAAAGTCTCCTTCATTGCGAGTGATAAATAAGATGGTGTATTTGGTATTTTTTGTTCAATCCACATGCAGATTTCATAGGTGGTTCATAGTATCTGGTATTCTCATGTGGTACCATCTAATTTTTTTTCTGTTTGTAATTTTCTCCACAGCATTTTGAGACTGCTGCTCAGTATGTTTGTCTCTTGAAAGGGGGAAAGCTGTTTAACACTATGTCAAATCCTGGGGGATTTTTATGGTACCCCTTGGGGTGAATTAAACACTCACTTATGCTTCAGTACAGTGAGATTTAATGAATGGTGAATTGGACAGAGAGCTTCTGCAAGGAGCATTCAAAGACACATCATGAGCTGATTTCTTACGTATGCTGTCACTGGCACTCAACCTATAAGCATCATGGGCAGACACCTTAAGTTTCTGCTGGGTTCGTAGCCCAGCAGCAGTTTTGCTGACCAAATGCACTGTTACAAGACAGTACTTCAGCATTTCCTATCCTTCAGCAAACCTCACTCCTTTACAGGCACTCCCACTGGCTTTGGGATCTGTGCTTCCCAATAGTTGAATATGTTCTGCTCTTGGACCTTCTTGCCTGAGAGGACCATTGAATCACAGAATGGTTTGGAGGAGACATCCAAAACTCATCTCATCCAAGCCCTCTGCGGGCAGCAGGGACATCCTCCACTAGATCAGGAAGCTTACAGCCTTGTCAAGCTTCACCTTGAATATCTCCTGGGATGGAGCCTCAGCTACCTCCCTGGGCAACCTATTCCAACATTTCACCACCATCATGGTGCAGAACTTGTTCCTGACATCCAATGTAAATCTCCTCTTGCATGATAAAGGCGTTATTGAGGAGTTCAGCACTTCTAAATGCAGTACCTAACTGAATTCAACCTTTCATATTTAACATGTACCCAATGAATTTGTTGCACACTTCAAACATGTTAAGGCTACCTAAACATATCACATTCCTTTTTCCTAGACAGTGAAGTCCATGAGAAAATTACCCATTTTAACCCCTTGCTATGATATCCTGTCTGTAGTACATGGTTGGCTTGCTTGGGCTGTGCTGCTCTGGTTCTGTCACATTTTGAAGGCACCTCTTTTATGACTCATGACTGGTCTGTCAGCGTAGTTCTAGCAGCTTGCCATCTGTTACATACAGATCTAAGCCTCTGCAACAACCTTCTTGTCTCCACCTTAGCAGACATGTCCTCTTAATTATCCTGTGTGTCTCCAGCACATTGCAAAACAAAAGGTGAATGCAGTCCGTACCATAAAGTTTAAAAATGTGGATGGTTTTATTCTAATCAGATCAGCAGCACAAATGTTGTTGCAGAATATTAGACTCTTCTATCTGAAATACTTCTGTCTAAAAGTAATCTGCTTTTGTTGTGGGTTTTTTTTTTTTTTTACTCCCACAGGGAAATGGATATAGTCCAGCACCCCTTGATCTGTCTAATGTGGTGCTTTCTAGGGAGCTTCAGGTTGGTATTTGTGTTTCACATGTGTTTTGCTGAAAAGAATTAATACAGTGGGGATTTTATTATGAATTGCTTGAATTGTGTCAGATTTTATGGGTGTGTTTGTGGCTGTGGTTGCAGAAAGGTGCATGCTACAACATTTACAATCTGGAGGGAGATATTTCCAGTGTTTATCCCATTGCTGCTTCCAGAATTCCTAAAAAAAGTGATCCTGAAACCTGGGAAGGGTCTGTAAACAGTATGTGATGTGTACCCTGTGCTTGTGCCAGTTTCAACCAGCTGAATGTAGAAATGACACTTGACTGTGATGTTTCCTTGCCACAAGAGTTTGGGTTTTACTCAAGATTGTAAAACTGTGTAGATTTACAGCATTTTTAGTTGTCACCTTTTAATTTTGCATCTTGGTTTTTTTTTTTTTTTCCTAATGGTAATGTAGGGAATGGTTGAGGTAATGGCAGAAAACTATCACAATATATGGGCCAAAAAGAAGAAAATGGAGTTGGAAAGCAAAGGTAAGCCAGAACCCTGTGAAAGAAAATGAGAGAGAAGAAACTATCTGAAAGAAGACAGTGTAAGACAATCAAAACTTAACTGTCGGTTTTTGTACTTAGAATCATAGAATCAGTCAGGGTTGGGAGGGACCACAAGGATCATTTAGTTCCAACCCCCTGCCATGGGCAGGGACACCATACCCTAGATTAGGCTGGACAGAGCCTCATCCAACCTGCCTTAAACACCTCCAGGGAAGTAGCCCCAACCACCTCCCTGGGCAACCTGTTCCAGGGCCTCACCACTCTCCTGGCGAAGAACTTCTTCCTCGCGTCCAGTCTGAATCTTCCCACCTCCAACTTTGCTCCATTCCCCCTAGTCCTGTCACTACCTTATAACCTAAAAAGTCCCTCCCCAGCTTTTTTGTAGTCCCCCTTCAGATACTGGAAGGCGACAAGAAAGTCACCTGGGAGCCTTCTCTTCTCCAAACTGAACAGCCCCAACTCTTTCAGTTTGTACTTGATGCAAAATAAGTCTTGCAGCAAAATAAATCTTGCAGCAGGAAAACTTACATTTCTTTCCACTTACTAAAGGTGGAGGGAGTCACCCTTTGTTGGTACCTTATGACACGTTGACAGCCAAGGAGAAATGGCGCGACCGTGAAAAGGCACAAGAGCTGTTTAAATTCCTTCAGGTCAATGGGATTGTCATATCCAGGTAAGCTGCGCTTCTTTTAATACATATATATATCTTCCATAAATCAAAATACTTGTTGTTTTTACATTCAGAAAGACTTCTTAAGTAGCATAGATAGACAATGTTTTTTGCAACTATGTGGCTGTAGTAAATACAAAATGCAGCAGTAGCGGAATTAAGTAAGTAGATGATTCAAAATATCAGCCAGTGGTGTCAGTGAGGATGACCAGAAAATAACTCTGAGCTGTACTCTAGCTTGCTGTGTCAGGAAGAAAGATGGCCTCTGGGAACTTACACTTGATAAAGTAATTCCTTATAATGTATTCTTTACGTTTTTGAATGGAGCTGTGAGTTACTGTACTATAATTGTTCTTCTTTTTCTTGTATATGAAACACCAGAGCACACAGGAATCTTCACTTAGGCATCCTTGTAAACTCAACTATGTTAATGAACAGTTTTCTGTACATGCTTCTAGCCAGCTCTTACCAGTTTTCTTTTACTTATGCTTTGCAAATCTGTGTCTCTGGTGAAAGTACACACTCAGAAATTCCTGCAAATTAATTAGTAGGATCTGCAGAAAGTAACTTTGTTGGTGTCCTCAAGAAATTGTATTTCTTAGGATATCAGCAGACATCTCTAAACACACATTTCTGATTTTCTGCGGAGAAGGGTTCCCTCCTGCCATGTGCAGGCTCTCAGCCTGGAACCATCCAATGCCACCAAACATTTTTATATCCTCCATAATTAGAGCCATTGAATAAGAGAAGCAGGTTTAGTTCCTGCAAATGAGTGGTCTTTTGAAACACTGATGGAACTGATCACATGTTGATTTCAATACCAATTTACAGCTGCGTTTGCTTGGGTTAGGAGGACAGTGTTTGCAGGGCCAGGTCATCTTGGGAAAGCCTGTTCAGATTCTTCATGAGGAGTGGGCCAAGAGTTTGCAGTGACTGTCTGTGTTGACTGAACAAAAGCCAGCAGTGCCCAGGTGGCCAAGAAGGCCAATGGCATCCTGGTTTGTGTCAGACACACAGTGCCAGCAGGGACAGGAGCTGATCATTCCCTTGTGCTCAGCACTGCTGAGGCTACACCTCACACTGAGGCTACATTGAGGGGTGGAGTGTGTCCAAAGAAGGGCAGTGAGGCTGGAGGAGGGCCAGGAGCACCTGGGCTATGAGGAGGCCCTGAGGGAGCTGGGGATGTTCAGGCTAGAGAAGAGGAGGCTGAGGGCAGACCTCTGCTCCCTACAGCTCCCTGAAGGGAGGTTGGAGTGAGGAGAAGGCAGCCTCTGCTCAGCAACAGGACCAGAGGAAATGGTTCCAAGCTGTGCCAAGGGAGATTCAGACTGTATATTAGGAAATATTTCTTCACTGAAAGGGTTCTCAAACACTGGAATGGTCTGCCCAGGGCAGTGCTGGGGTCACCATCCCTGGCGGTGTTCAAGCAGCCTGTGGAGCTGGTGCTTAGGAACATGGTTTAGTTGTGATCCTTCAGTGTTGGGTTGAAGCTTAGACTGGATGTGCTTGGAGGTCTCTTCCAATCAGATACATTGTGTGATTCTGTGAGGGTGAATCAAGATCATCCTCTACTCAGTGATTTCTTCAGAAGAATATGTACATATTTTCAACCATGTATAAAATCTTGTGAAGCACTGAAGACATTTCCAGAATGTCATTCTTCAAGGCATTGCACTAATCACTAAACCAGTGCAATTCTGTATAATTGGAAATGTATGGGTGGCACAGTGTGTGTACTTTACATATACCATCTGCTACTGTTTTTGATTTTTACTCCTCTCTTTTTGTCAAGGACTCTTTTTGAAGCACTTTTGGGTGTCTATGACATACAGATAAATCTCACAGGCCTTGCTCGGTACATGGTAGAAACAAGATGGCATTTTGTAAAGCAGCTTCAAAGCTCTACAGGTTTTGTTGGTGTTGCTTTTGTTATTTATCAGAGCTAGCAAGGTGTCAGTATGTTGGAAAGGATATGCAATGTCTGAGCAACAATGGCTTACTCTGCATGAAAAAAAAGAGAGTATATGTAATGACCTCACTTTAAAACAGGCTACATTATCCTCTGTGGCATTGAGGCAGCAGGAGATGCCTGCCAGCCACACCTAGCTGTTGCTACCCATGAAATCCCTGGGTGACACACATACTGTATCAGTTAAGAGGAGGTTACAGAAGCATGGGACTCTTCAAACAGAATGTTTTATTATAATTTTTGCAAAGGACACTGTGGGGTGGAAGGTTGGAGTCCTTTTATATGTATGTGTGAAACGGGATTGGAATGTACTTCTTGGTTCCCTGCTTTGTTCCTCCAGACTATAACCATTCCTCTTAGCCATGTTCCGACATGGTCAAGAGCACACATTTTGGTATTAGACTTTTTTTTTGATCTACACTTCTGCTTCATCAGCCTTCTCCCATATAGTTGCATTTTTCCTTGGATTCACCTCACAGCTGTTTTTTTTTTCACCTAAGTGCTAAGAAGTTTCAGGACAAATTATCATCTCCTCCATACAACAAAGGAGTCCAACAACTTTCCTTGTTCTTCATTCCTTTCTTGCTTTTGCCTCAATATCACAAACTACCAGTTCCTAATTTCTTCCCTACTTCTGACACACTTCTGTAGTCTCTGCTCCCCTTCTAACCAGGTAACTTTTTCTAACTGATAATGAAGTGTAGTACTTAAACTGATTTTTGGAAAGCTGTGATAGATGACTTTCTAAACACTTGGTACTTGAATCTGTCAGCAGCAAATTGAATGGCTAATGCATTGCTCCTTTAGATTTCAATGTCTCGTGGCTTTATTTGTGCAACAGCATAGTGCTCTGAAGTTAAGAAATGGAACAGTTCTTGCTGTGTAGCTGGTAACTAAGAGATGCTGTGGAAGGTCATTTTTTCCTTGTGAAAATCACCATAATAAAGTGTGGAATGCTTCCTAGGACTGCTGTCATTTGTACTGCTGTCATCATCAGTACCATTTGTCTTAATTCTCTTCAAAACAGGGGTCTGAACGACATGGAATTGGATGCTTCCTCCATGGAAAAGAGATTTGCCTTTAAGTTTCTGAAGAAAATTCTAAAATACGTCGATTCTGCACAAGAGTTTATTGCACATTTGGGTAAGCTGCATGTTTTGTTCTGAAACGATATGAAACAGATGATACTTCAACACATGGATTGGTGCTTAAATCTTGGTGACCACTATTATCATGTCCTGGGCTGTAGACAGAGGAATATGAGCAGCAAGGCAAGAGAGGGGATTCTGCCCCTTGGCTCTGCTCTGCTCAGATCCTATCTCCAATCCTGTTTCCAGTGCTGGTGTCTCCAGCATAAAAGGGACTCAGAGCTGCTGGAGTGAGGCCAGAGGAGGCCACAAAGATGATGCAAGGGCTGAAGCAGCTCTGCTGTGAGGACAGGCTGATGGAGCTGGGGTTGTTCAGCCTGGAGAAGAGAAAGCTCCAGGGGGACCTTGCAACGGCTTTCCAGTAGCTGAAGGGATCCTGCAGGAAGGCTGCAGAGGAACTTTTCATCAGGGTGTCTAGAGACAGGACAAGGGAGAATAGTTTGAAGCTGAGGCACAGGAGGCTTAGACTGGAGTTGAGGAGGAAGTTCTTCAGTGTGAGTGTGGTGAGACTGGCATAGGCTGCCCAGTTTGCAAGGCTATATCACAGGGAGATTGCCTTATTTTTTATTAGACAGCTTCTTATTTTTGTCTGCTTTGTTTCTATCCTTGCAGAGGCCATTGTAACCAGTGGAAAAACTGAAAAATCTCCTCATGAGCAAGAAATTAAATTCTTTGCCAAAGTGAGTGACTTAGTATTTCAAGTTATGTGCCTATACATTAATTGTGCAGAACACAGGAATGTGTACAATTAGCCTGCTTTTCAGGTAATATATAAATAATATGTAAATAGATCTTTCACTTTTTTTTCATAGTAAGTAATCGATTAAAATTGTTAAGAGATATTTTGAAATACCTTCAAATATATTTCAATACATTTTGCTGGCTTCAGCTCTTTCAAAATACTTCAATATCTCTGCATGAAAAGGAACACAGAAATTAAAAGGCAGCTTATTTATTACATGAAATTAATAGTTCTCACTGAAGATGCATAGGAATGTCTTACACTTTTGAGTGCCTAATAAGGGAATAAATAACATTTAGGGTTTCATTTGGGATCTTTTCAGTCTGGAGAAGAGAAGGCTCCAAGGTGACCTCATTGTGGCCTTCCAGTATCTGAAGGGGGCCTACAGGAAAGCTGAGGAGGGACTTTCTAGGATGTCAGGCAGTGATAGGACTGGGGGGAACGGAGTGGGTAGATTCATATTGGATTTTAGGAAGAAGTTCTTCACCATGAGAGTGGTGAGACACTGGAACAGGTTGCCCAGGGAGGTGGTGGAAGCCTCATCCCTGTTTAAGGCCAGGCTCATGTGGCTTTGGGCAACCTGCTCTAGTATGAGGTTTCCCTGCCCATGGCAGGGGGGCTGGAGTTGGATGATCCTTGAGATCCCTTCCAGCCCTGCAACTCTGTGATTCTGTGATCTTTAAAAACAACCAGAGAAAAGTCTCAAAGCTCTCTCCCTTTCCATCTGTTGTACTGGACAGGAAAAGCAGAAAGGAAAAGTGCTCATAGCTCAGTGCTGTTTATCACTATTGAATGTAAGCAGAATAATCTTGCAGTAGTAGATAAAAAACAGAGTGGTTTCTGTCACTTGCTACTTTTACATGGCTTTTAAGTCAAATTGTAAGACTTAAGGTTTGAATTTAAGTGGGTTTGTGTCTGAAATGGGAGAATACAACTATCACAGAACTTCTAAAATGCTTTGAATAAACTTTAACCAACTGAGGCGTTGTTGCTACATTTCCCATTGTCCTCTGTGAAAAATGTATTTTGTGTCTGTATTTCTTAGGTTCTTTTGCCATTAGTTGATCAGTACTTTACAAACCATTGCCTCTACTTCCTGTCTTCTCCAACAAAAACACTCAGCAGCAGTGGATATGCATCAAATAAAGAGAAGGAAATGGTAGCAAGGTAAGTAGAAAATTGAGATATATACAAGAGGGTTCTATAGAGATAATTAAAGGTCTCTTCTTTGATAAAAAAAAAAAAAAGTGCTTCAAAAGCTCACTTTCCTCTAATAGAAAGTGAATCATTCATGCTGTATCAGGATGACTGTGAGTAGAATTCCCTCATTTATAATTGAAAAATTCCCTCCCTGTGTATGCTAATTATACATATAACATATTCTTTTTCAGTATTAAGATATACACTTGTGGGTGATAATATCAAACCCAGCAAATTATCCTGTGAGAAATGGAGCTAATAAACCTTAGTTTGCAACGGGCTCGTGTTTCATTATTGATGACAGCTTCTGGTCGAAGCTGTTGAGTCATTTAGATGGGTTCACATTTAAATTTTCATAGATCAGAAATTCTGACAATACCATGAAGAAGCTTTTTAGGGCTAATTACAGACTCTCCCTTCTCCGTGCAAATATTACCTCTGCACCCACAAAAAAACTACTGTCACAGGTTTTAGATGTCTGTAGTGGCTCAGGTTTGGATGTAAGCAGCCATTTGACTCAAAGTTGTTTCAGAACAACTTGGTTAAGAAAGAGACAGCTGGTTTTAATTAAGATGTGCTACCTTTACAAAAATGTTATTTTTATTTTGCTGCAATTAATGTTTAGCAATTACTATTTATTTTAGTTTTAACTATCTGTTGTTGCCAAGTTTTCTCCACCCTAAAGGAGTTCTGCCAGTTATTTTTTGGGGGGAAATTTCATACTGGATTCTTTCAAAATGTCCTTTACCCTCATGATTCTTACTTCAGCTATCAGTTTCTCATATTTCTTTTTCTTTCCTTCACTAGAAGTCAGCTTCACCAGAGTTGGCTACTTTTCCCAGTAGATGTAAAATTTGAAAGCAAAAGTTGCTTAGTTGTTACCTAAGGTCAAGCCTAGCACTGAACTTCCAGCACATCTTTGTATTTCTTTCAGTAATTTTTACCCTTTTGTTTTCATCTCTTAAGTGAGTGTTAAGTCCCTATAATTCTACCATGCATATTTTTATATAATACAGCTGGAAGTGCAGTAAGATAATGGTCCAGCAGTTGGGAAAGTCAGCTCAGGTTTAGAAGAATAGAGATTTTGTTCAATTTATCTTAATTGTATTACAAGAGAAGGACACAGAGCTGCTGAAGTGAGTCCAGAGGAGGCCACAAAGATGAGCCAAGGGCTGAAATATCTCTGCTATGAGGACAGGCTGAGGGAAATGAGGGTGTTCAGCTTGGAGAAGAGAAGGCTCCAGGGGTACCTTACAGTGGCTTTCCAGTATCCGAAGGGATTCTACAGGAAGGCTGCAGAAAGGCTTTTCATTAGGATGTCTAGAGACAGGACAAGGGGGAATGGTTTGAAGCTGAGTGAGAGTAAGTTCAGACTGGAGCTGAGGAAGAAGTTCTTCAGTAGGAGGTTGGAGAGACTCTGGAACAGTCTGCCCAGGGAGGCTGTGGCTGCCTTCTGGCTGGGGGTGTTGAAGGCCAGGCTGGAGGAAGACTTGAGCAGCTGAGTCTAGTTGAGAAGTGTCCCTGCCCATGGTGGGGAGGTTAGAGGAGATGAGCTCTGAAGTCTCTTCCAACCTTAGCCATTCTAGGATTCTGTTTATATGTCAGTTAATTTCAAGTTCATGCTTCCTTTCCAAAAACTTCTCTTACCCCCATAAAGGCAGTCAGGTCAGCTTCATAAAGCAGGAAAGATGCTTACTAGGGTTGTACAAAATGCCCTTAAAGAGGCATGAGAAGACCTGCAGATCTGCTCTTAAAATCCATAAATATCTTATGATTCTTTGTCTGCTCTTCACTGAGGCAAGCAACAATGAATTATTGTCATCTTATAGGAAGTATAAAATCTTACTATTGTGGAGATATCTGTGACAAGTGGTTGTTAGTAAGAGATCATATCAACTCCTCTCATATATTTGCTTAATTTTTTAATGCTCAGATTCCATTTGTGAAGCACAGCACACGTGACAAGCAAATCAGCCTAGCTGTCTGTCTTTCTAGGAATTAAAGAAGCCCCTTTAATGCTGAGATATTTGCTGATTTTTGTTCCCTCTTAGTATCCTGTTATTTTGAAATATGGGTTAGACGTGCAAATTTCTGACACACTTTCCAGAAGCTCTGCTCCTCTGTATATGTTTTGGGATTCATGTTATCATCAGCAGTGGCTACAGAGAGATTGATTTATGTACAAAGGATATCTCTCCCAATAATTTGCAATAGTGTGAAGATTTGCAGTGTTCATCTCTTGCAGAATGCCAAGTAAAGCAACTAAAACAGCATTCAACTTTTCTTGTTCCTACAAAATTTTCTCGTTCAAAAATAATAGCCATAAGGAAAGACAGAATGGTAGGGATGGAAGTAACCTTCAGAGATCATCCAGTCCAAACCTCCTGCCAGAGAGTATTACCTAGAGCAGGTCACACAGGAACACATCCAGGTGCATTTGGAATGTCTTCAGAGATGGAGACTCCACAACCTCTCTGGGCAGCCTGCTCCAGGTCTCTGGCACCCTCACAGGGAAAAAGTTTTCCCTCCTGTTCCCATGGCACCTCCTCTGCTCCAGCTTGCCCCCAGTGCCCCTTGTCCTGTCCTTGGCCATCCCTGAGCAGAGCCTGGCTGCATCCTGCCGACACTGCCCTGCACATCTTTAGCAGCAGCAATGAGGGCAGCCCTCAGGCTCCTCTGCTCCAAGCCCCAGCTCCCTCAGCCTGGCCTCACAGGAAATATTCCGCTGCCTGCAGCAGCTCTGTGCTGGATTTTCTTAAACAGTTCCCTGAATCTGCAGTTGTTGGAAACCATTCTAATCCAAAGGATGTTTCACATTTTACACAATCTCTGAAGTTATAAAGCTTAGAAAATGAGAGGATTCAGAAGCTTCAAAAAGTGACTCTGCTTACTACAGTGATTTGCTTGCTGTAATCATACATGGTTCCAAATCCACTTTCCAGGATTCTGTGGTATTTTGTCTTTCATGTTCTCATTTCACTTGACCTTCTGCTCTAAATCAGTCTTTAATCTTTGCCTTGCATTGTCGTGCTCTTTCTCTTCTTTCCTACTTTAGCCTCTTCTGCAAACTAGCTGCTCTTGTTAGACATAGGATCTCCCTTTTTGGTAAGTTAAAACTCGTGGATAACCATTGCTGTAGCTGTGCCTAAGCATTGCTTCTCCCTTACCTGAAGCTTTTCACAGAATAAAGGCAAAATTCTGTTGGGTTACTGAGGGCAAAATTCTGTTGGGTTACTGAGGGCATCATCATTAGAGGATGATGGTTAATACAGTATGTAAGGTGTTGGAACAGGAAGAAACAGCAAGTTCCAGGATTTTCTGACTCCTTTAGAAACTGTCCTTTGCTTTTGAGAAATCATCTTACACTACTTGTTTTGATTGCTGCCACCCAGCTGTTAAATCCAACAGGTTAATTTCTCAGACCGCTGGGGCCCATAGAGAGAAAGGTATTGGTAAGGAAATTTCAAAATAAATGTAGATACTACAAGATGCAAATTTCAGAATGTTTCAGGGTCAAGTGATGAAAATGAGCCCTAATTGGACACTAGGTATTCTTTTGAGTTCTGTGTTGAAATAGATTTAACAAGCTGAAAGTTAGTTCTAGAACCAGACCTAATTTTCCCTCCTAAGAACCAGATGTAATTTCCTGTTGTGGCCTAAGGTGAGAGACTTAGGTCATGTCTTGTGCAGCACCAAGATGATTTTTTGGATCATTAGATTGTGCTTCAGTTTTTGTGCTTACTGTGCTTTCCTGTTACCTGTTTCTAACAGGGAGTGATTCTGCTACGATGGTGAACTGCTTGCACATCTTAGCTCAGTCTCTTGATACGAGGTAAGTTTGCAATGTTTGTACCAACTGCAGACTCCACCAGTGTCACAGAGCTTGTCAGGATCGTCAGGAGCACTTTCTGTGCTTATTTCATTTGTTAGTGACATTAGCTGTGTCACTAACTCCTCTATTGACTTCCATATTAGTTTTCATCTAAAGGGTTTAATCTAAATGTTTCTCTTCCAAGCCTGTCATTGAAATGTTGAAAACTCTTCCAACCTTTCCAAAGTCATTTGAAGACTTCACTGGGGAATAGAAATGGCAGACTTTGGAACTACAAGTATTGATTTCTGTAGAGACAGTTCAGTGCATATGGGAAGGTGAGACGTTAGAAGTATGCAGAAGGTATTAATGTATGAGCATAGTTACATTTGCTTTACGGTTTACCACTGAAATGCTTATGTAGGTTAAAACACAGCTCAAGGTAGTTTTTAATCTGAGTGCATTTGTGCCTGGTTATGTTGTACAGCAGCCTGGCAGTGAACTCATGTCAGCAATGGCACTAAAAGATTTCCTAAGGGATTAGAGAAGGATGCAAAAACCTTAATCACTGGAACTGTGATGCTGGTGTTGCAGATGCATTTTCCACTGTTATAAAAAGAAAACTTTAGAAATTAAGAGTTATTTCCCTTGAGTAGTTTGTGGAAAGGACTATGCTCATCATTTATGGCATTTGCTGAGAAGGCATTATGCTATCTGAAGGCAGATCACAAACACTGGAAAGAAAAGACTGAGGAGCATTTGTGGTTATGGTTTCCTATTAAATACTTTAAAGCAATTGTTGCTTTTACTGCTCTGTAGCTGTAACTCTATCATGTAAAGTTCACCCATACACATTTCTGTTTTCAGAGACTGGGAAAATGTAACTAACATCTATGTTGGAGAGAGATTTTCATCAGAGTGTCTAGAGACAGAACATGAGGGAATGGTTTGAAGCTGAGGCAGAGCAGGGTTACACTGGAGCTGAGAAAGAAGATCTTCAGTAGGAGGGTGATGAAACTCTGGCATAGGCTGCCCAGGGAGGCTGTGGCTGCCTCCTGCCTGGGGGTGTTGAAAGCCAGGCTGAATAAGTCCCTGAGGCAAGGCTAGATGAGGTTCTGTCCAGCCTAATCTAGGGTAGGGGGTCCCTGCCCATAGCAGGGAGTTTGGAACTAGATGATCCTTGTGGTCCTTTCCAACTCTGACTGATTCTATGATTCTTGAGCAGTCGAGTCTAGTTGAGAGGTGTCCCTGCTCATGGTGGGGAGGTTGGACCACATGAGCTCTGAGATCTCTCCCAACCTGAGCCATTCATTATGATTCCAGGATTCTGTGATGCATGCTAAGGCCAAGTGCAAATCTAATAGCTTTCATTTGCTGTCTGCAGGACTGTGATGAAGTCAGGCTCAGAGCTTGTCAAAGCTGGGCTAAGAGCTTTTTTTGAAAACGCGGCTGAAGACCTGGAGAAAACCTCAGAAAACCTGAAACTTGGCAAATTTACCCACTCACGGACACAGATCAAGGGAGTGTCCCAGAACATCAATTACACCACAGTAGCTCTGCTGCCCATCTTGACATCCATTTTTGAACACATTTCACAGCATCAATTTGGAATTGATTTGCTTCGTAAGTCTTTTGTTTTGGGTATTTATTGTGTTGTAGCAGCACAAATGCTTTGTAGCGATGACTACCCAAATTCAAAGGGTGACATTCTCTTATCAGTTACTCACATTCCCAAGATGAAATCTGCAATTAGCTGCATAGTATCTTATTGCTACTGCACGTTTGAAAATGATACTTGCTAATATGCATCCTCTGGGGTTAGTTTCCTATAGTTTCCTACAGAAAATTAAACTATGCACGCTGTAGTTTCCCATAGAAAACTAAATCATCCTCTTAGTTTCCTATAGAAAATTAAATCATCCTCTGCAGTTTCCTGTAGAAAATCAAATTGTTTATTTTTGTTACCTTTTTTTATTCCATTAAAGGAGAAAATTAATTATTAATTCCTTTTATTTTCCCTTGCATTTAAAAACTGCTTCAATTTAATTTTTCCTTACTTTTAGCATCCATTAGTTTAAAATTACTGTAATGCCTCCTCAAGATTCAGCAATATGCTGTGTCCAAATTTGGTATCTATTTGAGTGATCCCAGTTCCAAAGCAGAAGGTAATTAAAAGATGGATAGCCATGAAAAGGCTTCCTCTAAAAAGGTGAGGAGCCTTTAGATGGTCTTCCTAGTGCTTAGACACACAGATTGATGTGGTTTAGCTTAGTACTTGCACTTGCACTCTGCAAGTGTAATCACCTGCAATATTAGCAAGGATCTGGATCTGCTGACCTCTTAGTAACCTGCAAACCTCTTAGTAACCTGCAATACTAGCAAGGATCTGCATACCTCTTAGAATCTCTTATGACCTTGCTGACAGACCAGGTATTAGTTGAAGGTCAGTAACACAGCTGGACTGTTGACAGCCTACCAGTGTTCAGTGCTACATGGGGTACAATTTGTGTAAACCAGATGTTTCATATTTGGCAAGTAGTCTTTAGCTGAATAAATGCTAATCATCATCTTCTTCTTTTCCTCTAGTGGGTGATGTACAAGTTTCATGTTACAGAATTCTTTGTAGCCTCTATTCCCTTGGGACGGGAAAGAACATTTACGTTGAAAGGTATTGAATGAAAACCTCTTTGTGTTTTTCTTTGACAGATGCTTTATTATTTAGGTAATAATGCTGCTTTAGGTAATGAAGCAGTATAAAAGGTGGATCTGAAACAGTGTGAGCATGTTTAGAAGGCACTTTTTCTGAATTGCATTTGCTCTAATGTTCTGTGATGCTGTGATATCCTAAGAGTTCCATTCCACACTCAAAAAAAACCCCAAAACCCACAACCAAAAACTAAATTAAAGCAGATAACTCATGCTGTATGCATATGGCAGGGAGTTAATTTTTTTTCCTAGGGAAAGCTGAATTTTTTCATGAGTTGCCTTAAGGTTCCCAAAGTTTGCCTACTGCATGTTGCTGTGGTAAGTAGGCTGTGTCTGTTTCCACACCTAGATCTGTACAGAGTTCTCAAAATAGTTGTCCTGGGTATAAATTCCTGAGCATATGCAGAGTATTTTGACAGCCTTTAACTCTACAAAGCAACTAACTTTATGAGCTGTTTGCATTTAAAACAGCAATTCCTTTAAGCATCTGGTTGCTATGGTATGTTCTGAGCTCTGGATCCTCTTCCATTAAGAGGCTCCAATCCATGTATGCTGCTTGAATAAAGAGAGCTCTGATTGCTGGTCTATCACAATACAGGAACTGAGGTCATACTAAGCCTTCCTTGTGCTTCCACAACCTTTCATGATCTCTTATAATGAAAAGCTAAAGATCCACAGGACCTGAGAGAGACTAAACTGGAGGAAATACAGCTCCAGTCTGGTTAGGAGATGCTTTGGCTGGTTTCCACTGCCTGCCTTCAGGAGTTTGCTCGGTGATTCTTTCCTGCAGAAAGGAAAGAGCAGCCTTGATGGATAAACTTGTCCCTTTCCTCCCACTCTACGGGTGTACACAAGCTCTTTCTTTTCTGTGTCCCCATGCAGCCACTTATACATCCATCACAAAGCTCCACCCTTCTCTTTCTCAGCTTGGAGATCTATCTTAAATCCTCTTTGATGCAGCATCACATTAGCCCTACCCTAACTAGCAATCGAAGCCTTCTCACACGGGATGAAAGGTGAACATGTTTGAGTTGCCTTGCAATGGGAAGAGCTGACAGTGCAGGCCTCCAATCGATTGTCAAGAGCTGTAAGCACTGAGCAGTTACATGAAAAATGGATGTTATCAGCATCGCTTTTTCCTGCTGCAGTTGTCTTCCTAGAAGGGAAGAGTGATAAGACCAGATATATCAGAGGATATTAATTAGTCTCCTAAGGGTGTGTGTGAGGTTCCCAACTGTGAATTTCATTTAGTTGTGTTTTCACTAGACTCTGGCTCTTAAATGAAGGCTGTAGGCAGATATGAGCGTCTAGGTGGGAGGCAGGATTTCAAACACACTCACTCAGTATTTCAGCAAAACTTAGAAGTGAGTGATTGAGCTGACTTGAACAGTTATTCAAGTTAAACAATGCTTGGATTGAATGAACATTCACCCTCCAAACAAAGTAATATTATGTCAGTCGTGTTACTCCTAATACCCATGTGAACAAAATCCCCTTTTTGCAGTGTTTTTAAATTCTTTAAGGTCATTTGCCATTGCTTCTGCCAATTACTTTTGATTTTCCTGCAGCAGACAATGTTGGAGGGTATATAGATGCATATTTTTCACATTCCAGCATGGCTGTAAAATAAAACTTTACCATCTACTACCTCTCTGGACAATGAGTTCCAGTGTTCATTGTAAAAAAATGTCATCCTTATATCCAGTCTAAATCTACCTCCTTTTATTTTAAAGCCATTATTCCTTGTTCTATCACTACAGGTTCTGCCAAAAAATCTGTCCCCATCTTTTCTGTTGGCCCCTGTTAAGTACTGGAAGGCCACTATAAGGTCTCCTCAGAGACTTCTCTTCTCCAGGTTGAACAACCCCAGCTCTCTCAGCCCATCCTCACAGGAGAGGTGCTCCATCCCTCTAATAATTTTTGTGACCTGCTCTAACAGGTCCATGTCTGTTCCAAAACCCCCATGGGACTTTAAAGGATGAAAGGTGTGTGCTGTCTTTATCCAACCTGTGCTCCAAGTGTGGCAAACTCTGTGAGGCATCTTGCATAAAAAGTGCTTCAGAACTTCAAAATGTACCTTACCTTTAGCATTAAACCAACGTGGCTCCGGCCTCATGCAGAAAAGGGCTGTTTCAGAATTTCTTGGACCTTCATCTGTGTGTTGCCACACTTCCTTTTTTTTCTGGCAGTCATGCTTTTGCAACCAGATGATGAGCATAGGGGTTTTTTTGTTGTTGATTCAGTTTGATTAGTTTGATTTTTGTGGTGAAGTTTATTTTTAGCTGGACCAGTTGCTTCCTCCGACTTATCAAGATGCTGAGTTTTAGTGGTAGCACAGAACAGACAAACAAGAAAATGAGAAGGTTGTGTTGGGGAGTGCAGAAATGCCCTCTTCAGAACACAGCATACAGAATACCATGAACCACAGAATCACTGACGCTGACAAAGACCTTAAAGATCAAGTCCAGCCTATAACCTAACACCACCAATCACTTAACCCTTGCCACCAAGTGCCACATCCAATATTTTCTTAAAGACCTCTAGGGATGGTGACTCCACTACCTTTCTGGGCAGTCCATTCCAGTGCCTAATCACATTTCCATCAGGAAGTGCTTCCTAATATCCAACCTAACCCTCCCCTGGTACAGCCTGAGACTATGCCCTCTTGTCCTGGGAGAAGAGCCTGACCCTCCACCTGACTACAGCCTCCCTTCAGGTAGTTGTAGAGCATGCTAAGGTCCCCTCTAAGTCTTCTCTTCTCCAGGCTGAACACCCCCAGCTCCCTCAGCCTCTTCTCATCAGACTTTCCCTCCAGCCCCCTCACCAGTCTCATCACTAAGTCATGAAATCATGAAGTAATGAAATCAGTCCTTGATAAGTAGCAGTACTATTTCTCATCATTTCACTGTGTAAATGGTGTAGTGTGTGAAGCTAAATACATAAATATACGGTAAAGAAGTGAAATCTGGCCAAAAAAACCTGAGTGCCAAGACAAACTGATGTGAATGATAGGCATTTGCTCCTCGTTTAAGCAAAGCAAAGGTGTAAGTAATGCAGGTAGTGATCTCTTCTTTGTGTGTGTTCTAGGCATGTTTTCTATAGTCTGAAGTCCCAGTTGTGTTCCACAGCACTGCTGCTCTGTAGAGCACTTTAATAGTCAGGACTGTGGTGGAGCTGGTTTTCTTTTAACTAACCTGCTTCTTATACCACTGTCATTTCCAGCAGTTTTGTTCAGGTGAGAAATACAATGTTCTCAATTTGTCAGATGGATTAAAAAGATAAAGTAAGTCAGCAACAGATGTTAAGGCTGTTTCTTAGCTTACACCAGGCATTGACAACCTAGTGGTGCCTTTTCCTCTGAGGTAACTTTAGTGTCTCTCCTACACAGACAGCGTCCGGCACTTGGTGAGTGCTTAGCATCCCTTGCAGCAGCCATCCCAGTAGCATTCCTCGAACCTTCTCTCAACCATTACAATCCCTTGTCTGTCTTCAACACAAAGAGTGCAAGAGAAAGAGCCAGTAAGTACTGTTCTAGCGACAACAAAACAAAAGCTCTTTGTGCCTATCCCACTCATTTTGCTACCTGACTTTCATCAGGTTATAATGGGCTCTTAACTGCTGAATAAGCATCCTTCAGTTTCAAATCCCAACATCCCAGACCTGGATTCTTTCTTTGAATCCTTATTGGGAGATAGATGTGCAGAGTTCAGGATCTACATAGTTTAATTTTGATCTCACCCATGATTTTGAGCTGTTTGTTTCCATTTCCCTGAGCTGGGTGTAATCTTTTGCAAATTGAAATTAAAATTGTAAATTATCATGGAAACAATAACCAGAGTGTACCAAAAATTGGCAAAAGCTCTCAGTTCTGGGCTTCTGCATATTTGGGATGCCCACCAAATAATCAGAGGGCACCTTATGGTGAAACTACAGCTTTATGCTGTGTGCACATCATCAGAAAGACATGGTTTATTAAATGAGAAACCTGCCTGTACCCCAGAGCCTTACCATAATCATGTCTGCCCTAGTGACAGAAAGATCCTGAGTGCAAACCTTTGTATATAGGATTTAAACACAGAGGAATGTAGGTGTTCTCTTCTATTTAGTAAATTAATCTCTGGCTTTTCTGCCCTTCTTTGCAGTTTTAGGTATGCCTGATACAGTAGAAGAGATGTGTCCAGAAATCCCTCAGCTGGATGGACTAATAAAGGAAATCAATGATTTAGCAGAGTCTGGGACGAGGTATACAGAAATGCCTCATGTAATTGAAGTTATCCTACCCATGCTGTGCAACTACTTATCCTACTGGTGGGAAAGAGGGTCAGAGAGCATTCCTCAGGGTGCAGGGCCTTGCTGTACGATGATAACATCTGAGCACCTGAGCATCGTTCTTGGAAATATTCTGAAAATCATTAACAACAACCTAGGAATAGATGAAGCGTCTTGGATGAAAAGAATTGCAGGTACTGTACATATTTTTAAAGACTAATTATATGTACTAATGTTTAATTATTTCACTATACTTTTCCATATTGCCTGATGGTGATATCGTAATAATTTGTCATTAAAAAGAGCAAGTAAGAAGATACAAGGTAGATAAGTACTAATGCAAGAAATAAATTGTAATCTTTAAAAGCTTGTATTATTACTTTAATGTAGCCTCACTGTGAGCTCTCTCTAAGAGCCATAGTATTGGATTTGGAGTTATGAACTCTATTGATTTTCCAAGACCCCTAAGAACTGAGCATTGCAGCAGATGATCTAAGCCCTGTGCTTTCTTTTAATGAAATATCAGGCCTGAGAGGAAATTAAGTGTATATGGTGAAATAATCCCAGGAGTAACCCTAGCTCAGAATTAGTTACTTTGAGTAACAGGCAGCTACTAAATGAATGGGAAAATGCCTCAAAATATCCTGCAGCATGTTGTAGGTAGCTAGCTAAAGATACTTACTGTATGCAAATGTTGTAGTTCATATTAAACGGCGTGAGAGTACAATACACAATGAAGGGATTAGAGGGAATCTATGTAAAAGGAATCATTCCCTGCTAGATTTTAACACACCATTGCTGCTGGGTTTTCAGCGTTACTTTAAATAGTAATAAAGATTCCACTGAAGTTTTGTAAGAAGGTTGCTGCGTAATTGTACAGACCACTGCTTGCACTTCTGCAGTGGCTGCTTACCTAGGTAAGGAGATAATGTACCAGGGCAGTTCTTGCAAGGACTTTTTAAATCAGGTGGTCTGCATTTTATTATAAATGGCTGTATGACCTAGATCTGTAATCTGGAATTATACACTCATTCTCTATGCTTTACCTTGCCCCAGGCAAAAGAGGTAAAGAAATTCTTCCAGAGTGCTGCCTTTGGAGTATTTTCAGACACTGAGTGCAAAAAAACTCCAAAACCATAGTGATTTAATTGATGTAAGACTGGAAGATACTAGTATATTACTGGAAGTATCTAGCTTTCAATCTCTGCTAAGCACAGTTGTTACAAAGCTAGAGTC
Source organism: Psilopogon haemacephalus (assembly GCA_013396835.1). Taxonomy (NCBI): domain Eukaryota; kingdom Metazoa; phylum Chordata; class Aves; order Piciformes; family Megalaimidae; genus Psilopogon; species Psilopogon haemacephalus. The sequence goes on from VWZI01009657.1 coordinate 464,450, forward strand.
ATTGTTGTAGTAATAATTCTGTGATCTGCAGAAACACAAAGCACTGTGGAGCTTTTGTTATCTAGAACTGCGGGGTTCATATTAACGAAAAACATCATTTCTGCATTAATCACAGGATTAACTGTTATTTTTATATATAGTTTATGCTCAACCAATCATCAGCAAAGCCAGGCCTGATCTGCTCAAAACTCACTTCATTCCAACGCTGGAGAAACTAAAGAAGAAAGCTATAAAGATTGTGATGGAAGAGGAGCAACTGAAAGCAGACAGCAAAACTGACACTCAGGAAGCTGAGCTACTCATTCTGGATGAGTTTGCTGTTCTTTGTAGAGACCTTTATGCCTTCTATCCAATGTTGATACGTTATGTAGACAACAACAGGTAAATAAATCATTAGACTCATGTTTATTAGTTAATTAGTTAATGTAGTGAAGCCCCTGATCAGAGAATCAAAAAGAACACAATGCTTTCAATCCTATCTGAGAATCCTGAGTATGGTAAGAAGCTGGATTTGTAGAATTATGTATATTTTCACACTAATTCCTCACAGGCATTTGGCTTATTTAGTTGTTTTGTAGCTGCACTGTAACAACTGAGAATGCATGTCCTGACCAGCCTTGCTGTATATGCTATTACAGCCCAGAGACATGACAAATGCTAAAAACTCAGATAGATTCCTTAAATCGTAAAGAAAGGGTGAAAAAAAATTACCTCAACCGCATCATTCTATTTGTAGATGATACAAGGATGTTAATCATTCGTGTTGTAGAGCCTTTGAAATTCCAGAAGTTTTTCTCCTCAGCTATTGATTGAAGGATTATTCTGTGCTTATGCTTCTTCTTCCCTTTGTCCCAGAACACGGACCCCAAGATGCTCTTGAGAAGAGCATCTGAAGTGTCTGTAATGCTTCAGTGTCTATGGTACCTTAGTCCTATCCTTAGCAGCATGGTTCTTCTGTACACAACCATCTCCATTCCTATTTTTTAAGTGTTAGTACCTGTTAGGCTAGTTAGGAGCACTTCCACTGCATGCATGATCATTTGTGCTATGAACCAACTTACACTGAGAATGATTTACTTTTTCTAGATGAACACAAGCCTTTCTATGTCAGACCTTGTTGGCAAGGAGATGTTTCCAAGTTTTTAAAAGCTCAGATTTAACTGGGCTGTGGAGAAATCCAACAGCAAAGAGTTAGTGAACATACGTTACCAACTAACGATTCCTTCCCTGCCTGCTGTCAGATGCCCACGTTCTGTATGGTCACATTAATGCATTTTAATTTAGAGACATAGAGGAGGGCTGCAAGTTAGTTCACTTGGCCAAGACTGCTGAACATCCTTGTGGGAACAGACCCAGGACTGAATCATAGAATGTCTTAAGGTGGGACGTCAGAGCTCGTCTGCTCCAACTTCCTCACCATGCCCAGGGACACCTCTCAGTTAGACTCAGCTGCTCAAGGCCTCATCCAACCTGGCCTTCAACACCCCCAGGCAGGAGGCAGCCACAACCTCCCCAGACAGCCTATTCCAGAGTCTCATCACTCTCACACTCAAGAACTTCTTCCTCATCTTCATTCCCCCTTGTCCTGTCTCAAGACACCCTCAGGAAAAGTCCCTCTGCAGCCATCCTGGAGGATCCCTTCAGCCATTGGAAGGCAGCTCCAAGGTCCCCAAGCTCCTGGACTACAAAAGTAAACCAGCTTAAGCAGTCAATCCATGCGGCTCTACCCACTCAGTCATTTCCCTGCACTCTTCCTCCTTGCCCTATGACACTCTTATCTTTCAGATGAATGCTAATTTTTTATATTAAAAATTTATTATGGAAATTTTTATTTTTTTTTAAATTGAATGCTTGGAGAATGAGCCAGATCTTTTTTCTAGTTTGGTTCACAGAACAGGCACAAAAATATGTGTTGGTACCATGCAGGGGAGGAGCAGGCAGAAATAACCAGGAATTAAGGATTTTGTTGGATTTGGACTAAGCTTCTATGTAAAATGGTCTTTCTAACTATGGTAATGGAAAATTGGAGTGATTCTCATGAAATTCCATTATTAACTACACAAATGAAACCTTAATTTATTAATTAGAGATTATTATATTTAGTAGTCTTATTTGAAATTTGTCTTATTCTTCTCATTAGAGCAAGTTGGCTGAAGAAACCAGATGTGGATTCCGATGAGCTGTTTCGAATGGTTGCTGAAGTTTTTATCCTGTGGTGTAAATCACATGTAAGAGAAGATGTACACTTTGCATTTTATTCTGCCTTCAAATATAAATGTGGCACATGCAGATGAATTAAACTTCTGATGTTTGTTTGTTTGTTGCTTTGTGTTTGCTCTGTTTGTTTGTTTTTATCTTTAGAATTTCAAAAGAGAAGAACAAAATTTTGTGATTCAGAATGAAATCAACAATTTGGCATTTTTAACAGGAGACACCAAAAGCAAGATGTCTAAAGTAAGTTAGTTAAAATTTGTGAATCAGTTAAATCTTCAGCGTGTGTTTAGTACTTTGTAGGAAAGCTCTGAAAATCTATGTAGATTGCAGCTGCTATGCTGGTAGAAGAATCAAAAACTTGTTTTGCATTTTTTATGATAGACATGACAACCAGTATGCAAAAAATATAAGCTATGGACCTTAAAGCTACTTCCTAAATGCCAGCTAAGCAGTCAAAGACACAAGAATAAATTTGAGGTGGTGATTTGGAGATGTTACGTCTATAAGTATATGGGGTACAGTATGCACCAGGGGTTGTTGATCTTTCCGGATAAATAGGGGTAAACTAACAAAAGCCAGAAAAGAAAGAGGGTTTGCCTGCCCTTTTTGTCATGAGCAGCAGTCAGGGTTATATAACTCAGCTGTCTCTCCTCAGGCACGCAGCATGCCACACATACAGCTCTGCTTGTTTCTTATAAACGACCACGTTCCCTTCTCTCGTGTTCGTTTTCAATGTGACAAGATGCTGACATGATGGCTGGAAAGTACATCTGTTAGCTGCACAATAGAGACAATACATCCTGTCAAGGTAAAGAACTGCTGCTTTGAGGCTAGTTGAGGAGATTTGCCTACTCAGCTGAAACCAGCTGAAGTCCAGTTCCAAATCAGTGTTGGTGAACGTAGAAAAGAACTCTTTGCTTTATTCCTGTTTGTAATGTGTTTGGAGTTACCCTATTTTGCAAAGAGGTAGGGGTCTTGGTTTTCTACTTACCTATATTTTGTCTGTAAGCTAACTCCTCTAAGTCCACTCTTAGACAACAAGCAATCAAAATTTGCCTTTATAGTTCTTCATTCTCTTTTTAAAAGTTTGGTCCTTTTCTGTTCCGTGTGTAGAGTTCTGTACACTGATTAAGTTTACAAGATGCAGCTTCTGGAAACTGTAATGATCTTGAAATGTTTTCATTATCCTCATTAATTGTGGCCACTGCCCAACTGCACAGTAGTAGTCTAACACCTACTTCTATACTTCCATCATATAGCAGTCACTACACATACATTTCATGCCTATACTCAACATTTATATGTTGGAATTGGCCTGATAAGACAAGAATTAGGAGTACTGTTAAAAATAACCCCAAACTAAAATGCCCTGGGATCAGGTGATTTGTGTTTAATCTCACAAATCTCAGTGGTGCGTCTCACTGCGCTGTGTATGATACCAAGTGTCAGTGTCATGTTCTAGTCAGTTTGCCATCGCAGGAATGACAAAAGAAAGCTTTACAAAATGAAGAATGGGTATCCCTCCTAGCGCTCCAATCTGCATTAGGTGACAGGAATTTCACACCAACAATCTCTGTGACCCAAACTGGAAAGCGTTTAGTTTTGAAATTCCATTTACAAATGGTTGTTGTGTGTATAGAAATCTACAAGTATTTATGATTGTACATAATATATCCTTATAAATGTATTTGCACATGTAAAGAGGGATGTAGATGTATATGTGCATGGGATTTTCTTCATATCAGTATAAACTACAGGGAGATTATATTTTTTATATACATATTCTTTTTTGTAAGCATATTAATATCAGAGCATAGCGTTCAAGATCCGTGTATGTGGATATTGCCAATATAGGAAGAAACAAAAGTTTGTATTATTCATGCCTGAATAGTTTATTACAGTGGTTCCATATCTGCAGGAGTGATTGCAGAGCAGCTGATCATATAGTCAGTCATTTGATTCACAAGGACTTAAATGCCATGCTGCAGCACATCAAGAGTCTTGGAGGTATTGTGCTGGCTTTCTAGAGAGGATTTCTAAGCAGGAAATCAATAACATTCATGAGGTGAAATCTAAGTGCTCTAAACTGAGCACTTTCAGTAAAGCATACATTTAGATTTTATTCTACGACAGCATAGTTTAGAATAAACAAGAAATTCTCTAAATTACTGAATCTCAGGCTTTCTTAAAAGGTTTGGTACACCCTCAGAGAATAACCACTGGAGGATATTACACTGGGGAACGTCATCGTTATCAGTTCTGTCTTTAACATTCGGAGTGTAACAATTAGCACTCTCCTCTTTATCAGTAGTTCCTCTGTGTTCACATTGGTTTTCGTGGAAGCAATCATGATATCCAGTGTTTATCAACCATGAGGATGTACAGATAACTGTACAAATGAGCAGTGGCCATTAACAGTTGGCCCAAGGGATAACAACTGAGAGTCTCTTAAAGAAATAAGGCTGCGTGCTGATCTGGGACTGCTTAAACCAACCGTCTGCCTTACAACAGAGACTGAGATACAAGACAGGGTGATAATACTGGTGTGAAAGGTTCTAGATCTTTATGTGCCATATGCAGAATGAAACCATGCCAAGGCTGAAGAATTCAAGTTGTGTTACTCATCAGTAGCCAAGAGCAGTGGTCACAAATTACTCACCCTGACAATAAAGCGATTAAGTACTCACTGTATTTTGATGATACCATATTAAGTCTGATCATGTTTTCTCAACTCGATGTATTAACAGCTGAGCAAGTGTTTTAATTTTTCTTTTCTAAAAAAAAAATGGCAGCAGATTGCTCGGAGGGGAATGGTAAGTTAGAGAACTTTCAGTCTGAGAGAGACTGGTAACTTAGATTGCATTTGAGATCTGGGAGAGAAGCGTGGAAATTGAGAAGTTAAACACATCCAACTCCACCTACCTGTTCATTAGAACCCTGCATAGGCTTGCTGATAAAATAGCATTTTGATTAAGACGCAAGGATGTCCTCTTCTATTTTACAGTAAATTGGTGTAAAAGCTTAGCTGTGTACATTCCTACCTAAATAACCAATGTACAATACAGATGTGGGCAATTATGTGGGAGTTTTGAAATGGAAATGAATGTGTGTCTGGCTCTATAACCTCAGTTGCTGAACACTTGCTTATCCTACTGTAGTTTTCATTGTGCATATTTTTAATCTATTTTTTAAAAGCATTTGAACAGAGCCATTACAGAAATTTGAGACACTCATGAAATGCAAGTTTGTGTTATGCCACAAGATTGTGGTTGGCACCCATGTGTAATGTGTAACATACTGCTTGCCACTGTGTGAGAATTGGATAATTTCATATTTACATTCTCTGCAAGAATTCCTAGACCTCTTCTTTGAGACTATTGCAACAGCACAGAATAAATTCTTTTAGCTATACCATGGTAAACCATGAGTGGGTTACTGTGATGGGCATCTCCGATAAATTACATATGATCAATTCCTTGTCCTGACTTGCCTTCAATCTAAATCTGCCAAGCCAGGACTGTGTAGCATCACTTTATTTCACACAGTGGACATTTTCAATGAAAATTTCCTTTTTGTCTGAGTAAGATAATGAATATCCTAAGGTGCTTAACACCATTTGATGTTTAGTCTTTCCAACATTCTTGGCTTATAGCTGCCTTTCTTTGCTGTGCTATAAATACAGTGGCATATAAAACCAGATTCTAATAATAGCTTGGCTTCAGCCTGTTGAGGCTGATTCAAGTATAACAAGAAAACAAAATTGCTGCTAGAAGTATCACAGAAGGGGAGGCTTGTTTGCATTTCTGGGTTTCCTGTTCATTTTTAACAACAACAACAACAAAAAAAGTATTTTCCCACGCCTGATCAATGATTCTAATGAGTTGCATTTTTTGCCACTTTAGTAGAACTACATGGGTTTGTTGTTAGCCTCTTAAGACTGCCTGGTACATTGATGATGTAGTAATGTTGACTATGGAATACTTGTTTATTTAAATGTATAAAGGATACTAATATGTTGTACAAGGAAAAAAAATCCATATATGTCTGAGTGCTACAGCTGGATTTTTAACACAGGCTGTCTTCCAAACTGTAATCAGTTATGCAGTGGGAAAATACATCTATAAATGAAATGCTACATCTTCACAGTGATGTTTTTATTTCCATTTCTAAACACTGTTCTTCTCAATCATACTTTGGGGAAGAAAAGAGATTGGAAGAGTTATACTGATGAAAACAATATTTTTCATTATTGGGCCAGCCAGAGCTCCAGCCACTTCCTCCTTTTCACACTGTCGGGAAAAGATACAATAATTTGTATATTGATGTGCTTGCTTCCTAGATGAACTTCTTTGTATGCTGGAGCAACAAATAATAGTGCTGAATAGCAGCAGATAAATTCAGGTGTTCAGTCATTTAATAAGTATTAAGCTGAATAAAAAATATTTCACTAATATTATTTAGATTTTACATTTAAAATCTATTGGTTTAGCTACAAATTTATTTATCCTGATAAAGCTGAGTAAGTTTATTACTAACTTGTACAATTCTCATCTTTTCATCTTTTACTTATGTTTTTTTTCCCTTTATTTTTCTTTCATACAGGCCATGCAAGTAAAGGTACAGGTCAAAGTGCATGATGTGTCTTTGTTTTAGATTTAGAGATGATCAGGCTCCAAGCATTCTTTCCATTGACCATAGCAGTGGCGTCACAAAGTAAAAACTCAGGTTTCAGCTACTATAACATTTTTCCAAGTTAAAGTGATAGCTGATAGCATTTGACCAGAGCAGCTGGAATTCCCTTTTGCACTCCTACATTACTTAACGTTAAAATGTACAGTAAATTTACCTTTTCTAGTTACTTTAGGTGTGCATTCTGCCTCTGCTGTCTTTCTGCATTCTGGTCTTTACTTAGGCTCTGCTTTTATGGCTGCTTTTATATATATATAGAGTCATCAGAAATATGGGTTTGGGTAAGAATGTTCAAGTAAAATGTATGGGAGAAATGTGCCCTACCCTATGCCTTGTCTGTAGCTGAACAGAAGATTGGTTTAGAATCAAAAGGTTCAACTAAGATTCAGAGTTTAAATCCTACCTTTTTCCAAAGTTACAGTTACCTTTACTAAAGCTGTGAGCTGTGACACCTTTCCATTCACCCTGTGTGCTGAGGAGCACATCTGGTGCTGTGAGGAGTTTCATCAATTCAATTGAAAGAGCCAAGAAGTGAGCAGTTGTGTTAAATTGACAGACCTGATTTCAAGCTTTACAATTGTCAAAGTTCCCTAGCGACATAAGGCAAGATTTAATGAATTGTCTTATTATAGTATCAGAGAGTTGAAGGCTTAAGGAGAGTTGGAAATACTAAAAGTATTAATTCCATCCTCCTAAGCACTTTCAGAAGATTAAAAAAATATAAACAAATAATTTCTCCAATTGCATACTTAATTATTATAAATCACCTGGAGAAGCTGGAATTCTTTTTCTCTATAGGTTTGTTAAGAAATTACCATTTGTGTGTTGAAATCCTCAGGCTGGATGTTTAGGTGCTGTTAAGGAACCAGATTATATCATCATGCTTATTGAACTCCTAGCATAGCTAATTATTTAGGGGGAAAAAAGTCTTGTTAGTTATATAGACAATACAATAATATAAAAGGTATACAATACTCTTAATATATGAAACAATCTATATGAGTCTGCAGTGTGTTCATGCAGCCCAGAAGGCAAAGCCTATCCTAGGCTGCATCAAGAGAAGTGTGGGCAGCAGGGCAAGAGAGGGAATTCTGCCCCTTGACTATGCTGTGCTCAGACCTCATCTCCAATCCTGCCTCCAGTTCTGTTGTCCCCAGAATAAGAAGAACACAGAGCTGCTGGGGTAAGTCCAGAGGAGGCCACAAAGATGAGAGGGCTGGAGCAGCTCTGCTGTGAGGAGAGGATGAGGGAGCTGGGGGTGTGCAGCCTGGAGAAGAGAAGACTCTAGGGAGACCTTAGAGCTGCATGCTCATAGCTGAAGGGATCCTGCAGGAAGGCTGCAGAGGAACTTTTCATCAAGGTGCCTAGAGACAGGACAAGTGAGAATGGTTTGAAGGTGAGGCAGAGCAGGGTTAGAGTGGGGCTGAGGAAGAAGTTCTTCAGTCTGTAGATGGTGAGGCTCTGGAACAGGTTGTCCAGGGAAGTTCTGGTTGCCTCCTCCTGGAACAGGTTGCCCAGGGAAGTTCTGGTTGCCTCCTCCCTGGGGATGTTCAATCATTGGATCCTCCAGGCTGGAAAGGACATCTGCAATCATCAAGCCCAGCCATTTCACCCAGTCCACCAAGTCTGTCACTATACCATGGCCCCAGGCACCAGGTCTATGTGACTTAAACGCATCCAGGGACAAATGAGGTCTTGAGCAGCTGAGTCTAGTTAAGAGATGTCTCTGTCCATGGTGGGGAGGTTGGAGCAGATGATCTCTGAGGTCCCTTCCAACTTGAGCCATTCTATGATTCTTTATGGTATTTTGTTTACTCATATTAGAACCAGAGAGATAGAATTTTATTGTTGTTTTATTATGACTCTATTTATACATTTATCAGTAGTAGCTGTGAATTCACAGACAGCAGAACATGATGGCAAAGGCAGAATGGATCTTCTTTTAATTTTCTAAAAATGTGCAGGTTTTAGGTTTTACCTATCTTGCTCAGACCTAGCTATTAATCTCCAATGAGAACAAAGAAAATTGGGAGTGCAAAATGTCCCCAAGCAGAAAGATGCAGAACAGCAACAGAATGTATCTCCTTATTTTCCTTTTTTTTTTTTTTTTTTACTTCTTAATCTATTACCTATCCTGTTAGGCATTATTTAAGGTGCATGGTGACGCCACTGGAGTACAGTGACACATTGTGGGGTTTGTCTGTCTGCTGTCAGTGTACAGTACAAAGAATGTCATTATTTAGCCATTACATCACTGCTATTTCTAAGGCAAAAGCAAAGCTTTGAGGCAAAGTACTCTTGCAATTGCTAGTTCCTTACGAAAAGAAGCCACATCCATTGTGTGTTCCCTCTGACCTGCCAAATGCTGCACACCAGCTATGCACACAGAGACTGATCATGTAGAAACCAGAACCTGCCAAAATTTACTAGAGTAGAATATCTATGGCTGCCCTTTATTTTCTCCCAGCGATGACTCTGGTAACAAATTGCAATGGATCCTGCTGTATCCTCATGTGTAAATACACAGTGTGTTATAAAAACAAGTAGTCAGTAAAACTTAATAGACAGAGGGAAAAGGATGTGGAGGGTTGAATGTGAACATTTGCTGTCTTGCAGTGTTGCACAAGCCAGGAGGCCTAGTCCTGAAATCTTGTCTTAGGCAAAACTCCCTTTGAGTATAGCAGGAGTTCATTCTAGGTACAGAATTCAGAACTGGCCTGGTTTGATGTTGTTGTTTCCCACATGTTCTTTAAATCTATGGGTTTGTTCTGGAGACTTTGGTTCACTGTGCCATGAATGAAAAGTTGTGTGTGAAGTGCTGCTGTATAGTGTCTGTTGTAAGAAGCTAGGGCAGATGTTCTTCTGTTGTGCTGTTCACTTCTCTGTCTCCTTTGTTTTCCTTTTCCTATCACTCGCAGTCTCCAAAGATGCAAAAGACTTGATTTTTTCAAATCAGAATTCCCTCTCTTAGCCAAAGCTTAAAGGCAGTGCTTTTCCCAGAGGTTCTATTTAATTGGCATGTTAGTGCACTGATGGAAACCTTTGGAGTGCTGGCATCATTCAGGGCAGACAATCAGACAGTGTTCATCCATCCATCCATCCATCCATCCATCCATCCTCCCATCCATCCTCCCACCCAGACTCTGGGTAACTAGCTTTAGTCTGGGTGTCTAAAACAACCTGAACACCCTGAATGTGTCTCTGTAACATTGACAGCTAAGTGTGTCCTGAGACTGACTCAGCTTTTAGCTGATTTGAGAGGTAAGACCCAGAAAATACAGTTAGATTCCCCTGTAGAACACACTCAAAAGTGTGCTGCTGCCATTAAAACATTTCTATTACTGCAGTCTATGCTTTGGCACCCACCAAAATGTTCTGCACACTTCCCACTTCAGACTGTGCAGCCTGCTTCTGATGTAGCACGCTTCATTGCACTACATCAGGAACACAGCTTCCTTGGATCTTTAGGGGAACAGCATGTGGGAAAAGGGTCATCAGAGACTTACAGTCCTTTACTTTTCTGGATCTTTCGTTGTAGTCTGGAGGACAAGATCAAGAGAGAAAGAAATCAAAGCGTAGAGGGGATTTGTACTCCATACAAACATCACTGATTGTAGCTGCACTTAAAAAGATGCTTCCTATTGGTTTGAATATGTGCACTCCTGGAGATCAAGAGCTCATCTCTTTGGCCAAGACTAGATACAGCCATGTAAGTGTCTTCTCTGTAGTGGCTTTTACTTTACAAACTGATCTTCGAGGCATAGATATCTAAGCAGTCAATGTCACTAAATACATCCATGTACTGTAACCAATTCCAACAGTTAACTGTGCACTCACCAGACAAAGTGGTATGTGGAGAGAGCTGCCATGATTGCCATAGCAGTTTCCATGTCTGTGGTGTACATTTTCACATGCACATGTTCATTTGGACCAAATGAGGTTCAACAAGTCAAAGTGCAAGGTACTATTCTGGGTTGGGCCAAACTCAGGCACAAATCCAGGCTGGGTGCGGAGGGTGTCTAACAATAGGACGAAGGGGAATGGTTTGAAGAGGGACAGCAGAGTTAGTCTGGATCTGTGGAAGAAGTTCTTCAGTAGCAGGGTGATGAGACTCTGGCATAGGCTGCCCAGTGAGGCTGTGGCTGCCTCCTGCCTGGGGGTGTTGAAGGCCAGGTTGGATGAGTCCTCGAGCACTGAGTCTAGTTGAGAGGTGTCCCTGCCCCTGGTGGGGAAGTTGGAGCAGATGAGCTCTGAGCTCCTTCAGCCCTGAGCCATTATAGGATTGCATGAAGTGCTGAAATATCATCAGTTCTTTTTAATTCTCTTCAGTGTTGAATCTTTGGTTTGTAGTCAAAGTTAGGCAAAGGCTTTGCTCCATGCCCTTGTGTTGACTGAAATCCTTTGAAAACAACAGAGGTTAAGTTGCATTATTAAAGTAAAGCTGCTCTGTATTGCACATGTTCTCATGAGATGAATCACAAACTGAATTGGAAACTGCTTCTGCCTTTCTACAGAGGGACACTGATGATGAAGTCAAAGAACATTTACGTAACAACTTACATCTGCAGGAGAAGGTAATATAAAAACTACCCTAACCATGCTGATGTGCACTTCTGAAAACACACTGGACACAATTGTGCGGCATAAAAAAAATGTGAAAAGCTGTTACAAAATTTTACTTCTTAACATTTTTCTTCTATATTTTTTTCCTGTCAGTAATTTCCCTGTAGCTTTGGCTGAGGTTCTCGAGTTTCAGGAAGTTCTGCAGGATGGGATTAGCGTGAAGAACTGAGATATTGGTAGTTTTAAAGCTATCATTACTTAAAATCAGCTTGATCCAAGAAGAAAATCAAACAATAGTCTTTCAGCTTCTCAAGCTGGCACAAATGTTTAAATATATTTCTAAGAATATATGACTTTTAAAGCGACTCAGCTAAAATAAGAAAGGCTGTGTAATCTTAGCACTCACGAGTTCTGCAAGCACATTTATGTCCCTACTATTGATATGCTGAATGTGCTGTCAAAGTTGATACCAAACTGGGGTCTTCATCATCATAAATAATTTAGATCATTGGCTACCGTCTTTGCCCATAATAGGAGTAACTCATTTATCTGCCATGGGAGGTGGCCCTCTGGTTGCTGTAAATTTAAACTGGACACACATGGTTTGGGTCGAGGCAATCCCAAGCACAAATACAGGCTGGGCAGTGACTGGCTGGAGAGCAGCCCTGAGGAGAGAGACTTGGGGGTGCTGGTGGACGAGAAGCTCAATGTGAGCCAGCAGTGTGCACTTGCAGCCCAGAAAGCCAACCAGAGCCTGGGCTACATCAGGAGAAGTGTGACCAGCAGGTCGAGGGAGGTGATTCTCCCCCTCTACTCCGCCCTGGTAAGAGTCCACCTGGAGTACTGCATCCAGTTCTGGAGCCCCTATTACAAGAGGGATGTGGACATGCTGGAGCATGTCCAGAGAAGGGCCACAACGATGATCAGAGGGCTGGAGCACCTCTCCTATGAGGACAGACTGAAGGAGTTGGGGCTGTTCAGTCTGGAGAAGAGGAGGCTCTGAGGTGACCTTATTGTGGCCTTCCAGCACCTGAAGGGGGCCTACAGAAAAGCTGGGGAGGGACTTTTTAGCCTGTCAGGTAATGACAGGACTAGGGAAAATGGAGCAAAGCTGGAGGTAGGAAAGTTCAGATTGGATGTGAGGAGGGAGTTCTTCACCATGAGAGTGGTGAGGCCCTGGAATGGGTTGCCCAGGGGGTTGTTTGGGGCCACATCCCTGGAGGTGTTTAAGGCCAGGCTGGATGAGGCTGTGGGCAACTTGATCTAGGGTAGGGTGTCCCTGCCCATGGCAGGGGGTTTGGAACTAGATGATCCTTGTGGTCCCTTCCAACCCTGACTGATTCTATGGCTTTTTCTATTTTTGCCTTGCAAAGAAAACCCAAAGCCTTTGGCTGTAACTCTTCACTTACTGAAGTACCAGCTCTTATATACTCCATGAAACAAATTCTCACTGTGCAGAAGCCCTGCAGGAAGTTAGGCTCAGTCCCAGTACTAAATATGCTTCCTTAGGTATAACGCAGTCAGATGGGATACAGCACACCCAGGGGGCTGTGTTTGGTTTAATGAAATAAAAACACAGAACCTTGCTTAAAAATTCAGGTCAGTTACTCAACTGTATGCATAATCTAATGCCACCTTTGTGAGCAGCTGGCAGGTGTTGATTTCGACTAAAAGGGAACAGATGAAAGTGGGGCTGCTGTAGCGTTTTTTTATTATACTATGAGAATAATAATGGTGGAAGTCAGATTCAGTTTCTTTCTTCAGCTGCTTACGTCCCAATTGTGTTGCTTTTCAGTCTGATGATCCTGCTGTGAAATGGCAGCTAAATCTGTACAAAGACATTCTGAAGAGTGATGAACCTACTGACCCTGAGAGAAACGTAGAACGTGTGCAGAGGATATCAGCTGCCTTGTTCCACCTGGAACAGGTAGAGGAGTTAAATCTCTAGACTGTGCTTTAAAGTTACATGATGTTTTGCCCTGTATTTTGGCTTCAGTGAATGTGTCATTACCAGAGTTTGAGGATAAAAATCATCTTTGTGCACGCATGCCTGTGCTTACACAGACGCCTGCAGGTGTGTACTTATGCAGGGTTTTAAATAGAATTTGTTGAAGTGCCTCGTTTAGCTCCAGAGAAAACTCAGAATGCATTTGCCTTTACAAAATGGAATGGTTGCAAGAAGTACAGCACACAGATCATCAGCTTGCAGTAGCTCAAAACTCTTCGTGCTGCATTTGAGGATGCTGGAACAAGTTCGGAATCAGTTGCCTGTTCACAATTTAATATAAAGAAGATATTTGTACTCGTCCCACACACAGTTACTCTATTGAATTTACAAATCATACACGACAGAAAAGCATTCACAGGAACAGTTTAATGCACTTTGTTAGAAAGAGGCAAATGAACCATTTTAGAGTTTTCCCAGAGTCCCATAGGTGAGATACTCTGACACCTTGAGCTTTTCTGTGGAAATGGAGAGATACTATTTTAAGGCCCTGGTAGTCTTTCTTACTTATTTTTAAACAAACAAACAAAATTAACTAAAACCCCCAAATTGCATTTTTTCAGGTCGCAGAGGGGTGTAGTAACTGCTGTACTCAGCTCTGGCAGGGCCGCATCTCAAGTACAGTGCTCAGTTTGGTGCTCCTCACCACAAGACCAACATTGAGGTGCTGGAGCATTCCCAAAGAAGGGCAAAAAGGCCAGTGAAGGGTCTAGAGAACATTTCTTGTGAGGAGTGGATGAGGGTTGCATAGCCTGGAGAAAAGGAGGCTGAGGGAAGACCTTGTGACTCCCTACAGCTCCCTGAAAGGAGGTCAGTGCAGCCCAGTAACACATGATGGAACAAGAGGAAGTGGCCTCAAGTTGTGCCAAAGTCTAGGTTGGGAATTATGAAGAATTTACTGAAAGGGTTGTCAGACATTTGAACAGCTTGCCCAGGAAAATGGTGGCATCCCCATACCTGGAGATGAGTAGTGTAGATGTAGTCCTTGGGACTATGGTTTAACTGAGGACTTGCCAGTGTTAGACTAATGACTGGACTTGATGATCATAAAGGTCTTTTCCAACCTAGGCTATTCTACAATTCTGTGTCACTTTGTAACTATATTAAACAGCAAACTAAAAAGAAAAATAAAATTGAAGATTTTCCACTGTATGTGCTAGAAGATCTTTTTTTTTTTTTTCTCTTAGGTTGAACAACCACTGAGATCAAAGAAAGCTGTTTGGCACAAACTGCTCTCAAAGCAGCGCAAAAGGGCTGTGGTTGCCTGTTTCAGAATGGCACCATTGTACAATCTGCCAAGGTAAATGACCTCAACCTTTGGTATTTTGGTTTACATTCCTGAGTGCAGACCTTGTTTGTGTCTATGCCTACAGATGTCTTGGTTGTTAGACCTCTGACATTTTGGTTAGGAGACCTAAGAATTAGTTAGTTACCAACCCATTCCTCCCCACAGCAAAATGCAGAAGACAAAATTCTTGTCTCCTGACAGATACCAGGGGGAGAAGAAGGCTGTAGGAATAACACTCCTTCAAAATCAAAATGCTTCAGTTTGTGTCAGCTGTTCTTCTGTGTAGCTCCTCAAGTTATCTGTGGAAATTGTTGTGATGTTGCTGTTTTTGTCCCTTTTCTTGCTCTGGCTGTTCTTTTACTCCTCCTGTGATTGTGTTGTTTCTTCTTGTTTTAGCTTTGTGTGGCTGTTCCTCTCCTGTTGCATGAATGCTGCTGCTCTGAGGCAATCTTTTGTGCTGCATCAGGAGGTTACATACATTAAAGCAGCTAATGAGGCAGAGCAATGCAGAATGATAATCTGGACTTGTGCGTTGCTCTGCTTCTTACTCCAGTTGAATATAGATACTACAAAGAGAAAGTGCATCCTGTGCCTGCATCCATCTACTACTTTAAACAGCACATTAAGACCATGCAGCATTGCTGTCAGTTCCTTTACTCTGTTCTTTCTCAACTAATCTGCTTTTCATTCAGCTACAGCCTAAGCACATCTTAAGTTTGCTTCTCATCTTCTGCACTTTCACCTTCCACATTTAATATTTTTGTTGAAAGATTGTTTGCAAAGTATTTAACAGAAGAGCTGTGTTGCAGTTTTCAAATGCCACTTTAAAAGCCAGTCTACTTGCTTGATCACAGCTAAACCTGTAGCTCTGCCACTAACATTCAAAGAGTGTTAGATTTGCATAAGGCAAATAAAAAGGCTGATAAACTGTAAAAGCCACAGATCCCTCCTTTACAAAAAGGAGTACTTCTAGCCTATAGTAACTTCTGTAAGCCAACACCCTACCGGCAGGCAATCTTTAAAGAACCAGAGACATGGAAAGGTTTAAGTACAACATAAGAACAAACTGGTTAGTATCAACTATTTCATGTTCAATGTGCTAAGAGCAGCTCTGAAGAAAGAAACATGGGGGTGCTGGGTGCTGAGCAGCTCCCCAGGAGCCAGCAGTGCCCTCATGCAGCCCAGCAGGCAGCTGTGTGCTGGGCTACAGCCAGAGCAGTGTGGGCAGCAGGGCAGGAGAGGGGATTCTGCCCCTTGGCTCTGCTCTGCTGAGACCTCACTTCCAATCCTGCCTCCAGTGCTGGTGTCCCCAGCAGAAGGAGGACACATTGCTGCTGGAGAGAGTCCAGAGAAGGCCAGAAAGATGATCCAAGGGCTGGAGCACCTCTGCTGTGAGGACAGGCTGAGGGAGCTGGGGGTGTGCTGCCTTCAATAGCTGAAGGGATCCTGTGGGAAGGCTGCAGAGGGACCTTTCATCAGGGTCTCTAGAGACAGGACAGGAAGGAATGGTTTGAAGCTGAGGGAGAGCAGGGTTAGAGTGGAGCTGAGGAAGAAGTTCTTCAGTGTGAGGGTAGTGAGACTGTGGAACAGGCTGTCCAGGGAGGCTGTGGCTGCCTCCTGCCTGGGGGTGTTGAAGGCCAAATTGGATGAGGCTTTGAGCAGCTGAGTCTAGATGAGACTGTCAGAATGATGCTTAGTATTCAGGGCTACCCCTTTCCTTGCAGGAGCTGGATGCAGACATAAGCATTAGTATTTTTGAAGCAGGGCCCTTTCTCTGCACAATACCCCAAAAAGTGGAGCATTTGAATTTATGAGAGGTGTCCCTGCCCATCGTGGGGAGGTTGGAGTAGATGACTTGTGAGGGCCCTTCCAACCTGAGCTGTTCTGTGATTCAGGATTTGCGTTTGGAAAGAGGAAGTAGTATGAGGAAGATCTATTTCAGCACAACGTTTTTATGTGTTTGTGTTTCTTTTTTCTTTTCTTTTCTTTTTTTT
>VWZI01009657.1:481242-607751 GCA_013396835.1 Psilopogon haemacephalus
TTTTTTTTTTTTTTTTAATAAATATATTCTGGATTTATAATGTCTTAAAACATTTCTAATATAGATGAGCACCCAAGTGATAAAAATTGTTCATCTTATTACACTGTTTTTCCCCCCTGAAGTTGATGGAGCACTTGCCAAGGGGCAGAATGGGTTATGAATCTGCATTGTCATTTTCAGGAATAAGTGGAGCAATATTCATTGAAACGGAATGTTTACATTATCTGTGGCTTTAATAACAAACTTTTCTGTGGTAAAAAGGTTGATGTTGGCTCTTCTCAAACTGCATGATAGATTTTGTGTGGAGTTTACTCCTCATTTAAATGTGAGTGTGAGTCAGCTCTACTAATTGCTTTGTCTAGTAGATTCTAGAAATGAAAATATTTTAGGCAGTGGTGTCCAAACTGCAAAACAGACAAAAGTGAAGGAATGTTTTGAACTTGACGTTTAAAGGTCATCTAATCCAACCCCCTACAATCAGCAGCGTATTGCAAACTGAGAGCTGCAGACCCAAGGTTTAGGACTCAACAGTTTGTAGATATGTTTGAAGTAGAAAAATGACAGGATGCTGACAGGAAGCTAAAGGCTGTCACACTGTCATACACCTAGGTCTTTTACCACCATTTAAACTGTGTTAAGACTGGGTCTTAGGAAGAAGTTCTTTTGTACAGGTGGTGAGACTGGCATAGGCTGCCCAGGGAGGCTGTGGCTGCCTCCTGCCTGGGGGTGTTGAAGGCCAGGCTGGATGAGGCCTTGAGCAGTTGAGTCTAGCTGAGAGGTGTCCCTCCCCAGGGTGGGGAGGTTGGAGCAGATGAGCTTTGAGGTCCCTTCCAACCTGAGCCATTGTAGGATCTCTGAACTGTGGGGAGATTACCTGAGGTGAAGGATGATTAATTGTGAGAGCCATGTAAATCCCTTTGAACCACTTTCAGGTGCAGCTCTTCTTATCTTGTTTAATTCCTCTCTTTAGTTGCAGCTTTATTTGAAGTGTTAGTTCTAAATTTGATGCTGGAATCAATTAACTTAAAGGCATTATGGTGCTAGCCTTTCCACCATTTATCCTGGAGAAGTGATTATCTTCAGTGAACAATGAGCTCTCTCCCTTGAAAAATTCCTAGAGATCTGGGTGACTTTCAATATAATTTAATTCTATTCTCACTTTTCATCTTATTTTCCTCAAAATACATTCTTACATTTATCCATTAAGCTCTTTCAGAAATTGAAATGTCTCTTGGTAGATGTTTGCTAAATCACAGAAAAAAATAATTTAATTTCAAGACTAAGTATTCCAAGTACTCCCTTTTCTGTGAAGTGCTTGGAAATACAGAAGAAATATTTGTGTATTAAAATCCTTCAATTTTTCAAGGGGAAAAAAAAAAAAGCTAAATTAGGAAATGCTAAAGTTTCATGCTTTGTGTTGAATGAATGTGCATGGCTTTGAGAAAGTGTCTTGTGTGATAAAGGTTTTGTTTTTTTTTCCCCGAGATGTTTGTATTTTATGTTTGATGCCTTAAGGAAATGAATTTGTAAAAGAATTTGTCTTCTTAATCTGTCACCTCTGTGTGCACGTAGGTACAGCAGAGTTGTGCGTGGCAGTTTTTCACGCCCAGTTTGCAAATACATTCTTTCAGACTGCTTTCTTGACTGTCACTCGTGCCTTTCTCCAATGAAAACCTATATGCTTTTCTTCAGACACAAAATTAGCAATTACTTCCTGAGCACCTTCCAACGTGTTTGGCTGGAAAAAGTACATGAAAAAACTCAGTATGACAGGCTTATACTCAAGTTAACGGTAATGTAACTTGTGGAGAGCCTCTTGCTTATGCACACACTTATTCCTTCCCAGCCATGAGTTGATCTTACCATAAAACATGAATTTGTACAATTTTCCCAGGGGATTCTGATTGGTCAGTTGGGGGAACAGGATAACAGAATGTCAGCGGTGCCAGCAGGTTGGCTCAGCAGCTGCTCCGTGTGCACAGTCAACATACGGCCAACCTGCGTGGCTTTTGGTAGTGGGGCAGGGTAAAAAGTGATGCAGAGACTGTGTGCAACAGTCTCAGAAATAAATTTCCCCCTAAGTGCAATTCAAAGATGGAATGTTGGCCATGGTCCTGTGCAGTCTTGTTACCATCAGCTGTGTGTTCTGTGGACATTTTAATGAATACTGTATAGTAACAGTTAATAAGCCCAAGAATTTTCTCCACCTGGCCATTTTCTGGGGCAGATTTTGTCTATTCCAAATCAGGCATCTTTAAAACACGTTGATACTGCCCCAATTCGGAACTGCAAGACAAGAAGCTGAGCTCAGGCTTCTCCATGTGGAAGAAGGCAATGGTTGTCTGCAGATAACTTGCTGGAAAGCACTTGATAATTATTTTGATGTTGATAGGCATCTTCTGCTGTCTCAGTGTCCTAAATCTAGCAAAGTGGATTTCCATCTCGTAGGTGTAAATGCCACCCCCTTATTTTCAGTTCGTTCCAATGTGTATTTTCCCCATGCAGTTCCTTTTATGCAGTTTCCTTTCTAATGTCTATCAGCACCCCTGAAGCCTTTAACACAAAGAGGAATGTATAATGTGTAGAAAATAAGTAGTAAGGCTGTTGAGAAGCACCTGAAGGCTTTCCCTGACTGTGAGCTGCGGTTTGCATTTGGTGCCACTGACCAATCAGAGGATCAGAATTGTACAAATATGTATCCTTACTAATCATTAACCACATGAGCTGTTATACTCTGTTCTGTTACCCCTCTTGATCTCACTTTCACAACCCCCCCAGGCACCGTTCTATTAACCTCTTCCTCCATGGCTATCAGAACTATTGGATAGAAACAGAGGAATATTCATTTGAGGAGAAACTAGTTCAGGATTTGGCTGTAAGTACTGACACAACTGGGCACATTTTCCAGGGCCCACTTCAGTGTGAACTTTATCTATCTGCTATAACCTGTGTTTAATCTTTGTGTACTGTATGCATAAACTTATCCAATATTGAGCCTTATGCTCCAGGGCATAAGGTTGTTTTCTGCTGTGGTCAGAAAGACATTGGCCCTGTGATGCACACTGCAGTGCATCAAAGTGATTTATGCCTTCAGACAAACTGTGGGATGCTTACTCTTGGGAAGAGAAGCAGAGTAGATGAACTGTCAGACTGTTTTTGTCTTGATGGTGATTCCTATGTTCCTATATTTTATTTACTGTTTGTTTTTTTAAAGCTTGACACGGTTGATTGCTTACTCCTTTTTTTTTTTTTAACACATGATATTTAATTTCAACATTTTCAGCTTTGATACAAATTAATTTTGCTCTTGCTAATACATCATAAAGAGAAGTAAATAAATGCAGCCATATTCTGCAAAAATTTAGTTTACAGGTGTACTTAGTGAAAGTGATTGAGGAACTTCAGCACTTGGCTACTGAGTATTGATTCAGAAAGCCTATTCCTTTTTCTCTTCCCCCTTTGTAGTTAGACTAAAATACTTCCAAGTGGCCTATCTCCATATTATCTAAACACCATGAAAACGAACATGCAGCTTCACGGAGCACATGAAGGTGCATCAGGAGATGCTGCAGTGTGAGCAGAGCAGGCATAATGTGCTTTTTAAAGACCCACCAGTCCAGAAGGTTGGATGTTTGTCAAAGTGACAGCCAACATGTTCTTCTCATACTTTGGCCAGCTGTATTGTCATAGTCTTTGTCTGACTTTGCTGCTTCTACCTAAAGGAAGGAATGAGGCCATTGATCAGATTTATTAGTCAAGGAAATCAAAGTTCTGTAGTTCCAAGAATTATTCTAATTACCCACTTCTACAGGAATTACCAGCCCTGCCCAGGGATGGGAACACAAGTAAGGTAAAGGTGACACTCTCATCTTTGGCCACTGCTGGCTCTTATGTTGCTAACTGCCAGAAAATGTTGAAAGTTGACAACCAGAGAAGTCCTTACATGTGTTGAATTGAGGTTAGCTAGACATGATAGATGAAAGCTTTGTAGCAAATGCTGGTCTGAATAGGATGTTATCTGATGATATCACTAAATGCAGTTTCCATTTACCAAGAGTTTTCCTTTTAAAGAATTCAGCTGAGACTTTCTTTTAATTCTGGTCCACTGGAAACACAGAATTTCTACTGAATAAGGTGTCCCTAAGATGTTTCCCAGTTTCAGTCTCAATACCTTGCAGATTATAACTTTCTAATCTTGCTATCCCATATGAGTAATGATCAGATACTCCAGCTCCATCTGAGTCATACAGACACATAATGGTGTATAAGATAAATGCTGGAAGTTAATACAAATTGGGCGGGATAAAATCACTGAAATCCTTACCTAAGCTTAATTACTAAAATGTTTTCTTACTTGAGAAGCTTAATTTGTATATTGTGATACAAATCTTGAGACAGACACCTCCAAAAAAAGATGAAGAGGAAGAGGAAGAGACTGAGAAGAAGCAGCCTGATCCACTTCACCAGATCATCCTCTACTTCAGTCGCAGTGCTCTCACAGAAAGAAGGTAAAGAGAGCTGTGTTGCTTGAGTAACAGCACATAGAAACTGAATTTCTAGTAACGCTGCAGAGTGATTTAACACAGCTGCAATTCATTATTGTGGACAGCAAATACCCTTTTTTTTGCCTCTCAGCTCATTAGTTTTCATGTAATTGAACACAATATGACCTTTATATTGCAATAAATATTGACTATTTTTGTCACTTTCAAACCTTGGTAAATAGTAGAGCAAGAACTAAGCCTGAATTCCCATAGAGACAGCCTAAGGAACAGCTGGTTCATTCAGCATCCCCTGCTCCTCTCTCTGCTGCTAACAGATGTGTGTCCCTGCTCTTGGTATTCAGTACTTTTTATTCAGTGTGCCAGAGAAGGTTTAATTGATTATGAGCTTGAGTCTCTTTCAGTGCCAGATTTTGTTTTGACTTTGGTCTGTAGATGAGAAAATGTGTTTTGTGTGAGTGGAGTGCTTCAGGGCTTCACAGCCTTCTGCCGTGTAACTAACACAACAGTACCAGCTGACCATTACAATTTTCTAACCCATCTCCACAACACTGATCTGCACCTGCAACAGCCAGGGATCCTAACTTACCTCACAACTCAGTTAGATATCCAAACATACCTTTAAATTGTTGAATTAAAAACTCACAGACTTAGTCTGATAGAAGAAAAGCCATTTATGATACGAGGAGCAGCACTGCAAGTAGACTGGGGTCTACTTGAATAAAAGGCCATCTAATAGAAATTGTGTTTCAATATTAGTAGGACTGTGACACATTTTCATTGCTGCACCATAAATCAATGTTATCTGTTTTTCACTCTTTGTAGCAAACTGGAAGATGATCCTTTATACATTGCCTATTCCGCCATGATGGCAAAGGTAAATAGATCATTGCAACCTCCATCTCTCACTCTTCCCAGGTAGTTCCCATTAATTTTAGGTGGTTTTTAAAGCTTTTCCTTTTCTTCCTTGCTTGCCTGACACTAGTAACTTCTATATTTTTAATGCTCACCAGAGTTCTATAACTATATATATATAAAAAAAACTCTATGTAAGTCTCTCATATATATAACTCTGTAGTACTATAGATACATAACTCTATGTATGTCTCTCTCTATAAATCTCTATAGAACTATAGATACAGAACTCTATATAAGTATCTCTATATAAAACTCTATAGAATCTATAGAACTATATATATTATGTAGCTACAGAAATAACTCTGTAGAACTACTTTTATATATATGTAAATAATGACAAATTTCCTACATTCAAATAATATTACAAAATCCCCATAGGTGTTGGCACTTTGTTTTAAACAAGAATAACTCATGGTCAGTCTTAGCATGTTTCCTGTCTTTAATTTCTTGGGGTAATTACTTTGTGGTTAACATTTGAAGTCTGTCCAAACCAGGCTGACAATCAGTTTTTGCAGCATATTTACTATAGCATATTAATTACACTTGTGAGGAGGGTTTGGCTATGAAGAGAAGTATGGTGGCTATAGGTGGAGACCACACAAGAACACACAGCCTGCAGTTACAGAGTGTATGTGCAGCTGGGGGAGTACCCTGAAGTACTCATACATTAGGGAATATCAGCTGCTTTTAGTGCAGATGGGCACAAATATTGATGATTGCAGGGCTTTAAAATCTCCTAAATACCTTTAATTATTGGTTGAAAAATTTTCCTTGGTCATTTTGGTAGGATGATCCTAGAGGACTTTTCCAACCTGGTTAATTCTGTGATTCTGTGAATATTCTAGTGAAATTAGGCATTCTGTTTCCTAATCAGCAGGATCTTGTGATTTCTGTTGGTTTCATTTTTGTTGTTGTTTTTGGTTTTTTTTTAACATAAAAAGAGCTGTCAGGAAGAAGAGGAGGAGGAAGAAGAAGAAAAAGAAAAGACATTTGAGGTGAGTCTCCAAGTAACATTTCTTTCTGATTGCCTTATTTGCCTTATGTGCAAGTATTTTAAATCTGTCCACTAGCACAAATGCAAGAGTCCTGCATTGTGTGGAGCTGCTTTACAGGCTGCTTCACCTGGAAGAAAGGCAGCATGTCCTGAAGTCTGCAGTCACACAACCCAGGGATTATGGAGGCAAATGGCCTTCAGCAGCTTCAGACTTCTCATCTGCCTTCTTTCCTCAATCATTTCCACTCTGCATTCTGTTCTCATGTTTTGTTTCCAAACCCAGGAGAAGGAAATGGAAAAGCAAAGAACTCTATATCAACAAGCTCGCTTACATGACCGTGGAGCTGCTGAGATGGTCCTTCAGATGATCAGTGCCAGCAAAGGTAATGTTCTGTGAAGCATTAGAAGTATTCATAAATCACTCACCATAGGAATTCTGTGATACTTTTATATAGTGAATGATGTCATTATACCTATGGAGTGTATAGCATGGAGTGTGTTGGGTTGGAAGGCACCTCCAGAGGTCATTGAGTCCTGCACTGAGCAGACACATCCTCCACTAGAGCAGGTTGCTCAGAGCCTTGTCCAGACACCTTCAATAGCTTCAGGGATACCTCCCTGGGCAAACTGTTGCAGTGTTCCAGCACCCTCATGGTGCACGACTTGTTCCTCACATCCAATCTCAATCTGCTTTGCTCTCATGTCAAACCATTGCCCACATCCTGTCCCTGCAGGCCTTTGCAAACAGTCCTCCTATAGCCTTCTTGTAACCTCTTTTAGGTACTGGAAGGTAACTTACATGGTACACGATGAGGCAAAATAATTGTCAGTTGCAGTTGTACTAGGTGACGTTTCCAGGCTGCTTTTCTGCTTGGATAGTTCCTACCTGCACGTTTGACTGGCTGTACCCTTGTTTTAACAGGTCAAACTGGACCCATGGTTGTTGAAACACTGAAACTTGGCATCGCTATTCTAAATGGTGGCAATAGCATAGTTCAACAGGTAATGGTCTCCTGCCTACTGTGAGGCTTGCTTGTGTAAAGGACAGAAGTAATGCTGAGAATTTTGGTGTTCTGTTGCAGTTCTATTTTAGTGCACTGCATTTTAAGTTAAAATAAAGGATATTTCTGCTGTGACAATCATATTATTGCTTGCCAGTGATTTGCATCTTGAATGGAATTCAAGAAGTCATTCATTCATGTAATTTTAATACAGATATTTCTTTTTTTTTTCCCCAAATGTATACATTCCAGAAAATGTTAGACTACCTCAAGGAGAAAAAGGATGCTGGATTTTTTCAGAGTCTCTCTGGCTTAATGCAGTCCTGCAGGTAAAGGCATAACTTGCATTATTACCTTTGCAGTTTTATTCAGGGTAGTGGCTTGTGTTATATTGAAATTAGAGGAGTCACAGGTGGCAGAACTCAGAGGGATAGGATGTTAATATGTCCCTTCCAATGGAGAAAAGAAACCCCTGAAGGCTTAGTTTGGAGTGCCACAAATGTAGAAACCTAATGGCTTCTTCTCTGCTCCCAGAACCCTCAGTGTAAAGTCTAATGGCTTCTTCCCTGTTCCTAGAGCCTCTGAGTGTTCTGAGTGGCTCTAAGAGTGGAGAAAAGCCATCACTGAAGAGACAGGGCAGTGGAGCTTTGCTAAGGCTTCAGTTTCTGCACATCTGTGCTGAGTTACACAGCCTCTGTCTCCAGTTGAATCCTCTGCATATGTGTCAGTTTCTGATGAGCTGACACGTGGCTGCTAAGCCTATAGCAGTCCATTCCCATTTCATTCCAGTTAGTTAAGGTAGAGGATGACCATAAAGAAGGTGGTGAAGTGTTGGATTTTCTGCTTACTCTGACAGTGGACAAACTATCTCAGGCTTTTTGGGCAATGAGAGTAGGCTGGGCACAGAAGCTGTATGAAGACAGGAAAAAATGTGGAAGAAATGGTGACCCCCACTGCAGCAGCTACTGCTGAGCCCTTGCAGCCTGATTAGATAACATTTATCTTGTAGTTTCTCCACTTAATGTAGGACCACTTAGCGAGGGCTTGTTGACAAGGGCCCTTCAGGGACGTTACCACTTGTGTATGTGTATTGCTCAGACTTCTCTGGCAGTGCAGCTCACACCAGCTGTTCAAGGCCTCCAGAGATGTCCCAGATGCAGCTGATCTTCCCTTGCCTATCTCATCCTGTTGGTGGTTGGTTTGTTTGTTTGTTTTTCCACCTCAGTGTTCTTGACTTGAATGCCTTCGAAAGACAAAACAAAGCAGAAGGCCTGGGGATGGTTACTGAAGAAGGAACTCGTAAGTAGAGTGGAATTGATTCCAGTACTGCTCAAGACATTCTTTGTATTTCCTTCTTTAACTAGACCTGTTACTTACTGTGCCTTGAGGTTTCTATTTATAAATTTGCTATAAGTAATTTTAGGCTTTGAGGACTATGTTTTATATTTGCAAACTCTTTAACAGTAATTTTTGAGCAAATCACTGTAACTTCTAATAATCTTATCCTGTATTCTTGTTATTTTTCTTTGATCCACAGTCATCGTTCGTGAGCGTGGTATGTCTGGGTTTACAGTTTTTGATCCTATTGTTGCCAAAATGTGCTGCAAATACAGAGAGAAATCTTTCATTGCATCTTCCCAGATAGGTTTAGCTTTATGGTCTGCAGCAGGTTGTGTGTTCAGCTTGGATGAACAGTTTGATGCTTATTAAAGAAATGTCATTCATATTTAAGGCATGATTTTAGTTCTAACTAACCATTTACTTAGAGATATTTATCCTGTTGCTTTCTTTTCTTTCTTCCCTATTTTTGTTTTGTTTTTCTCTTTTTAAAATTTCTTTCTTCCTTTTTTTTTTTTTTTTAACTGTGGATGCATTGAACTGCTAAATAATTTGGCTTTGCTTTTTCTGTCTCAGTTTTTCTTTTCATTAATATCAGTCTGTTCCTTTAAACCTGCTTTAGTGCTTTTATAATACTGGGGTTTATTAGAATTCCTGTTTAGAAGGTTGCTGTAAGTTTGTGTTCTGCATATTGAATCATAACAGTTGTCACGTAATCACTGTGTTTATGTATTTTAAAGGTGAAAAAGTGTTGCAGCAGGATGAATTTACTCGAGACCTATTTAGATTTTTGCAGCTGCTCTGTGAAGGGCATAACAATGGTAAGTGACCAGGATTCACCTTGGGGAAAATGAGGCTGTTGTTAAACACAGTTGAACAGAGCTGAGTCTGATGGTTTCTCCTCACCTCTAACTTGTTTGGTTTCCTGAGGGAAACTGGCATCCCAGCAATCTGAATTGCAAAGGTCAGTTTGGATTTTTAATCCAGATGCAGTTCCACTTTGCTCTGCTGTAGTTGTTCCCACCACGTAAACATCTGTACCAAACAAGGTACTTCCAAACAATGGATTCTCCTTGTCTCCATGGCAATGTGGAATTAACCTTGCATGTTTGATTCCTATGTGTATTGACCAAGCACAAACCACTCCTTATTTCAGACTTTCAAAACTACCTCCGTACTCAGATGGGCAACACCACAACTGTCAATATCATCATTAGTACAGTTGACTACCTTCTGCGTCTCCAGGTGAGGAAAAAGCACAGCAAAAGGAGTATAAAATATTGGCCTGCCATTATCTTTATAAACCCACACTTTACCAGAGTCAAATGTGAAAATCCTCTCTTCAAAGATACCTAAAATTAAGTATTCTGATTTAATTTACCTCATGTTATTTTTGCTTTAAAAACAGATTGCTTTTGAGAATTCTGTGTGAATCTAGATGTTTGTCAATTTATTTAGTTGTTCTCTTCTGCAGGGAACATAGTTTAAAATAGAAAAAGGAGTGTGGGGAGCAGGGCAAGAGAAGGGATTCTGCCCCTTGACTCTGCTGAGGCCTCACCTCCAATCCTGCCTCCAGTTGGTGTCCCCAGCAGAAGGAGGACACAGCGCTGCTGGAGAAAATCCAGAGGAGGCCACAAAGATGAGCCAAGGGTTGGAGCAGCTCTGCTGTGAGGACAGGCTGAGGGAGCTGGGGGTGTTGAGCCTGGAGAAGAAAAGACTCCAGGGGGACCTCAGAGCTGTCTTCAATACCAGAAGGGATCCTGCAGGAAGGTTGCAGAGAGAGTGGTTTGAAGCTGAGGGAGAGCAGGGTTAGACTGGAGCTGAGGAAGAAGTTCTTCAGTAGGAGGGTGGTGAGGCTCTGGAACAGGCTGCCCAAGGAGACTGTGGCTGCCTTCTTCCTGGGGGTGTTGGAGGCCAGGCTCGATTCAACAGCCTTGAGCAGCTGAGTCTAGTTGAGAGGTGTCCCTGTACATGGAGGGTAGGTTGGAGCAGAAGACCTCTGAGGTCCCTTCCAGCCTGAGCCATTCTAGGATTCTACCTTTCTATGACTCTATTGTCATGAGGAATAGAGAGAGATGGAAATACTGAATATCATCTGCTGATGACTCAAGTGTTGGTGATGGAAATGCAAGCAGTAAACCCTGTATACAGAACCCAGGATCAGCAAACAGAAGGTTGTTATTTTTCCCTCAGGAATCCATCAGTGACTTCTATTGGTACTATTCAGGAAAGGATGTCATTGATGAATCAGGACAACGAAACTTCTCCAAAGCCCTGGCTGTCACCAAACAAATATTCAATTCCCTCACAGAGTACATCCAGGTAAAAAAAAAAAACCTTTTGCACAAGGGTACTAACTGCGAAGTTCTATGATTTCATGACCTGTTTATGTTCTGTCATAAACTTGGAAACAATTGGGATTTATTTCTCTTAATTCTGATAAAGTTGCACAAAATCACTGCCCCAGTGTAAAGTTAATACTGAACAACATGAAAGGCTGCATATTTAGCATGGTTTGGTCTACTCTTTGTGCACTAGGTACCAAAGAGACCTTAGGAAGATTTCTCATCTAGCTTCAGGGAAGCTTGATTTTTTTTTTTTTTTCCCCAGGGAGAAATCTTAGAACAAATTGGTTTGCTTGCTTTGTTTTATTTCATTTTATATAAATAAAAATCTGTTTTTCTTAATCTTTTAGGGCCCTTGTATAGGTAATCAACAGAGTCTGGCCCATAGCAGGCTGTGGGATGCAGTTGTTGGCTTCCTTCATGTCTTTGCCAACATGCAGATGAAACTTTCCCAGGTATTTTCAGCAGCCAAGCACTCCTCCTTTGCATCTGTTTAGAAATGACAGCCAAGTGCATGTGGAAAGCTGTAAAGCAGGATGTGGAAATCTATGCAGATACCCACTGGTGGTGCATGGGCCTGCTGCAGTGTGATGGCTCAAGTCTGAATCTCAAGACTGGTATCTTTGTGTCTCTCCTTTCAGCATTAATAATCTTTTCTAATATCAAACTCGCTGCTTCCAACTCGGTGATACCTTCCTGCTAATCAGGTGGCAATTTGCTCCTTGACTTCCTGTTGCCAAAACTGATGATCTGCCAGAGCAGAAGCAGCATTAAAAGTGTGGTTCCTCTGCTACAGCTAAGAAAGGCAAGAGCAAAGATTCAAAGGGACTAGGAATGTGACAAGTCAGTCGGCTTGTCCAGTTAACTCATCACAGATAATGAGCTGGAGGGAAACAGGCAGATCCACTTGCATTTACTGTACCTGTATGCTCAAGGCACCAGGCACTGAATGCAACAGTGCAGGCAGTCTGCTCCTCACTCTTGAGGGGTGTCTGCTGCCCTTGGACTTTGAAAGTTTCTTCCCAGCCTCCAGAAGTGTATCAGAATTTTGAGAATACCTAACAGGTTCTAGGTCCTTTATGTAAGTCAGGAATCCTTGTTGAACTTATCATACTTGAGTACTTACAACTTGTTGAACTTACCATACTTACAACATGAGTGGTGAGGTATTCTGCCATTAAATAGTCCCTGTGAAGCCAGAAAGGCTGGATGCTTTGAGATGAATGCTACCAGCTCTGCAAAGTAACAAGTCTTGTGAGTTCCTTCTGTCTCTTACTTTAGCTCCTCAATGTTTTCTTGAAGCTGATCTTTAGCATGTTGATACCTCTGCTCTAGTAACTTACCCTCATATTGTGCAAGACTTCTGAGAGTCACCTTAATGGATTGACAAGTGGTGTGGAAGAATGTGAGCTATGTTTAGGTGACCACACTGCATACCCCTTTTTTTTCCACAAACATATTTTGTTTTCCAGAGAAAGACAAAAGAAAAACCTTCTACTCCTTTGATTTTTACAGGACTCTGCCCAGATTGAATTGCTGAAAGAACTGCTTGATCTGCTAAAGGATATGGTAGTGATGCTGTTGTCACTGCTTGAAGGTTGGACCTGGTTTTCTTCTTTTCTATGTTTACATTGGCTTCATAATGTAAAGTTCAATAATTAACTTAATCTTTCTAAACTTTTAATTGACTTTATGTAATGCTAGGGAATAATTGAAACCAACATTCCATATTCATGCTGGAATATACATGGAAAAAAGGCTGATTCGAGGGTTGGAACAGCTCTGCTGTGAAGACAAGCTGAGGGACCTGGGGGTGTGCAGCCTGGAGAAGACTCCAGGGGGACCTTGGAGCTGCCTGCCAATATCTGAAGGGATCCTGCAGGAAGGCTGCAGAGGGAATTTTCATCAGGGTGTCTGGAGACAGGCCAAGGGGAAATGGTTTGAAGCTGCGTTAGAGCAGGCTTAGACTGAAGCTGGGGAAGAAGTTCTTCAGTGTGAGGGTGGTGAGACTCTGGAATAGGCTGCCCAGGCAGATTCTGGCTGCCTCCTTCTCAGGGGTGTTTTATGATTCTATGCTGTTGAAAGAAAAATGACGAAGATGGCAGAAGGTTCTCGGCATGAATATGAGATGTGTTTGTTTTTTAATGTAGTGCTGCCAAGTAACTTCCTGTTTTACCCCACTGCCCAGGTAACGTTGTCAATGGAACTATTGGAAAGCAAATGGTAGACACACTTGTTGAGTCTTCGAGCAATGTAGAAATGATTTTGAAGTTCTTTGATATGTTCCTCAAGTTAAAAGATCTGACCAACTCAGATGCTTTCAAAGAGTATGACCCGGATGGCAAAGGCATCATTTCAAAGAAGGAGTTCCAGAAGTCCATGGAGGCTCAAAAACAATACATCCAGTCAGAGATTGAATTCCTGCTGTCCTGTGCAGAAGCTGATGAAAATGATATGTTTAACTATGTTGATTTTGTGGAAAGATTCCATGAACCAGCCAAAGACATTGGGTTCAATGTGGCAGTGCTGCTGACAAATCTGTCGGAGCACATGCCGAACGACTCACGGCTCCAGAGCCTACTGGAGCCTGCAGAAAGTGTCCTCAATTACTTTGAGCCGTATCTTGGCCGCATCGAGATAATGGGGGGAGCCAAGAAAATAGAAAGAGTCTACTTTGAAATCAGTGAGTCCAGTAGAATGCAGTGGGAGAAGCCCCAGGTGAAGGAATCCAAAAGGCAGTTCATATTTGATGTTGTAAATGAAGGTGGCGAGCAGGAGAAAATGGAGCTCTTTGTGAATTTCTGTGAGGACACCATCTTTGAGATGCAGTTAGCATCCCAGATCTCCGAAACAGATCCAGCTGAGAGGCCCGAGGAAGAGGAAGAAGCAGAGCCTTGCTATCTGGTGGATATCGGAGCTAATGAGGAAGAAGGGTCCCTGGAATCTGCTTCAGCTTTTGCCATGGCCTGTGTTGCAGCAAGGAGGAATGTTGCAAACTTCTTTAAACTGCTCACTGTGAAGAACCTGAGGAAACAGTACCGGAAGGTTCGGAAGATGACGGTGAAAGAGCTGGTGAAAGTCTTTTTCTCCTTCTTCTGGATCCTCTTTGTAGGGATGTTCCAACTGTTCTTTAGCATAGTGTGGGGAATTTTCCAGATTCTGTGGAGCACCGTGTTTGGGGGAGGGCTTGTTGAAGGAGCCAAAAACATTAAAGTTACTAAAATATTAGGGGACATGCCTGACCCAACGCAGTTTGGAATCCACGATGATGTTATGGAGGCAGAAAAAGCTGAGGGCGCCGAGCACAGCATCAGAGCTGAACTAGTGCAGTTTGTGAAGAGTGAGAAGGGAGAGGCTGACATCCTCTCAGACCTCTTTGGTATCCACCCGAAGAAAGAAGGAGGCTCAAAACATGGTCATGATGCTGGACTTGGAGATATTGCAGAGATCCTTGGCGCCGACATCCAGTCCTCTTTGGAAAACACAGTTCATAAGAAGAAAGGGTTACAGGTATGGTCAGCAGGGGCTGTGGGGCTTTGCAGAAAATAATGCTGAGCTGGCTGTCAGTAACTGAGGTGCCACTCACCTGATCAATAAATCAGCTCCTTATCACCTCTACTTTTAAAAAAAACAGACAGGAGAGTTCACGTGGCAGAAAAATTCTGCCCAGTGCATTTAGGTTTCACTGCAGGACATTGTTGTAGGTAGTCATTTAGACTTTATGCCAAACATTGCTAACCACTTGTGGCTCTCAGTGCTCTAGTCCTGGTTACTCCACACCCCCCATTTTTCACAGCACACTTCCACCACTTTTACAAACTCTGCTTTCTGCATAATACCAACAGCTTCTCCTTACTGCCTTTCTTCTGTGTGCTTTACTGATCACATACAAATCCTTTCTTCCTATTATTGGAAGTAATCTTGCCTGAATTGATTGTTACTTCAATGTTTATCACATAATCATTCTTTATTCTGGTTTATGACATTTTGTTCCGTTCAGCTGAGCTAAATATCATTTATCATGCTGTTTAAAATAGATTGAACTAAATGTCAAAACCCAAATGCATTTTTCATATCCAAAAGGCATTATGTCTCACTCTGCACCTCACATCTCTCCCTATTTATTCAAATGAATCTTCCCTCTCATCATTAATCCACCTCTTTATAATACGCTCTGCAGATACTATTAAGATAAAGCTCTGTTGTATGGATCCTTAGTTGTTTCCTCTTCATTTACATGCTGCTTTCCTCCAAGATTTGTTCATTGCCTTGATCAAAATAGATTTTTCATTTGTTTTTATTTATTCATTTTATAATACTAATTTATTTAAAATGTGTGCTTAACAGTGGCAGTCTTTTAAAATCCTCTCATGTTTCCCACAAATGTCATGTAGTTGGTACTCAAAAATATTATTTGACCTGAAGAATCTTAGCAAGTCTGAGGAAATGGCTCAGAATTTTCCTTAACAACCGTTGCAGTAAATATTTTAATTAAGATCTGAATATTCTTTGCTTTGATTTTACATTTCTCTTGGGTTTGTTTGTCTGTAGCTGTTGATAAAAATGCTCAGTAATTTGTACAGATGCTCTGAGTCATCCATCTGAAGGCAGCTCTGCAACTGATCCAGCTTTTACCTTTCATGTATTACCTATCTTGTGAAATACCACAAGACTGCTTGGGCTAATTCTCTGTCACAGAAATTGTTGCTAGCTTAACAGTTAGAGCACTGGATCTGACTGCTAAGCAGAGCTCAAAGAAGAAAGAACAATGTAAGGATCAGGAGTTCCCTCAGGAAGTCAGTGTGTCTTTCCTGAGCATTTCCCATAGGAAATCACACCAATGGCTAGAAACAAGACATTCTCTGCCGGGTGCTGCAGAAGCAGCTGTATGGAGATAAGGGCAATGCCTTTACCACAGAGCTGGAGAAAGTGCAAAATTGCCTATCGACTTGTACATGATGAGGGTTGTTAGGACTGCATTGTCATGGTGTGGTTCCAGAGAAATCTGTGGTTTGACAAACAGGAGCAAGCAGTGAGCTGACAGTGAGCAGTGACTTTGCTGAGTTATGCACAGCAGTCAAACCAAGAGCTACCTGCAAAGCTGCCTTAACATAGCAGATGAAACTCAGGGGTGTGATGTATGTAGGAGGAAAAGTTATCAGTTAACAGGTCAAAAGTTGGATTTTGAGCTCATTATTCCTTGGGAATGTATTAGAGCTGTACAGCAATATTGGTTCAGTGAAAATGTCAACCAACACATCTCAAGAAAAAGCAAAGTGAATGTTTGCATTGTTGAGAAATGAACAGAGAGAGGAAAACCCCCAAATTTATTACCTGGTTCCTGAACCCAAAGTGTATCTGTGTCCTGGAGACCAGGTTCCACAGTTGCAAAAAGGATGTGGTAAAACCAGCAAAGGTTCTGGTGAAGGTCTGAAAGTTCTCAAAACTTGGTATGGAACAAATTATATATCCTAGATCCTGTGCTCCCTGTTGTCTCCTTTCCAGACTGAAGAGCAGTTCCATGCATATCATTTGTAGTGATTATTTTGTTTCTTAGCAAAAAGTAACTGGAGGTAACAAAATTGTATTTGCCTGGACCCACTCTGACAGTTAAAATACTTTTTGCAGATATCTGAAATTGCAAAAGCTGAAGCAGAAAGAAAAGCAGAAGCTGAAAAGGCTGAGTAAGTTACTTCTACACAATTCCTGTGTAATTCCTTGTTACTTCCTAATGCTGGATAATGTGATCAGAAGCCAGCCAAGCAGTGCTTCATATTCCAAGTACTTTATGTCCCCAGCAAACGGGAATCTGATTTTTGTGGCCCCTGACAATTCTGCATACACAAATCTGTGTTCCTCATGCCTAAGATTTCAAACAGCTCCATGTCTCAATGTTATTTTACATATATGCAAATTCACCTTTTGTTTGGGTCAGTAACTAAATTTCCCTATTTCTAGATACAATTTTGATACCTAATCTTCACAAAGGCAGTTCAGTGGTGGAGGGAAATGACTGTCACCTTTTACACACTTTGTAAGTTCTGAGCCTTGAGGCAAACCTCCTCCTTATTCATGTCCGTGCCAGCAGCAATTACCTTGACTGAAAATAAATCATAGTATGATGCTGTGATTCAGTCATGGTGCCCAGTGCCAAATCCCCAAAGTTTTACCTCTTCTCCTGAGCCCCAGGCTCAGTAAAGTACAGATTAACTCTGTCAATATTTATATTGCTTTTATTGCCTATATCTTTGCATCACTGGTTTGGGCCAAAATTAGCCACTTCTCATGTGGCAAAGTAGCTCCTGCCTTGGTTTTGATATCTTTTTATGTTTTTTATCTCTCTCTGCAACTCTGTTCTCGCAAAGAAGGTCACTTTTCTGCTCTGGATTTACTCTCTACCTCAAGTCTTTTACTTAGAACCATTTTCTCCCAGTCTCAAATCTAACTTTGAAAGGCAGACTTTCTGAAGAAGAATTCCTTCTAAATTAAGGTGTTTATGATAGAGAAGTTTGACCATGTATTTGTGTTCACATAACCTCTTATTTTCCAGCATGGAAGATGGTGAGAAACAAGACAAAGCAAAAGAAGTGCAGTCTGAGCAGCTCGAAGAGGGGAAAATGAAGAAAAAGAAGCGAAGGCATGGGCAAAAACTTGAGAAACCAGAGGCTGTTATGGCAAACTTCTTCAAAGCGCTGGAAATCTACCAAACAAAAATGCTAGTGAGTTTTCCTGAAGTCCTCTCAGATCTTGCCTTTTTGCCTATGCCATATTGGACACCTGTATTGACCATGACTATTGACATCACAGGATCACAGGATGTTAGGGGTTGGAAGGGACCCAAAGAGATCATCAAGTCAAAACCCCTGCCAGAGCAGGACCATACAATCTATCTCAGATCAAACAGGAACACATTCAGACAGGCCTTGAAAGTCTCCAGAGGAGACTCCACAGCCTCTCTGGGGAGCCTGTTCCAGTGTTCTGTGACCCTTATAGTAAAGAAGTTCCCCCTTGCGTGGAACCTTCTGTGCTGCAACTTACATCCATTGCTTCTTGTCCTATCACAGGCACCAAGTGAAGAAGAGCCTGTCCCCAACTGCTGACCCCAGCCCTCAGATGTTTATAAACATTGATTAAATCCCCTCTCATTCTTTTCCTCTCCAGACTAAAAAGCCCCAGGTCCCTCAGCCTCTCCTCATAAGGCAGTGCTCCAGGCCCCTAATCATCTTTGTAGCACTCCAGTGGACCCTCTCTAGCACATCCCTGTCTCAAACTGGGGGGCCCAAAACTGAACGCAGTATTCAAGATGGGGTCTTACCAGGGCAGAGTAGAGGAGGAGGAGGAGGACTTCCCTTGATCTGCTGGACACACTCTTTCTTAGTATACTCTGGTATCCCATTGGCCCTCCTGGCCACAAAGGCACATTGCTGTCCCGTGCAGAAGTTGTTATCCACCAGCACTCCCTGGTCCCTCTCCACAGGGCTGCTCTCCAGCAGATCACCTCCCAGCCTGTACTGGTGCACTTTATTATTCCTCCCCAGCTGCAGGAATCTGCACTTGTCGTTGTTGAACCTCATTTGGTTCCTCTGTGCCCAGCTCTCCAGTCTGTCCAGGTCTCACTGGATGGCTTCAAAGCCTTCAGCTGTATCAGCCAAGCCTCCCAGTTTGGAGTCATCAGCAAACTTGCTGAGCAGATGCTGTCTGTCTGTTTGCCTCCTTGTCAATGTCATTGATGGTGATGATGTTGAACAGCACCGGATTCCAGCACGGATCCCTCGGGGACTCCACTGGTTACAGCTCTCCAGCTGGACCTGGCACCATTGATCACCACTCTCTGAACTCTATCTTGTAACCAGTTCCTAATCCACCTCTCTGTCTGCTCTTCCATCCCACACTTCCTGAGCTTGCTCACTAGGATGTCATGGGAGATGGTGTCAAAGGCCTCTCCCTGAATATACCCAGTTATGGCATCATAGAATGCTATCAGGTTAGTCAAGCATGACTTCCCCTTGGTAAATCCATGCTGACTACTCCTGATAACCTTCTCCTCTTCCAAGTGCCTTGAGATGACCTTCAGAAGGAGCTGCCCCGTCATTTTTCCAGGGATGGAGGTGAGGCTGACTGGTCAATAGTTCCCTGGAACCTCTCTCTTGCCCTTTTTGAAGACTGGAGTGACATCGGCTCTCCTCCAGTCTTCAGGCACCTCTCCTGTTTGCCATAATTTTGCAAAAATAGTGGAGAGTGGCAGAGTGACAGCACTTTGATATGCATCTATCTGCATTCAGTGATTTTGGTAATACCTCACAGAGGTCTGTAAATGGTTTCTGTGTGCAGTTTTTTGTTCCTTGGGTTAACAGGACCCATTCACTCCTTGAGCTCCTGGTTAGGGGCTCCCTATTTTCCCTACTCAGACTTTCAAAATCTGTAATTCTGGGGGTTTTAATAAGATTTTTCTTTGTTCTTAAAAAAAAAACTGAAATGATTAATTCTCTGAAGCCTTTTCCAATAATTTATTCCTATATTCTAGCAGTTCTTGTCCAGACTTTCTTTCTAGAAAGCTTTTCTTACCATTCTGTTTCAGTCTCCCTGCTGCAATTTTTAGCCCATTATTTTTCATGTCACTTACCACAGAGTGGGGGAATAGGCTGCCAAGAAATGCCCTTGCTCACTGTTACTGTATGAAAGCAACACAATTATATGTTTACTCTCCTAGAAACCTTGCTGCCTGCTTCTCTAATCTTGACATTAGCTACAAGCCACCTCTACTTAGTTTTCTTGTTGTTTGTCGTTGTTTTTTCAGCACTACTTGGCAAGAAATTTTTATAATTTACGGTTCCTTGCTCTATTTGTTGCATTTGCCATCAACTTTATTCTTCTATTTTACAAGGTAAGTTTATGCAGTGTTCATGAAATGTCTTTTGCTTCCTTCCAGAGAAGTATTTAATGCTGGCTTCAAAGCTCGTTTAACAAAGCCTTATTACATCCCCTTCAAACATGTACTGAAGCATTTAGGGACAAAGGAGTTAAAATAATATTTTAACTTCTGTGACTAAAATTTGTTCTGTGTAAGTTGCAATAAGCTGCTGAATCTTGTGTTTTCCAGTATTAAATTTTCTGGTTCTGTTGTTTACAATCAAAAACTCCAGAGGTGCTAGAAGCAGCTGCCTGACCATTCAGTCTGGAAGTGACTGCTCTCAGATACTTTGAAAAGCAATTTCTACAACAGTTACAGTCTCAGAGACAGGGAAGGAAAGAAATTTGGGTAGAATGAAACAAGACTCCCACTTGGTGCAAGTAGAAGACAGATTTATTGATAGAACAGCAGAGTATTTATACACTTAGAGCTGCAAGCAGAATTTTCCATCACTTGCTCAACAGTTACATTGTTGTCTTGCTTAACTTCCTCAAGACAATAGCAACGTGTAGTTTTCTTGTTCCTAGAACTACATCTCTGTTTGCTGTTCCCAGGGCTTTCTTCCTACTAGAGTCAGAATGTTCATATCTTTCACCAGCAGTACAGAACTTGCTTGACTACCTAGGTGCCTCACACACACAATTCCAGAGGAAAGACCATCAGAGCTCTTTAAAGCTCCACTATCACCTCTCTTTCCATCCCATATGGTCAGAGAAGATGGACTTCAAAGCTCTATGCAGAGGTCTGCTTTTGCCTGTGCCAGTCCTTTTCTCCCCACTGTCTTGCGCTTTTCAGTGTGTCTCATGGGTCAGCCAACTGCCAGCTCTAACACAGAGTGAGGGCTAGAGCTTAGCAGTACAAATCACAGTCAGGAAAGGGTCAGCAAGAGCCAAACAGAGCTGAGAAAGACATCAGCTTTCAGATAAGGTGTCAAAAGGAGGACACTTAGGGTTTGCCTTTCAGAGGCCAAGTTTTTAAGCTGTTGGGAGGACTTAGGGCAGTATGTCAGCTTTGTGCCTTGGGGCATTTATGGAATACTGATTAAATACTGTGGAAGTCAGGAAGAGCAGAGATTGCAAAGCAAACCCAAAATTCAGCCACATCAGATAACCCTGCCACTGCTTGGTTCTGCCAAGGAAGCCTTTTTGCCTTTCTCACTATTCATCCTGCTTTTGCTGTGGCACTGTTAAAGGAGAGATTTTCAAACTGTCCTGTGTCTCTGCATGCTTCTCCTAGATTCTCTTTTCAGTGACCTGAGGTGCTGTGGAGAATTCTACTGTCAAAATGAAGGCCATGACTGTTCATCATTCCCCACCAGCAGGCTTTGCCAACATCGTTTGTCACTATGGTGAAGTTTAAAGGTTATTGTCTCCTTTCACTGTGCTTGAATTTGTCTCAGGTGACAGAAGAGCCACTTGATGAAGTAGAGGAAGACTCTAATCTCTGGAACTCCTTTGATGAAGAGGAAGAGGAGGATGGCATGGTTTTTTTTGTTTTAGAAGAAAGCACAGGTTACATGGCACCTGCTCTTAGAGCACTGGCAGTTGTTCATACAATCATCTCCTTTGTCTGTGTGGTTGGATACTATTGCTTGAAGGCAAGTTCTGAACCTTGGCACTAATCTGTTCTTTGTTCAAGAACATCAGCTCTGTCCCAGGGAGTTTTGGAGCTGTACCAGAATGTATGTAAGCAGTTGTTTACAGATTCTCACTGTTCAGAACTTAGACGTTTTCCACCTGTACTCAGTCTGGCAGAGATGGGGTTAAATTTCTCCATAGCAGCATGTGTGTTTTGGCTTGGTAGTTAAAGCAGTGTTGATTCCATGTTCAGCTTTTGTTCGTGCCAGCACTGTCCAGCAATAACGTACAGACTTTCTCCTTACCCACTCTGTGCATCCCTCAGCCACGACACTGAGAAGGAAGCATGGAGCTGAGAGAGGGCATAGCAGTGACAGCTGACTTGAAGTGGGCAAAGGGATATTCTGCAGCATGTAACCTCATATGGGCTCAGCAGCACAAACTGGGAGGGAAGGCTTCACATCCCAGGGCTGACCCTCAGAGACTGGCTGGGCATTGTTCTGCTTGTGGGGGGTGCTGGTATGATGTAGGGTTTTACATTGTATTACAGTGAGCAATTCTAAGCAGTGTAGGCAGGTGTCACGATTTCTAAAAATACATAAGCCATGCCAAAGATGTCCACTGTCATTTTTGCAGGTCCCTCTGGTTGTATTCAAGAGAGAAAAGGAGGTGGCCAGGAAGCTGGAGTTTGATGGCCTCTACATAACTGAGCAGCCCTCTGAAGATGACATCAAAGGGCAGTGGGATCGCCTGGTTATAAACACTCCGTATGTATGGCAGCTCTTGGTGAACATGGCAGCTCTTGAGGCCACTGCTCTGGCACCTTCCCTGTGCACCTACCACCTCCTTCATCCAAAAGGCATTTCTTCCACTTAGATTGGATGCTCCACTAGTAGATTGTCTTGTGAACTCCTGGACTATCAGTTCAGTCATCAAGTACTGGTTAGGGAGGATTGTGCACCCTGCCTCAGAGCTCTCTCCAGGATGCTTCACATAGTCATTAGTGAGAAAGTTTGAAAAAGAGACTTCCCATGCTTTTCAGTCACTTTCACACAGATCTTGTACAAACACTGTAGTAGTCATACACTGATTGTTGGAGACACCTGCTCTTAGTGAGTGCGTGACAGAAATGTAGGCAAGAGAAAGATCAGTAAGCTGCAGCAGTCTGTAGGAGTGACAAGGAGAAATGCAGCTCTGCTTTTGAAGCAATGCCTTGGCTGCAGGCTGCTTTGCACAGTCTGCTCTTTCAAAACCACTAGAAGCACGGTTGGGTACCAGTGTGCTGAGGCTTAGAGTCCTGCCTTGCCCTAACATAACTGAAGGCAGAAGACGGTACAAGAATGACGTTTTCTTATCTCAAGCTGAAGCTGAGGGAAATGTCACTGATAAGAGAGAATGCTTATCTCTTTTCTTGTAGGTCACAGTTGGTGCATGTCCTAGTATCTGTCCCAAGATCTCCCCTGGATAAAGCCAGTTGCTTGTTGAAGCATCGTGGTTGCTTGCTACTCTCAAAAAAAGAGAGCTTTCAGTAAAAGAGCGGTGACACCTCTTCAATCCTGACAGCTTGGTGCTTCATTTCTTTCTCTGTTGAATTCACAATACCTTTGTTTTTAATGAGCAGCGTGAGCATGGCTGCTCAGAGGCAGATGATGCAAAGTGCTCTTTAGCTGACCTCTCTTGCAGCTTTAGGATCAGAAATGGTTTTCAGCTTGTCTTGTTCTGTGGTATCAGATCCAGTAACAACACTGAAGCAGCTGAGGATGGGCTTGCCACTCATTTGCACTGTTCAGCGGGGTTTAGTATATTTATTAAATTGTAACTTTGTTGGCAAACTGTCCATTGATTCCCAAGTGCTCATCCTCCCTTCAAAACGTAATCCAGGAAATTTAACAATTATTTATGCTACCAGACTCTTATTGCCCTCTGAAAATCATTGTCCAGATTGATTTTTACGGCTAGGAGCAATAAAGAATTTATTTGGGAGAGGAATGGTATTACAGTGTCTGCCTTGCTATTATTGAGTTGTTTAGGCTCATTAGGTGCTAGGATTTACCCTGCTGTTCTTTTGCATCAGCTGTGAAAGGGGGAAGAAAAAGGTGAAACTGCAGTGAGTTATGATTCATAGCAGCTCTCGTCCACATGAAAAGAAATTGGTCTCATAATTCTAAGTGCAGTTTGTCAGAGAATGAAATCACACTTGGGTCTGCAGTGATCAGGAACAGGGCATTTTCTTCCTTGGGGCTGTTTTTCCTTTTCCCCATACAAGTTAAATAACTTGAAATGTCTTTGTTCATCCCTGCAGGTCCTTTCCTAACAATTACTGGGACAAATTTGTGAAAAGGAAGGTAGGCTTTTTGTATTTTGCTTGTTAGTCATAGCTATAATCTCCTCCTCGGTTAATTTGGGTATCTGTGTGGAATACACTTTGGTGCACATAAATATGCAAATACTTGAGGACTAAGATTTGTTTTCTGGGAGCCATTGTTGAGGTAAATGTCTCAGTGAAAAGGCAGCTGCAGCGTAGGCGGGAGGAGGGAGGATGACAGAAGGCTGAGGTTTCCTTCCTAAACTCAGGCACTTGAAACAAATTTGTGCTGTCACTCAGCCATGCAGGTCTAATTTACAGTCCTTGTCATCTTTAGGATACTAAGCCCCCTCATCCCCCTTAGGAAAAAAAAAACCAAACACGCCAGTTTAAATGATGGCAAATTGCACAGATTTCAGATAATAGCATTTAATGCTTCTGCTTTGCCTTTTTGTGCTCCCCTGCCTGGCGTCCTGGGAGTTCTGACTGTTCCAGTGGTGCTAATTGGGAAAGACACTTAATTGTTTTTAAGTTCCCAACAACTGTTGTCTTAAAGCAGAGTGAATGTCACTGGGCTTTCTCTGAGCAAAAGCTTCTCCTCTGTTCTTAGGTTATTAACAAGTATGGAGACTTGTACGGTGCCGAGCGCATAGCAGAGCTGCTGGGCTTGGACAAAAGTGCCCTGGATTTCAGTCCAGTGGAGGAGAGTGAACCAGAGGAGGCATCTCTTGTGTCATGGTATGGCCACTGAATTCCACAGACAAATTGTATGATGGTATAGCAACTTCTTCGTCAAAGATAAAACAGAGTTTATGTTGATATGCAGGGATGTGTTCCTTGGCATGGAAAACAGAAATGGAGTCTTCTTTCCATGGAAGTAAAATTAAAAAGCTTTTTATTTGTCCTAAAATGTGCTGGTGGTTGTGAAATGAAAGGAAGAAAAAGAGCCATGGAGGTGACACTGACTGCCAGAGTCAGGCACTCTGG
Source organism: Psilopogon haemacephalus (assembly GCA_013396835.1). NCBI lineage: Eukaryota > Metazoa > Chordata > Aves > Piciformes > Megalaimidae > Psilopogon > Psilopogon haemacephalus. Next base: position 506,121 of record VWZI01009657.1, read on the forward strand.
TTTTAAATGACCAATGCAACACTTGAGAGTTCTTCAGGTGTATCAGCAGAGTTAGTTTATGAACCAAAGGACAGAAAAAGTATTGATAACAAATATCTCCATGTCTGGCACAGAGAAAATAATCCAGTTTGAAAGTATCCAAATCCCAAATGTTTTAGGCTGCTACAAGAGTTTGGTTCCTTTGCTACCTAAGGCACACAGAGGAAAGGCTTGTGTCTGCATGTCAGCTAATGGCTACCATTCAGAAGCTTGCAGGAGCCATTGCCTTCTCTCTGGGTAACTGCAACACTTTATATGAGACAACAGACTTCTCTTAAGTCAGGAGTTCCACATTGCACACTCTTAACAAACACACAATTTTTTTAACGTGGGTTTCCAGCCTGTGTCTGGGTGCTCAGAGGTAGTGAACACTCCCTGAGAAATGAAGCACCTGCAACACCCCAAAAATAAACAGCTGCTGTGTATCACTGTCTTGAGCACATGGTGTAATGTGCCCAGCCTAGCTGGTTGGTTCTAGTCAGGGAATTCACTTGGACAAGGATGCATTTACACAGGGTTGTCTTTCCTAGGCTCAGCTCCATTGACACCAAGTACCACATCTGGAAGCTGGGAGTTGTTTTCACTGACAATGTGAGTATCTTAGCCTGGAGGAATATGCTGGGACTTACCCTAAACATTCTTTGTGTCTTGCACCATCTGCCTTTACTTTAAACATCCCTAAACACTGTTGCATTACAGAGCCATTTAAAAGGTTGCCGTTCTGTCTTACCTGGTAGCAACTCGATTTCCTTTACTTTGGGATTTTCTTTTGGCTTCTGAAGGGCAGCTCCTCCCCATGAATAGTGTCAGCACTTTGGAAGTTAATGGTGCTGAATTTAGCAGAAAGCCACCCAAGGCTCCTCTTCTAAAACCAAGCAGTGTCCAGAAAGTTCACCTCTTTTTATTGTTGAGTCATCTCTTTGACATGGTTGGTCAATTCTTTTCTTTCACACTTACTCCTTTGAAAGGCCCAAGCTTACATTAAAATCCTTTTTGTTAATCCTCTTCTTACATCCCTTTGTACATTCCCAAACAAACAAGAAGGCCAAGGTGAATCAACTGAAGATGTACAAATTCATTGTGCAATGAAAGCACACTGAACCCTTGTTCTTCAGTAGGAGCTTTCACATCTGAGTGGCTTCAGGTTCACTGCTGGGAAAAAGAACAGGCTGGATTTTGTATCCTAGGCTTTTGGGGGTACTGCTTGATGTAGTTTGAGACAAGTAAAGTGTCTCAAAGGGAATAAAATGCCTCTTTTTTCCTCCAGAATCAGTACTTAAGTGTAAACTATTGTGTAGTAGCTACCTAAGCAAAACATTTCTAAGGTGGGGCATTTTGATGCTAATAACATTGGTGCTGGAGACTGAGTTGTTGAAAAGTTGTAAAGATCAGAGATCTCAGTAATAGAAGTAAGCAACAAACACTCCTTAAATGAGCAGTCGAGATGATAACAGCCAGAGTAAGACCACATAAACAGAGGTATTGCAAGGAGCCTGTGATTCCAGTTGTGTGCTGTCAATATGACTTTGCTTCACAATTTGCATGTCTTCTGCAGCCAAGAAGGCCCCATTAGCTCTTGCTCACCTTCTGCCACTTTGCCCTTCTCTGCAGTCATTTCTGTACCTGGCTTGGTACACAACAATGTCTATCCTGGGGCACTACAACAACTTCTTCTTTGCTGCCCACCTGCTGGATATCGCTATGGGGTTCAAGACCTTGCGAACCATTTTGTCTTCGGTCACTCACAATGGCAAACAGGTGAGTGCCACACATGAGGGCTAGGCCATGACTGCATTTTGGAGTCATACTGAAAAAGTCTTATGGTGCCTAGGAAATACTGGGATGCAATCCCAGTCTGATTGTGGTTAAAGAACAGAGCCCATTGTGTCTTCTGCAGCATGTTAATACATTGAATCCTGTGAAATTCTGATCACCTGTCTCTACAGAGTGCTGATGGTCACACAAGTTTTGTAGAAACACAAGAATAGGAAGCAGAACCCAACCAGCTGTGCTCAGTGATTAACTAGTTGGTGATAAGCAGAAAGAATTCAGTCTCTTCCTAGCTACAGCAGTGGTACTGCTCTGGGTGCTGAGGATTTCAGTATTTAGCTAGCAAGATTGTGCTTACATTCTGCCATGTGTCACTTTGTCACACAAAAATCAGAATAATAAAATCTACTTCCAAAGCTAATTGTTGAAAGTTAGGCAGGGAATGCTCTTCTGGTCTCTAAAGCCTCAATGTTCCTAGCCAGCACACCATCAAAAAACAGCTTTTCACTACTGCACTGTTTCACAGAGAGTTAAGGAATGGAGCAGAACTGCTCCACAAGTTCACTGCAGCCATAAACATTCAATTTGTGCTCCACTGCTGTGACATAATCTAAGCCAACTCCTAGCACTGTCAAAACATTCTAACCCACAGGAGGCTTTGGAAGAGGCATAAGGACATTCCCTTAGCTAAACCCTGTGCTCTAGCCTTTGTGTTTGCTTCATCCTTTCTTTGGGCAGAAATGGATCCATTGTCATTTCTTGCCCCTATAATGGAAGGAGGTTTCTGAAGTTGCAACCATGAGAAAGGTTTTGGTATACTGCACACACAAATGCAATCCCTGGGTCCATCCCCTTCATTTTCCTCCAGAATGGTTGGAGTCTCATATATTACTTTTATTTCAATGACTGATGATGGGGTTTTTTTTCTGAGATTTTTTCCAGCTCCAACAAACACCATCATCCAGGCTCACTAACTGCTAAACTCTCTCAGCCAGGGATTTTATTTGCTTAAAAGCAAGACCTGCAAATTACCAAACACACCTTTCCAGTTGTATAAATGTTTTCTATCCACTGTATGGATGGCTTTGCTAACCAGCCTTGGAACAGGAACCAGAAGCTGTCATACACTCCAGTTACAATTAGCAAGGAGTTGAGTTTTTAAATCACTTAGTTTTCACTCTGTATCCAGATTTTCAAGTTACTGGGATTTAACTCTTACATTAAATAGTGGAATCGCTGCTTCAGAGTAAATAGCTCAGAGAGAGAGAGAGCAACACACAGCTTCATGTTCTTGATACTTCTTGGCCTTGGGTTTTGATGCAAGAGCAAGGTAAAGCTCCAGCTCTCTGCTGATCCATGCAGCACAGAGACCTCAGAGACATTCCAGCCACTGGCTGCAGTTTCCCTACTGGGAAGGGTACAAGAGGATCCCTTTCTGATAGAATGGAATTGCAATCTGCTCTCCTCTCCTGTCTCCTTGCACAGCTTGTGTTGACCGTAGGGCTCCTGGCTGTAGTAGTCTACCTGTACACGGTGGTGGCCTTCAACTTCTTCCGCAAGTTCTACAACAAGAGCGAAGATGAAGACGAACCAGACATGAAGTGTGATGACATGATGACGGTAACTGCAGCAGCACTGCCTGCCTCACACCACTCTGTGCTAGCAAATGGGTACCAAACACACACCACAAGCAAGGAGAGATGGCTTTGTTGTCCTTGAGGCTCTTCTTCCTACTAAAGGTCATTTTTGCAAGGGTGAACAAACAGCTTTGCTGTTCCCTCTGTGTTCTGCAGTGGTGGGTAGGTGACCCTCACCAGCAGAGGAAAGCGTTGAGGCTGTTTCTCCTCAGTACTGTGGCACCTGATTTGCTGCAGCTTTTTTTTTACAAATGGCAAGCCCTTAAAGTCTGTGTAAGAAATTCCCTGGTGTGCTGGCCAGCACTGCAGAAAAGCAGCACAGAGAAACCCAGCTAGCTCCAAGATCAGCAGGTGTGCAAGCGCTTGCTATCCTCATTTGAGTGACATGAAGTGTGCGATCCCATTAACAATAGTTATACAAAACCTGCTCGCAGTCAGCAATTTAATCATGATTTTAAGAGTCAAAGGTGAGTAGAGGGAAATGAGAGGCTGCTATAGGTGATAATGTAATGCCACTGATTTCCCTCCTTCTTTCTGCCTGTTGCCACAGAGTGGCATTTAGGTCATATTAAAAGATGGTAATTTACAGAAACTCATTATGGTATGAAAAGCCAATATTCTTACTGCATACAGAAAACAGCATCAATTCAGGTGCTGCAAAGGTGATACTCTGGGTTTGCAGCCAGCTCATTTCTTCCACGGCACAGTCACTCTTTGCCCCGTTATATGCCAGAGATTGAACAGAATCCCTCAGAGGTGTGTCAGGCTGCACAAAATTATCTTCCCTTCCTACTCTTGAGCTTTTGAACACCCAGTGCAGGTCAGAAATGATGAGAATTAAGTGCCCCATCAGTGTGATTGCACTGGGCTCAGAGCACCAGAGTGGGCTGGGCAGCAAAGAGATGTAGGTGTAACCTGAATCACAAAACCATTACATTTTAAACTTCTCTACTGCATGAGGTGAATCAATTCTGGAACATTTCCAAGTATGCTTGAAGTGGTAGCAGCAGCTCAGGCCAGCAATGGATGTGTGTGGCTCTGGTCAGTGTTTGCTTGCGACAGAGCAGAGTGCTCAGGCTTGGTGCTGATTATCTAACACCAGCATTGCTGTGTAATGTGACTTCAGAGCACTGTGCTTTGAGATCTGTTTTTAACTCACACTCTGTGCCTGGAGGTGGGTTGCAAGGTTCTGCAGGTGATTCATACAGGACCATATGCAGTACCTCACCCCAGCAGAAGATTCTGTTGCAGTATGTAGCTTAAAGAGCCATCCACATTGCTAAAGATTTTTGCACTAAGACTTCCATGTTCAAGAAACAGGACACAAAGCATTATTTTTGTAAAGCAATTTCGTCTGCATCTGACTGCTCCATGCTGGTTCCCAGATCATAAATAATTTACAATTTACTAAGGCAGACATCTGGTACTGCAACATTAAATTATCCAGGAACCACCTAAATACAGAGAACTCTACCTGGGGGAAATTTGCCACTATTTGTTTTAGGCTGACATTTGCCAACACTTCTGAATGCCATTAAAAACTTTAAAATATGTTCTCTGCTTACTCAGAGCAAGTGACAACCTTAGAATATACTNACTTAGGCTAGCAGCTGATGCTGAGTGCCCCTCTTATGAAGTGTAAGAGAGATGTAATGACATTAGTTAAGCCAAGAGCAGAATTTTGGTGCAGTGTGTGTGGCACATGAGGAATGCTCTTGTGCAGTCTTTGTTGCTGCAACTTGCGAAGGGAATGAGTGAGCACAGCCAAACCATTGGGAAAACAAAAAAACCCAAGCCCAGGGAGAACAACTAGGATATCCAGCTCTAATTTCCGCGCCCCCCCTCTCTTTTTCCCAGTGTTACCTGTTCCACATGTATGTGGGTGTGAGAGCTGGTGGTGGTATTGGAGATGAGATTGAGGACCCTGCTGGAGACCCTTACGAAATGTACCGAATTGTCTTTGACATCACCTTTTTCTTCTTCGTCATAGTCATCCTGCTGGCCATTATTCAAGGTACCCCCACTTAACCTTGGCAGAGCATGTGAGAATTCCCTGCAGTGAATGTAAACCCTGTCTATGTGTGAGGCACACTCACAATGTTGCTGTCACGCCTTGTTTCTGAGCTGATATGCAGAGAGAATGAATTTTACACAAGGCAAAGTTGAATAAATGGCCCTTAGCTGGGTTACAATGCTTAGGGACATCAGCTGAGACATGAATATTACCAAGTCCTGAAGCCTTGCCACTGTACCATTTGAAACAGGTCTCATTATTGATGCTTTTGGTGAACTAAGAGACCAGCAAGAACAAGTGAGAGAAGATATGGAGGTAGGAGCACACACACTACCTTCTTTGTTACCCTTATTCAGCCAACCTGTTACCAGTTCAAGTAGTGACTGAGTTACACTCTTTTATAACCACCTCCTGTGCTTCCAGACCAAGTGCTTCATCTGCGGCATTGGCAACGACTACTTTGACACCACTCCACATGGCTTTGAAACACACACCCTGCAAGAACACAACTTGGCAAACTACCTGTGAGTATATTTTTCTACTGGCATGATGGTAAACAGACCTTTCAGCTCCAGTTTCGGTGCACGCAGTGCTGACGCTCCTAAGGCAGAACTGTGCTGAACTGAAACACATCTGCATTGTTTTCTGGCTCTGCTCCACATTGCTGGTTAGCTTTGAGATGTTCACCTGACAGGAGCTGCCTGAGCATAGTGAGAGCTGAAGGCACACCAACCCCTCAGTCCTTTGGAAGGAAGCCCAGATAGTAGAGTGATGGGGAGCAACAGTTTCATGTTGCTTTAGTTTGGAAGGGTTTAATTATGGCCCCTGGGGTCTTGGTAATGGTGATAAGACCACTGAAAATTAGTGTCAATTTGACAGAGAGACATGCCAAAGCAAAACATCAAACAAAAGAAAAAGCAGTAGGGGAATATTCCTGAAAGCTGAGCTACAAAAAAATACTGTGCAAGTCTGACCCCTCCTAGCAGCTCCTCAGTAACAGAGCAGGTCTCCAGCACCTTGAAGCAACAGGGAGTTTTTGCACATGTTGAGCGCATTGCCCATAGTCCCCAGGGCTCCTCTACTATCCTGAGCAAACACAGAGAAGAGAGGATAGTCAAAGATGTAATTTGGTGGCATTAATTACTCACACAGAAATGATAACTGTATGAGCAGTGGTGGTATCTGATGCAAAGCAGCATCTGAACTTGTTTTAAACAAAAACTAGCATGGCTCCTGGAGTGGCAGCTGCAGCATTTCCCTACACAGCAGCTGGCACTGCAAAACTGGAACTATTCTTACCATGCTAAATCACTTCATTGGCAGCTGGGAACCTGCAGCTCTCAGTAAATTCCAAACAGCCATTGCCTTAATAGGAGAATCTACAGAGAAGGAATTTCTAAGCATGATGCCCCTCAATTAGGCAGCACTCAGCTGCTTTTCTCTGCAATGAAGACACCTGACAAGTGTAACCCCAAGGTCAGTGTACTACAAGCCGCTGACCAAGAGCTGTGTTACACACCTGAAAAGAGGTTATAGTAAGGTGAGTGCTTGGTGGTCTCTTCTCCTAAGTAACAAGCAGTAGGATGAGAGGAAATGGCCTCAAGTTGTGCTAGGACAGGGTTAGGTTGGATATTAGAAGCAAGTTCTTCACTGAAGGAGTTCTCAATCATTGAATTTTGGACTCCCCAGGGAGATGGTTGGATTCCCCTCCCGGGGGGTTTGCAGACATGCGGTGCTAAGGGATGTGATTTAGTACCAGACAGTAGAGTAGGAGCATGGTTGGACTTGATGATCCTAAAGGGCTTTTCCAACCAAACAGATTCTGTGACAGAACCAAACAACTGTTACTGCTCCATAGCCTTCCTAGACCACTCAGGTCTCAACATTTGAGTGAGCAGAGGAACTAGAGCCAGCAGACAGGCTCAGCATGAGGGTCTGGAAAGCTTGGTGTAGGTGAAGGTGTGCCACACTCTAACTACTTACATGGTGGTCACAGAAACTTCTTCCAAGGTGAGATGTTGTTAGACCATATGTGCATAGGAGCTGGCATCTGCCCGATCCAGGTACAGCTCCAAGCACCCAACATGAAGGCAGTGCTCAAGCACATTTTAACAATTCTGCAGCTTTCACATCTCTTGGCACTTCCACAGCAGAAGTGCTGGAGCACAGAGTTCTCTCCTTTCACACAAGCACTGTAGCTGCCTAGCAGGATCAGTACTTTACTGGTGGGCATTATCTCCCTCACCTACCCCGGCCTAGGAAAGGCTAGGCAGAGATGGTTCATTATCTCCTGCATTAACACCCACTTCATGTGCTTGTTTCAGGTTCTTTTTAATGTACCTCATTAACAAGGATGAAACAGAGCACACTGGCCAGGTGAGTGGGGAATTCTTTAATTGTCTTTCAGCATTTCCAGCTTCTCCAGCCTTTTAGTGTACCACCAGGTGGAACTGATGTGCCACTATGGAGTGGAGATGATGTCACTCTCCTGAGATTCTTCCAAGAGTGAAAGGCAAGGAAGGGTTAAAAAAGGAGAGGTGGCTGCAGCAGTGTTCTTGCATCCCATACTCAACTCTTGTCACAAGTCAGTAATCGTGCTGTCACCTCTGAAACCAAACCCTGCAGTACACCAGGGGAAGAGTAAGTAGTTAAGCCACTGCCTGTTTAGTCCCAAGTTTCTCTCTCTGTGTATGTAGGTAGATAGGTGACAGTTTGCATGAAGTGCAGTCCTGTTAGCCCTTAAATTGGGAATACAAATCCTTAGATCCTATTTATTTCCTTAGTTCAAAGAAGCTGTTTTGCAAACACTTCTTCCAGGAAAACTAAAAGACCTTTTCTACACCCAGTTTGCTTTAACTAGACTGATGATAATTTACATGTCCACATTTTCTCTAATGTTACCCAAAAGTCCTTAGTGTAGACTCCAGAGCAGTGCAGAGCAGCACTTGTGCAAAGCCTTCTTGAGTGACAGACTTTGAGTTCTTCTGTTCCATGGCAATAGGCACAGCACCTGGTTACTACTGCAAGTTTCTGTAGAGCACTCACTGCAATGTGCTGGCTTACAGTAACTGCAAGTCTTGGTTACAGTAACTGCTTTTTACCATTTTCAGGAGTCCTTTGTGTGGAAGATGTACCAGGAGAGGTGTTGGGACTTCTTCCCAGCAGGGGACTGCTTCCGCAAGCAGTATGAGGATCAGCTCAGCTAACGGCACCCACAGGAGGAACCATTTATTCATGAACTGTTGAGATCCAGTACCCAAAACCACTTCTTTTCTTCTCATGGTGTAATTTCACAGCTTGTATTTGCTTTAAATGTCTTCAAACTTCAGGGCAGACATAAAACCTGACAGGATTTCACAGGCTTTCTGTACTCACCACACGTGAAAAGTCTTTTGGTGGAATTCTAATGAGAAGAACCACACCAGAGTAACTGGAGCCTTTCTGTTCAAATGTGGTCTGAAGTGATAACAACTTTATAACTACATCATTAACCTAGTGTTTGGCAGTGCAGCTGAAAGGGCTAAAAGGTGTCTTAATTGCACAACGTTTCAGAACTTGAACATCAGAGGCCATGCCTCACACACAAGATTTTACCTAACTGCTGTCTAGTTTTTCCCACCCTAGTACTTGCTAGTGAATGTATTCAAGACCCAGCTTGAGAAGCTTTAAGCAGTGAAAAAGAAAACACTTTCAAACACTTTGGTGACCTTGGAACATGAAGTGCCTTAAAAACCTCTGTAGACATAGCTATGCAAAGTTTTTATTTGTTAGTGTTGTAGCCCAACAGATCCATTACCTGTGCTGCTTTTCTGTCTTTCTCTAGGAAATTAGACTTGAAGTTTGTTTCTGTACTACCTTCAATGACAGCTTCCTAGCTGCTGCTGTTAAAGGACATAGACTGTATTGGAAGGAACACAACCGAACTCTTAGTTCCAAATAACAAAATGCTCTCTGGTCACCTGCAAGTAGAAGCTGCCAGGATTATGCATTTCTTTTCTTCTACTAAAAAGTGCCCACTGCAATAAAGTATCAGAAACCAAACATTACCTTTGTCCTTGTCTTTCTCCTTTATCTGCAAGCTGGAGATGTGGCTTGTGGACGGTGACTACAGGGACACGTGGCCACTTTTTGTTCATTGCTTTATTTTGAGGGCTACACAGCAAGTACAAGCTGAAGTAAGTGTTCTCTTAGCAGGCTGCAGCAAAGAAAAGCCTCAACTCATGACAACTTTACACCTTTCTAAGAATATTGGTCTTATACAGCTTTCAGTTTTATCTAAATGAATGTTAGGTACCAGCAAAGAAAACTGGGCATGAGGGACACTGATCAAACTGCAGGAGGCCACTTGCTGCTCAAGGCTGGCTCTGTTCCATCCTTCAGGAGATCATGCTGTCCAGCCAATCTTCCAGCTCCTCCTCACTAATGGTTTTAGATGATGCCTTTTGCTGCTGCTCTGATGTTGCACTCTTCTCTTCAGGCACAGCTGGTTCTAAAGGGTCTAGAAAAGCAAAAAGCACAGACCTGATAATCTGGAACCCCTTTCCCAGAAGCTGTTTGTCAGGGGCAGTTCTGTTTTCAGTGCACACCTGACTGTTTCAACACAAGCTTTCTCTCCTACAGCACAGTGAGCCACAGGCCAGAGACAGCAGCAAGAATGACAAAATGACAAAAAAGAGGCAGCTCAATAAACCCAGCAATGTGGCTTCTTCCTGGTTCCCAAGGGACACAGCCTGGCCTGCAGAAGGCAGGTCATAAATGATGTCCCTCCTGCCATCTGCTCACCATGCTGCCTGAAGGAGAGGAGCAGGAGAGCACACTGGGAGTGCACAGCAGGGTGTGGTTCCAGGTTCTGTTGGCACTGTTTGCTTAGGGGCTTTGCAGCGTGCTTGGGAGCGAAAGCTGGAATGCCATTGCAGTAAGCAGTGCTGAAAAAGCCTGACTTCAGGAAGCAGGGCTTGGCTGGATGGCTTGTGGGACACCTTACATTGTCAGCCATCCTGAGCTTCAGTTCTGAGATAGCAAAATCAGAGATGCTAAAGATTGTTTTATAGTACTGGGGGCTGGGAAGGAGGAGGAAACCATGGCCAGCAACACTAATGCAAAGTCACTTTAAGAAATGAAACAAAAGGAGAAGTTTGCAGATCTGGAAAAAAAAGCACAAAGCTTGCTTTTGTAAAATCAATGCTGCTAAACTTTGGAACTAGGCTTTCTAAGAAGTCACCAGAATAGCTCTCCATTATTCTGTGTGCCCTGAGCACCGCAGTGATACCTAAACACTTTATTATCCTCTCACCAAAACTCTCTAGCAGTACATTCATTGTTTTCTTTTACAAGTTCTGTTCTACAGAAGAATTTTTCTTTCTGCAGTGCTGAAACTTTAGCTCACTGGGGAGTTAGCACTGAGAAGGACCAAATGGGTTAGCACACAGCCACAGCTAAACATGGCGCTGTGAGCACTGCTTTGTGGCAAAGATGCTGACAGCAGTGCTGCTAACTTGCTATCAAGAGCTCAAAGCCTTCACCAAAACAGAACAATGGAAGTTAACTAAGGGGCTGCTGGGGAGAAGAGGAATCTTTCTTACCCTTTGCCTTCCACTCTGTGCTCAGATCTTTCAGATCTTTCCCAGCCAAAGTGGTGTTGGATACTGTGCCTGACACAGGTCCATTCACTGGATCCACCGGAGCATCTAGATTTAGGAGGAAATCTAGTTCTTCATCCAATTGGTCAGTCTCCTGCTTTGATGTAGGATGGCATCTCTGAAATGGTTCTGCTGCACTTGCCCTTGGACCATTTTTACTTCCAGGCTCTGACGGAGCAACAGAATCAGTACAGGAATGGGAGACCAATGCTGTTTCACTTGTGGCTGGAGGCCGTCGGAAGAGAAGCTCTCTTCTCTTGCTGCCTTCAGTAACTTTAGATTTCACCTGTGGGAGCTCTGATGGGGTTGATGCCTAAGAGACAAGAAAGCACTTCAGCCCTTCTGATGATTAACTCCATAGTTACTATTCTGTCTAATCTAGAGTGTAGTATTCATGCTTCCTACACCCCATCACTTAAGAAGGTGCAAGGATTTCCAGCAGAAGAGAATTCAGAAATGCAGTGCTTTTCTTGAGGATTCTCCTAGAGAAGCAACTAGAGTTACAAACTCCATCACAGGAAGCCTGCAGCAAGTGCCACTGTGTCACAAATACTCCCTGGAGAGTGACTTTGTAAAGCACTCTTCTGTAAGGAACTCCCATCAGAGCTCTAGATGCTTAAATGATTCTAGCTTGAATTGGGCTAAAATACCTTGCCCAATTCAAAAACCTTCCCTACAAAATCCCAGCGTGGAAGGAAAGCTAACCTACCTACAGGTTGTTGAAGATCATTCAGCGAAGGGTAGAGCAGCACACTGTGTGTTTTGCAAAGTGAAACCAAACAACAAACCATCACCAAACAGCGCCACGAGAAGTGGCCATTCACCATCTAGCTGTGGAACACACTGCTGCCATCAGGATGCCCTGGGTGTTGGGAACACTGCAGCCTATCGCTGACCACAGCAGCGGGCAAGGGGACAATACAAAGATCAAATGACACCACACAGACTTTGCAGCCCTGAGAGACTCTGCAAAAGAAAGCTGTATTTGGAAATAGCATTTCTTTGCAGAGGCTCTTAGACACCCCAGCTGCAGATTTGTTTGAGGTCCCTTAAGAAAAGGCAGATCTGTGCTAATCACAGAAGCACTTCATGCACCTTCCTGGCAGTGGGGTTGGAGTAGAAGACCTCTGAGGTCCCTTCCAGCCTAAGCCATTCTAGGAATCTATGAACCTTAAACAGAAGTAAAATTTCTTCTATCAAGTTTCTCCTTTCTTGCCTGAGCAGTTAGATTTATTTTAAAGAATTCTGGTTTTCTATTTAAGCCTCGATGATTCTTTTGCTCTTGCAAGAATATTTCCTTGTTCACAACCTGAGGAAATATTTCCTAATACTCTGTTGTTGTGTTGGTTTTTGTCCCAACAGAGCATAAATGACCTTTTCTTCTAACACATGGAAATCTGATTCATGGACTAAAGGTACTATGCAGAAGAGTAAAGCACAATCAAAATAGTGAACGGGAGAAAATGTAGGAGCACTTCACAATTTTTGTGCAAGCTTCTAACAGCTGCTAACAAGAGAACAAATACAGAAATGGTGCTGTGCTTTCATGTCTAACACTGCTGCCTGGCTTCAGTCTCCTGTGCTGCATATCAGAACATCTTACTGAAATCCAACCAAGTATAATGAGTGCTGAGAGAGGGGCACCCACCACCTGCCACTTACATGTTGATCTCAAGAGACACTTTAGTTCCTAAAATACATTCTGCTTGTGTTTGAAGATCAAGTCCTCACTCCTGCATGCATTGTTGCACTTCAAACACTTGCATATTCTTGGGCAGATCCCAGCATTACCTGCACAAGCTCAGCAGGTAGATTCAACCTCAGATGCAAAGGCAGTTCCTGAAGGGCCTCGACCAAAGACTGGCAGTCAACAGAAAGTGCAGATAACTGAAACAGAATTCAACACAAAGTACAGTGGCATGAAAAGAGGAATTCAACACACAGTACATTGGTGCTAAAAGAGGAATTCCACACACAGTAGTTTGGTTTTAAAAGATGAACTAATAATTACTCTAATTATTACATTCCTCTGTTCTGTGTATTCCAGGAATGTGAAGAATAATGAAACCCAGGAAACAACAAGTTGAAATCCCACATCTAAAAAGCATTTTATATTCCAAAATTATCTGCATACAAACAATGTAAAATCTAGTTGGTCCCACCATCCCTCTGGAGGTGGAGTTTCAGCCAGAGGACCTGAACTGCTGATTTGGAAGAAACAGATGACTGTGCTCATACAGGGCTTGCTGTAGTCATTTGACTCTCTTCCCTTTACTAGGCATGGAAACCATAGGCTGACTTTATGTCAGCAAGGCAAAGTGATCAACCAGACACACTCTTTGCAGTGACCAAGCTCTTACCTGCTGATGGCAGAGACTTTCCCTAGCCCATTCTTTCTCATCAGCAAATTGAAACTGTGCAGAGAAATCTCCTGCAGAAAGGAAATCAAGTATATTAATGTATTTTTTTAAATAACAACCTCTCTTCAAAAAGCCCAAGCCTGCAGAGGAAAATTCCGTGGGAATGCTGTTGGCAGCCACAATATTAATCTTCTCTAAGCCAAAGTTCTGTAGAAAAATATTTTCATCTCTTATCTGCAAACTGGTACTGAACAAAGGCACGACAAATCCAGAAGTGAAGGAAGAGGTGCTTGGTGCCACCTCAGCAAGGAAGATTTTCATTGAAAAGGCCAATTTGTAGACCATACTAGGAATAGACATTCACAAAGTGCATTTGAATGTACTGCAGACAGACCTCTTACCAACAAACAAATATCTCTTGAAAGAATTATTAATGTCCTAAAAACCACTTTGCATAGGGCAAGTGAAACTTTTTGTCTGGCAGCTAAATCCTCCAGACTCTGTCTTCCTTGAACTAATCCCTACTCCAACATGGCAGCAAAAGAAGCTGCTGAAACATGAACTCCCAATCATAAGCATGGGAATGAATTCAAAGAAAGCTTAAAACAAGAGCTAGTTAAGCTCCATACACAAGCTTAATTCATAGTCACAAAATGGCTCAGGTTGGAAGGTACCTCAGCTCATCTAGTCCAACCTCTCAACTAGACTCAGCTGCCAAAGGTCTCATCCAACCTGGCCTTGAACACTCTCAGGTAGCAGACTCCCTGGGCAGTCTGTTCCAGTCTCTCCACCTTCACACTGAAGAGCTTCTTCCTCAGCTCCAGTCTAACCCTGCTCTGCCTCAGCTTCAAACCATTCCCCCTTGGCCTGTCTCTAGACACCCTGATAAAAAGTCTCTCTGCAGCCTTCCTGTAGGATCCTTTCAAGTATTGGCAGGCAGCTCTAAGGTCCCTCTGGAGTCTTATCTTCTCCAGGCTGGCCAACCCTAGCTCCTTCAGCCTGTCCTTAAGTACCAGTATCTCCTAGCACATCCCTCCAAGCCATTAGGAACTTCCTGTGACTATAAGGGGAGCCTGGGTTATAACTTTCTTTCGCATCCCAGCATATCGCATCTGAAACAGAGTCTTAGAAATGTATTCACTGACAAAAAGCCACAAGAATTCCAGGAACTCAAACAAATTAGCAAGGTTCGTGACAGAGGAAACATGAAAAGTTAAGATTGCCAAAGGTCTAGCACAACAGAGAGCAAAGCTGCTGCTGCAGGCTCTGAAACATTTTCCAGTTGGAGAACACAGAGCTGTATTGGAGGGGAAAAAAAACCCAAAACAACAAAGGCAAATCTGTGGAATACTAGGACAAAGAGATGAAATCTCATCCTGAGAGCCACAAATCACCTATAAGTTACTAGGATTTAGTCCCACAGTTAGCTGAGAGGCAACAACTCATTCCTTCCCAACCTCTAACAGGGAGTTTTCAGTGGCATGGCCAACAACCAAGCATCTCAGCTCCACTTGGCTTTCAACACCCCAACTGCCACTCCTACCTCTGGAAATCCCTGACTCATGCCATTATCCCTGCAGACAGAAAATGAACATAAAAGCTTCTGTCCCCAAACCTGGCTGCTTTCCTGTTTTCTGTCTGTCCCAAAGCTAAGGGAGGTGCAGGCTGCCAGCAGTTTTACTCCACAGTACAACCATCAGCCAGCTTCTGTTTTGAAAACAGAATAAACAAGAAGCAAAATGGCACAGGAATTGGCACATTTCTTTGCCAAATGACAAACAAAAGGGAGATGCAACCATCTTCTCGCTGGAGTGTAGCATTTACTCACCCTGGCTTTTTTGTAAGGCTCAAGTGCATTTCACTGTGCTCTTGGGGTGTGCACCACACTCCTGCAGGAAGGACTCTCACCCATGCAAGCCATGGCTTGCTCCAGTTAGAACAGTTTTCAGGCAGTATGGAAATGGGGGAAAAAACCACAGACTAGATGCTTTAGAACATCATCAGAATGGAAAGATGTCTCCTTTTTAAATATATACACCTACACATTGCTATACATCTATTGATTGCCTATCTCTAATTAATGCTCATTTTATATACAAATCTCTGCATAGTGATGTTCAAGTCCCTTCCAGCCTAAACCATTCTATGAATCTGTGTTCTCAGAATTTCAAACATGTGCCAGGTAACAGTATGATAGAAGGACCTTGAGAAACTGGTGCTGCTTATTGAACAAAGAATATCTACACGTGAACAACAAAGGTGAGAGGCCAGTTCCTCAGATGAAGAGCAGTGTGAAACCAAGAAATGCCAAAGGACTTCCAAAAAACCCAAACCACCACCTAAGCAAAGCTCTCAAAGCAGAGCTTAACCAGAGTTCAATCAGGAAAACAGAGCAAAGGAACTGAGATTGGAAGAGGTTCAGGAAAACAAAGAGTAGCACAGAAGCTTCTGCATTAACATCAGATGACCAGGAAGGGAGCCAAAAGAAACTGGAGTGCTGCTAGGGCTGGAAAGTTTCCTAAAGCTACCTGTCAAGAGGGCAATACTGGGAGCAAGGGCAGGCAGGCTGAGGACATTGCAACCCCAGCTGGAGGCATCTGATGGACAAATGAGTAGAAACTATACAAAAACTAATGGCTGTGTGGATAAACAATATTTGGGGAAGGGTCAACACAGCATTTGAAAAGGGAAGCTCTGCTGCATGGTTTAAGACAGCTCCCTGAAAGAAGTAAAAAGCCATGCACACAGGCAGGATCTACTTCGCAGATATCATTTACATGTTTCCAAAAGCTCCATCCCACTCCAATTCCCACTCAAGACTTCAGAGAAGCAAAAAGAGGAGGAGACGTCACATGAATAAACAGTTGCCTAAAAGTAGTAAGAAAAAGAGTAAATTGTAATTTTCCACCTGAAAAGAAACCATCCCAGTTCTCCGAGGTCCATCTCTTCAAACCCTCCACTCAAGTTAAACAAGAGGAAAAACAAGTGAGAAAAACAAAGTAGCAAAGTTTGCTGCTGATGCTGATCTTCTCAAGGCAATGCAGATAAAGGCAGGCTGTTCAGAATGACACCAGAGCCTCACAAACTGAGAAAGCAGAGTTCAAAATGGCAGCACAAGTAGCTACCACCTACAAAGTGCTGCAGTGCAAGTGGCTGCCACCAGTGCAAAGTGCTGCAGCTCTCGCCTAACACACAAAGCAATCTTGGAGCTGGCCAGCACCAGTCAGTTACAATCTCTACAGAAACACAGAAACAAACTCTTTGGGATGACTACAAAAGCAACAGAGAACCCCACAGAGAGCATCCCTGCGGCCCAGCATCTTGCACAGTCTGGCTTTCCCAAGCCCAGAATCAAAAACACAGCAGCATTGGAAAAGGCACAGGACAGTCCCTCTAGGAGAAACTATTTCCAGTGTCATCATTTCAGCTAAGGGAAGGGAGCCAAGGGGACGTGACAGAGACCTAAACCCATGACAGGCATACAAAGGGCAGAGAGGGACTCAGTCCTCATTTGCTCTTCCCATGAAGAGCTGGCAGCACCAGAGGCAGGCAGCATCAAATGTGCTCAGATCAAACACTAAGTGGCAAACCTTTGTCAGTTGAAGCTGGGCTGCAAGACTCTGTGTCATCAGATGGTGCAGATGCCACAGGTTCCCATAGATGACAGGAGGGACATGAGATAACTATTTTTAAATGCAAAGATCCACATCTGGCTCAGGAAGTCCCTGGGCCATAAACTGTTGCAAGTCAAGAAAGTATTTGGAAAAGCAGCACGCCACAGATCATGTTCAGCTGCCTTACTTCAGGTGCCTGCAGATGGACCTTGGGTCTAATCCAATGCAGCCAACACAAAATTAAAGCAAAAAGCTATTTTTTCACTTGTAGACCTCTTCCTTCCTCTTCATTAGTTATTCTTCTGCAGGGACAAAGTAAAAGTAGGTAGTCCACAGAGTTAGTTTTCACCTACAGCTGAGAGTTCTTTCAGATCAATGCAGGAGACAACAGCCAACCATACAGGCAAGTGTATGAACAGCATCAAGCTGCCCCTCTGCTTTCTCATTCCATTGCCCATATTTCCTTTTTCACATGTAATTTTTACTAAACAGTTAATGATCGTAGCTCTTAGAATGCAGGGGGAAAAAAGCAAAATACTGAACCAAAAAGCACCAAACAAAAATGTGCACTTACAATTTCACCCAAATACAGCTGCCCAATGTGGTTATTCCCAAGCACCAGCCCCACCTACTCCACTATTCACTTTTTAATCACTGAGTAACAATAAATTGATATTCAAGTGTGTGATGCCTGAGCTCCCCACAGGTTAAGTTTAAATCTTTCATTAAGTTTAAAGCTGGTGACCTTAAATATTTACATGTTTTTATAACATTTTCTGGTGTCATTTTTTTTCAGGTCACTCATTTATGACATGGTGATTTTTAAAAGTCACTGGAACCAGCCTTCTAGATCAGGCAAAGGATAAAATCCATAGAACATGCCAGGATTTGAGCAGTATTATTCAAGAAATAGGATGGGGAAAAAAAAAGAGACATAACTTCACTGTATAAGTTAATGTATAAATGCAAAGACAAAAGACTGTGGTCTGGGGGGTTGGCTTGTTTGTTTGTTTAATCCTTTTTGGCAGCATGACTGTGACATAGCAGGAAGTGAAGTTTGTCCCTAGGGACAGGGGCAGACAACTCTCCTGTATTTTTATATGACTAAACTAAACAGAAGAAAAAGGAGATTAAAAGTAGAGATTTTGAGCCCTCTAAGGTCTCCCTGGAGTCTTCTCTTCTCCAGGCTGAACAATCCCAGCTCCCTCAGCCTGTCCTCACAGCAGAGGTGCTCCAGCCCCTGGATCATCTTTGTGGCCTCTGCTGGACTCACTCCAACAGCTCTTTGTGCTGTCCTCTTTATGCTGAGGACAGCAGAACTGGAGGCAGCTTTTGAGGTGGGGTCTCACAAGGTTCATAAAGAGTGCCTGCAAGTAGCTTGCTGTGCTGTATCTGGTAGGCGAGCATGGCACAGTTTATTAGATCAGCTTTATTCTTGCACCTTTCCATCTGAGAGCACTTCATCTCCAGCTGGCATACTTAGCTAAGAGCAGTTGCACTGCATACATTTGCACTGGGATGCCCACTGCTGTCTGGGAATAGGCTGCCAGAATACTTGGTCTGAAAACTTTGCAATTCATGAAGTATCTTTACTGATCCACCAACAGCAGCAGGATACAAAATCAGCCTCCTTCATCCCATGTTGTACCTCCACTCAAAAAAAAAAATTATATATGTACATAAAAAGCCAGTAATGTTAAACAAGTGAACAAACCTAAGAACTACTTTATTTTAAACAATTTGCTACATTTGATCTAATGACAGTAATTGACTTGACACAATTACAAACAAAAAGTCTGTGTGTGGAGGTTGGAGAAGATGGTCCCTTCCAATTTCAGCCATTCTATGATTCTCTGACACATAGACTGGAGAATTTCCCTTTCTCTCTCTCCCCCCTCCCTCCAGTTTTCACAGCAGCTGAATCATGACAGTTTACAATACTTTTCACAGCTGACTACTCAAACTTCCATTTTAAGCACTCACAACCAGTCAGTTCTTGCTGATGGTACACAAATATATTGGACAGTCCTTGCACCACCAGGACTTCATAAACACAAAACCCTACAGTTTCCTTTCTTGTTCTGTGCTTCACAGAAAGTTCAGAGGCAGGAAGGCAGTTCTCTAATCAATAAGCACAGCATATGTCACCATGCTGGATGTATTTCATATTGTCACATCCAAACGTGTACCATTCTTCTCCAAAGCAGAGCTCACTCTCCTGCAAGCAGCACAGCATGGGACTGTCTTTCAAAAGTGTCTAGAAGTTAAAGCAAAGGTGCAGGCCCAAAAATATTGGAGTAGTTTGCTGTAGCCAATACAGGGCTTGGCTTCCCTGCATTTCTGAGTGGTTCTGTGATACATGACATAAGCTTGCAGCAGTTTTTGTTTAAAACACTGAAACAGGAGAGGGAAAGGAGCTGCAGAAAACAAGGCAGCAGGATCTTCCTCTGATGTGTTGATAAAATGCAAGGATACAATTAGCCAAGAGTAAAGCTAGGAAACCTCCAGGCCTAGAAGCACACAAAGCATTTCTTTGCAGGTTCAAGTTACTCACAAGCTTTCCAAGGGAGCAATGCAAGCATTTATCAAAGAGCTTTGAGCATCACCTTCAAGCGAACAGCAGGTTGGTAAGCATTTGCTTCAGATCAAAAGTACCAGCAAGCAGCACACTGGATTTGCCGCACCAAGAGCTTAGAAACCCACTGTGTGATAGGTCCAAATCACACCTGCAAAAGAAAATAATCCAGCAACTACAGCTAGTGGGTAGTCTTCATGAAACCTGCTATTTAAAAAAGTTTATGGTCACCTCCAGCAGATAAGATTTGGGAATCTTCTACCTGGTGGATTTGGCAACCTTCACCCTGGCACATATGACAATATCTCCTGATAATCTACAGATTAATTGGTCAATGTAAAGATTCCAAAGCTGCATTAAAAGAAATTAAGAGCTCTTCTCCCAAGTGAAAAGGGCAAAGCAATGACTTACTATCTACAGTTCCTGAGGTCACGTTAAAAAGCAAGTTGTAGCCACATCCAAGCTTCTGCTTGTCTTTTGTATCAGACACCTCCAGGGTTTTCCTAACAAGTGTACCCTACATAAGCAAAGCCTGGCTTAGCTCAAGAGCAAACATCAGTTGTTAACCCCTGAGCTTGCTTCTTTGGCTCCAGCATTCCACATTCTACAGCTGACACTGGTGCTTAGCAACACACCCCACAGCCCTCTTACACAAGTTCTGGGATGGCAGCAACAGAACCTACAGCTCACACTTGAAGGCTGTGCTGCCATCCAGCCAGAACTGGACAGGGTGCAACAGGGCCAACATCTTCCTGTAAGGCCAGGCTGAGGGAGCTGGGACTTACAGCAGAGGAGCCTAAGGGCTGCTGCTGATAAAGATGTGCAGGGCAGTATCAGCAGGATGCAGCCAGGTTCTGCTCAGGGATGGCCAATAACAGGACGAGGGGCACTGGGAGCAGGCTGAAGCACAGGAAGTGCCATGGGAACAGGAGGGAAACCTTTTTTGCTCTTAGGGTGTTGGAGCCCTGGAGCAGGCTGCTGAGAGAGGTTGTCAAGTCTTCTCCTCTGGAGACATTCTGAACCCACCTGGATGTGTTCCTGTGTGACCTGCCCTAGGTGACCATGCTCTGGCAGGGGGGGTTGGACTGGATGATCTTTTGAGGTCCCTTCCAACCCCTAACATTGTGATTCTGCAAAGTGAAAAGCATGAAAAGATGACAGAGCAGGGAGAGATGCAGTTTCCTGGATGACAAACACTGCCTGGGCTGCAAGCTTCCACTGACACATGGTGTTCTGTGGCTCTGAATCATGTGCAAGCATTGCTTTATATTTAACTACCTTCTGTATTCTGACAGCACAGAACTGGAATGTGCACTCCAGGGTTCACTCTGAAATACTCAGTTGGAGAATTTGCCATCACAGGATTGGCATTCTACATTCTACAGCATCACAGCAACATCAAAACTCAGGTTTTGAGAACGCATAATCATCAGAAGGCTACAATGAAAAACCCTCCGTATCATACCCATTCACTGGACACATTTGACACATTTATTTTTCTGTTCTTGCTTACTTGTAGATTTTTCCTATGATCTAGTCCTATAAAGTAAACAAACAAAAAAAAAAAATCAAACCAAGTCTTGCATAACTTCACCTCCCAGGGCCATTACTTCATGGTGGATTTCAATGTTATGCTAAAGCCTTCCCTGCCCAACCATTCATCACAGGATCATAAAATGGCTTGGGTTGGAACGACCTTAAAGATCATCAAGTTCCAAACCCCTGCCTTGGGCAGGGACACCTCCGGCTAGCCCACATTGCCCAAAGCCCCATTCGGCCTAGCCTTGAACACCTCTAGGAGGCGGCATCCACAGTTTCTCTGCACAATCTGTTCTAGTGTCTCACCACTCTCCCATTCTTCTTCCCTTGCTCACATCTAATGTAAATCATTGTCTCATCACCCTTCTTGTTCTAACTCTGTTTAACAGGTTCCTTTTCACTTTGTATTTTATTTAAATCAATTTTACTCTATTAATGGCTAGTTTAGGTCCCTCTAGCCTACTAGGAAGGTGACAATCAGGTGCTGGTCAATGAATGCTTTAGCAGGAAACATCCTTTGAATCACATCAGAAGAACAAGATCCTCCCTGCTCTGCCTTTTCAAATTGCATTGCTTTGGGGCAAACATTTCACTCTGCACAGAAACACACAACGTATCTATCAAACATTACCCTCACTGCTTGCTTTCAGGTGGACTGTGCTGAGAAAACAGCACTGCAAACCACAGTGACAACAGTTGCCTTCTGTCCACAGCAATTTCAAAATGGTGCCTTTTTTTGCTGGATTTTTGTTTGGTTTGTTCTGGTTTACTTGTGTTTTGTTGTTGTTGTTTTGTTGATTTTTTTTTCTTATTTTTTTTTCAGAAAAAGGTCAGTTAGTGCATAACTGTGAGGTTTTTCATTTAACTATGTCTGTTCTGCTCAGGCCCCACCTCCAATCCTGCCTCCAGTTCTGGTGTCCCCAAGTGTAAGAAGGACACAGAGCTCCTGGAGAGAGTCCAGAGGAGGCCACAAAGATGATCCAAGGGATAGAGCACAGATGCTATGAGGACAGGCTGAGGAAGCTGGGGGTGTGCAGCCTGGAGAGGAGAAGGTTCCAGGGGGACCTTAAAGCTGCTTGCCAATAGTTGAAGGAATCCTACAGGAAGGCTGCAGAGAGACTTTTCATCAGAGTGTCTAGAGACAGGCCAAGGGGAAACAGTTTGAAGCTGAGGCAGAGCAGGGTTAGACTGGAGCTGAGGAAGAAGCTCTTCAGTGTGAAGGCACTGAGACTCTGGAACAGGCTGCACAGGGAGTCTGCTACTTGAGAGTGTTCAAGGCCAGGTTGGATGAGACCTTTAGCAGTTGAGTCTAGTTGAGAGGTGTCCCTGCCCATGACTGGGAGTTTGGAGCAGATAAGCTATGAGGTCCCTTCCAACCTGAGCTGTTCTGTGAAATGCTTTCAGTCAGGCCTTGTCTTGTTGAGCATACTGATTCTCATGTAGCATGCCAACAGTGAAGACACTGAATAGAACTTGAGTAAGGTTTAGCATTTAAGCAGAGTGGAAAATTTCATTGTGCTCAGAACAACAAAAAGATGCTTTAGTTAACACTTAGAGATCTTGGCCATACCCCTGTGAAAAGGAAAAACAACACAGACCTCATAGCAAAGAGAGAACAGCTCCCACCAAGGTGCTGCATCTGTGCAGGTGTTTCCTACAGGTGAGGAATGAGAGACCTTTCTCTAACACACACTCAGGGGTTTAATGCCCCTGCTGGCTTTGGTCAGCAGCTTTCTCTTTATTGTAGCATTTCTGAAGTACCTTCCTTCATTTTCTCTTTAAGCTTCAGAGACTAGAAAAGCAGCAGAATCTATGAGAAGTTTTAAGATCATACAATTACTGAGGCTGGAAAAGACCTTTCAGATCAGAGTCCAACCAGAAACCAACAGCCATGACCACTAAACCATGTCCTGAAGCACCACAGCTACAGCTTCTTCAATACCTCCAGGGACAGTGACTCCACCAACCTCCCTTGGCAGCCTCTTCCAACCCCTCATCATTCTCTCAGTGAAGAAGTTTCTCCTAACGTCCAACAACTTTAACACATTTCCTCTTGTCCTGTCACTGGTTACTTGTCAGAAAAGACCAACAGCAGCCTCACTCCAACCTTCTTTCAGGTAGCTGTAGAGATCAATAAGATCTCCCCTCAGCCTTCACTTCTGCAGACTAACCAACCCCAGCTGCCTCAGCTGCTCCTCGTATGATGCCCTCCAAACTCCTCCCCAGCCTCCTTGGTCTTCTCTGACATCTTCCAGCCCCTCAAAGTCTTTCCTGTCCTGTAGCACCCAGCACTCAAGCTGTGCCCTCACCAAGGCCCAGTAGAGGGGCACCATCACTGTCCTGCTTCTGCTGGACACACTGGTTTTGATCCAGGCCAGGAGGTTGCTCGTGACTCTTCTAATAGCCCAGTAACAGCCTTAGAAATGTTTCATTTTCTGAACCAGAGAAGTCCACCGACTTCTCTTAGCAAGAAGTTTTGCCACACCCCTCGTGGTGAACCGAAAACTGGGAACCATTTTCTCAACTAGGAAGGAATGTACTGGGAGAGGATGGATAGGGAACAAGCCTTTGTGTCCACTGTCAGTGAGAAAACAACAGAGGGTACTGCAGTGCCAGGTGGCAGTTTGTAAAGCAGAGCCTGTCTGCAGGCTGGAGCCACTCTTTGTGCAGCAGGTTAAGATCTGCCACCAGTGCTAAGATCCACCCCTGTCATTTGTTGTTAGTCCTACTATCACCAAAAGAGCATTTTCCTGTCAAAGCCTGGTACTTAATCAATTCAAAATAACTGAAAGACCATGGCTACTGCAGAGGAAGAAGAGGGGAGACTTTTGGATGAAGGACAGCATGGTTGATGAACTACCACACTCCAGCAAGGCAGGCACTGAGCTCACCCTGCAGAGTATCTCTGCTTTACTACAACCCAGAGCTTCCAAGGCTCTGCACATCACAGCTTGGCATGGCTAGCTCCAAATAGACCACAGAGGTGCTCTACTAAAAGTATTCAGGTTTTCCAGAACAGAATCTGAACAGAAAAGCCAGGCTCTAACCATTCCAGAACTGAATTAAGAGGTTGATCTTATCTTCAGAGAAATGCCAACCCAGAAACTCTTCCAGAGGCTTGCACACCCATTGAGAACCTTCCCATTCTCAAGGGACAATGTATATCAGAGGTGCAGTGTCACTGGCCAGTAACACCATGTAGGGCTTTATAGCAGAACCAGGGCTCTCCTGCTGTCTATCTTCCTTCCACAATACTTTTTGTGTGTGTGTTTTCCAAGTCACCAGAGAGCTCACGATATGAGCACCTCCCAGCAGGCATCTACAGACACTGCAGTGTAAGTACACAAAACAGCACAAAAACCCGCAGTTAGTTTCTGAGCCTCCCCAGGAATATTTTTTTCACACTGACAAGAAAATACTCAGAATAAGGCAGAAGTTCAATTCATTACTAAAAAGTGACCAAACAGAGGTTAGAATGATATATCAATCACATCACATTTGTGAACAAAATTAAATTTAAGCTTAAGAAAACAATTCCAAAATGAAATTCCAAAGTGGTGTTGCAGTTCAGCTAACCACTTTTTGATCCATTCTCTCTTTCTCTGCTTAGAGAACTCCAAGTCAGTGGTTTTCAACCATGGGTCCTATGGACTACCCTTCAAGGAACCTGTGAAAGGTGACCAAAACAATATGAGACTGTAATCATTCCATTGCAGGATTCCACAGCCCACTGAAGAAAAAAAAATAAATAAAAAGAGTTCTCAAAGAGGATTAAGAGGAAAAATAAAAAGCCAGACCAACCACATTAAAGCCTATTCAGGTCACTTGACTGCTGCATTAATTCCCAGAATTCACAGAATCTCAGAATTCCATTTTCTATCACATGTGGGGGCATCCAGGGTTCTTTGCAAGTCAGACTGAAAGCACACTTGAAGTGCAAAAGCTCCCTTGAACTTCATTATCACAGGGATATGAGTGATGCACTGCTGTAATCTGCCTGCTGCAGTTTCCTTCCCTGAAGCAAACCCATGCTGAGTCACTGCAGAATCTCAAGGTACCAACCAGTCTGGATGGCTGACTCAGAACCAGGAATCAGCAACCACTAGAGGGAAAAGCAAAACCATGGAGAAACAGGGGAGCTCCCCTATTTATGGTCAAATACATTTCAAACTGAAGCTTAAATATCCCTGTTCTTTTGGAAGTGGTGGTGGGGAACCTCTCACAGGACTTGAGGATTCATGTCCCAAGGAAATAAGGCACAAGGGGTTGTCATCCTATTGCACTTTGTGACCAAAAACCAGAATGCTGTGCTTTTAGAAATGGGCTTCATTACATCATACAGCAACACAGCAGCTAAGATTAGTAATTTATCAGTATTGCACCTAAAAAGGGGAAACAGATGCAAACAAAGACCCTTGAACACTGCAAATTCAAGCACCTGTCCGCTTCTACAGAAAGTGAAGGCACAACCACCAAAATCTACTCCCATTTAAAATATACTTAAGAAAAATGCTGTCAGCCTCAACTGAATTTATGAAGTTCAACAGAATGTAAAACAGTTTGGCAATTGATAATTTTAGAGACGAGCTCTCTTTCTATAGCTGTCAAAATGCACACCAGGAAATTTTGGAGAATGCCACCTACTGAATTCATGAGCAATCTCTGTTTATTATGTCTAAACTACACTGCCAGACTTTCCAAACAGGGTAATAAAGAGAAGATCGAAGTCAGCAGCCTAGTGTAAAGCCAGGCTTACGCTCCCTATTGGAACCTGCAAATGGGAAAGCAGCAGCCACATCCATTGGCCTGAGCTGGAGGGACTCCAGGGTCTCTCAGCTGAGCAGAAGAAATACTCAGGAGCTGCTGAGAGTGGTGGCTGCTTGTAACACCCCTTAAAACAAAATAATCAAGGAACTTGTTAAAAAATATTTATCCTGCATAAAAACCTCTTTGCAATCATCACAGAGGAGAAATCATTAGGGAAGAAAGCTAAAGCTACAGTTCAGTAGTTTGATTAACACCAATTCCTCTCAGGAGATAGGTTCACTGTGGTTAAGAAAGACCTTTTCCTCATGACCATAAGGAAAGTATCCTTCACAAAAAAGTGCAGAAGTGAACATGGCTACGCCACGAAGGAGCTGTCACTGGAGAAGAGTCAGATTCGTGCCTGGTATCACTTTGGTGTAGTGGGAAACGTTCTCTCCTCTGTAAGGGAACAGGAGACTGTCAAGAGACTGGCAGCTGTACTTTCACACATGCCAGGGGCAAACTGGGGAAGAGGTTCACTGCCTACATGGAGAAAGCAAAATGCAATGTATTTGCTAATGTTAAGTAGAAAGGGACATTGGCCACATTAGCTCTTAAATGTTGGCATTTGAGAGCCTGTCCTGTATTGCTTTCTACAGTTAGAGAAGCTGAGTTGAAATGAAGCCTCTCATTCAGATAGTCATTAACGTTTTGAGGGAAGGATAGTAAATCAAATAATTTCCTCCAGCTTTTGTCATCAGGTTTGCCTCAAGAGTTAAATGTATTGGTTGTACATGCTGCAGCTCATTAGGAAGGATAAAATTGCCGGGCATAGTTTAAGTAATTCTAGGATACTTAACAGCAATAGCTGAAGGTGGAAAACCATGCTGATTGCATGGAAAATCAGCTGATTGCACCACAAAAACACGACTCCATGCTAAGTCTGTCTTCCAAAGTTCCAGGATGTTCTGCTATTTCCACAAAAAGCCCTCTGCACTGTTTCTCTGCCATGCACTTGGCTGCAGAGCCATTTAAATGCTTCTCCACCTATCAATAAATCATGCAAAAAGCGATTGCGTGAGGTGCTACACATCTGTAAGGTGACTGAGTTCAAGCTGGGAACTGCAAACTGGATTGCACAGTGCATGCTGGCATCCATTAGCAGTGCTTTTACTCATGCTTTGGTGAGCCCACAACCGTGGCCCTCAGTTTTAGAGGGCAAACATAGTAAAAAGGTCTCCTGTGCACTCTTTTCAGGGGCACTCTTCACAAGATGGTACTTGAAAGGAAAAAAGCAGCACTCTCCTTTAGATACATATTGTTTCCAGACTTCCTTTGATACCTTCTCTCATACCAGACCAGTTACTGCATTTGCTGGGCTTTGAATGTGCTCTCTGAAACATCCTTGGTAAGCCAGACACCATCCATGAGCAACTGCACAGTCTGGCAACACACAGAGAACATTACCACTGCAGTATTTTCCTACGTGTTCACACTGCTGTGGAAAGGTCAAGGCAGCACCTGTACAGATGCTTACCAGAGGAACAGAATCTACTCCAAGTAAGGATCTCAGGAGCTTTGTGTAGGCTGGCTGGATAAGTAGAAAAGGAGATACCTTTGTTGGAGTTTTTAAGCTGGTAATGAAATAAAGTTACCAGTGTGAATACAATACATCATCTCAAATTACTCATCTCCCTCAGCTGAGTTCATATGCTTTCTCCTCTGGAAGCAGGATGCAATTAAGTCCTCTCCTCTAGGACAAGAAGATACAAACCTCATACCTGCAGGAATGATACAGGCTTACTGTCTCTTCCAGTGGTGTTTAAATGAGACACAATCCAAAGACTAGAAAAAGAAGAGCTGGAAACAGACAGCACTTCGTGGATTGCTCATCTCTTTGATCTTCAGTAATCTTCTCTATGATATGAAAAAAAATCAACAGAGGTGCTTTGCTTCTGAGTAGAGGATTATGAAGAACAGATTCAGTCAAGATCAAGCACCCAATCAGAAAGTTTGTTTTCTGGGTGAACATTTGCCAGCTGATCCGCAAGGCTTTCCTTTGCAGATTTTAAACACTGTCAGAATGTAGTCCTAGAAGTCTGATACTGAATCTCCCTGCAGCAAAGGGTAACCAGATAATTTAATACTGCTGCATGTTTAATTCACTGCTTTGCGCAAGTACTGTTCAGCTTTGGAGGTCTGTAAGAGTAAGAGGTACTGACAATTTATAAACTTCCTACAAATTTGGTGTCTAAGACTTTAAAAAGAGTAGCTAATGTTTTATTCCCCCAGCAGCCCCAATAAAATTTCTACAGGTACAGATGTTTTGCCTACCCAGAAATAGAAAGGACTGTGGGTTATGTAAAAATTCTGCATGCATTTTTCATCCCAGCAGTCAGTGAATGCAGTATTGGTGGCTTCTCCTTGACTGAAAAATGTATTTCTCATTGTTACATACATCTTGGTGGAATCAAGTTTTAATAGCATCCATTTCTACGGCTGAGGGATAGGACAATGAGGTAGAATACATAATTTTAACCTGAAATCTAGCTAGAACACAGAGAATGAGAGTATCTGGTATAGTGAAAGTTTCTGGGTCATGCTACTATGTACTCAGAGAGGAACATGAAATACTAACAAGGGATCAGAGAATTTTGTTCCTTTGCTATTGTCACTGAAGTGACCGGCAAAGAAAAGCCAACTTCCAGAAGAGAAATCTGAATTTCATGTGCTGAGAATGTGGCAACTAACTTTAGAGTGACACTTAATTCCTTATCTCTGTGGGCCAGTAGCATGCAGTTCCTAGAGGTCAGACACTTTAAGTAGCAAATACTTGTTGGGGAGGTTGGGGTAGGCAATCTCTGCGGTCACTTCCAGCCTAAACCATTCTAGGGTGTTGTGATTCTCTGACCTGCCATTAGTTCTTGTTTTGAGATGCCCACACCTCCTACTTTATGTCAATAGGCAAGCAGGCTGCACTCTACTTCACAAGTGGCATTGCTCACAAAGTTATACCACCACTCCTGAAAGCACTCACCTTTATTTTTATGAGTACTTCAAAGGAAAAGTATTTTACTTTTCAAACTTTACGGGTCAAATTTCAGATTCAAACTGACATCCAGCAATAAGGGGATAGTCTGAGAAACAGAGGTCAAATAACCTGTGTATCAAAAAAACCCCATGGCATTTCGTAGAATGTAATGAAGTGCAGAGTCTTGCTAGTCCATTGAATTACAGCAGCCTGTTAATAATTGAACATTTTTCTAAATAGCATGAAGCTGAATGATTAAAAAGAGGTCTTTCATGTCAGTAAGAAATTAATATATTTGTTTTAATGAAGGTTAACCACGTGGGTTCTTAGCCTCATGGGAGAAAGCAATTATTAAAGACCTCTGAGTCTCTATGCGTAGGCTGGTACAGATTCTTCTACTAAAAAAACTAAAAACACTTTACTCTGAAGTCTTCCACTTCCACAGTACAAGCATTCCACGCCTGGAAAATCAAAGGGCTTATTAAATTATTCTGGATTTTAACAGGTGAATTACACTTCCTAATATCAGCTGTGGTGCTGTCAGCACGGTGCTCTGCCCTACTGCTTACATACCCCACCTAATAAACCCTCTTTCACCAGCACTGCCAACTCCTAAATACCAGAAGCTCGAGGAAGTACTTGCCAAGCATAATTTCTGTAGCTGGGTAGGACTCTCGCTTCAAATTAACTTTTACCCTGAATGTTTAGTATGTTGAGGTTTCTAGTCTACACACAAAATACATGATACATACATGGACAATCTTAAGAGAATTATGTGGAGTTGCACACTTTTTCTACCTTGCTACATGCTTAACAGTCCAGTTGCCTCATACACCACAGTCAGGACCTCAAAGACATCATTTGATTAACTAAACAGGTATTCACTGACATCCAAAGCAAAACCTCTGGAGACACTGAGTATCTCTCTCCAGCTTCAGTAGCAAGGCAATCAGTCATAACTGGCTACACAGTGCTGGATGCATTTTAAGTTTTAATCCATACAAAACAAAGGTTGGAGGCAAGTCACATTTGCCAAAAAGCACAAAGCAAGGATTTAAAGCTCATTTTCATAGATTCTCAGAACAGGTTGGGTTGGGAGGGACCTTCAAGATCATCTAGCTCTAACACCTCTACTATGGGCAGGGACACATTCCACCAGACCAGGGTGCTCAGTCTCACCCAACCTGGCCTTGAACACCTTCAGAGCAGCCACAGTCTTCCTGGGCAGCCTATTCCACTGCTTCACCATTTCACTGTAAAGAATGTTTTTTCTAATCTCCAGTTTACATCTGCCCTCCTCAACCTCTAATCTACTGCCCCTCACCTTATCACTATAAACCCTTGTAAAATGTCCCTCCCCAGCTCTCCTGCAGCACCCTTCAGTTACTGAAAGGCTGCTCTAAGGTCTCCCTGGAGCCTTCTCTTCTCCATTCCGAACAGCACCAACTCTCTCTGCCTTTCCACAAAGGGAGGTTTTCCAGCTCTGTAATCATCTTTGTGGTTCTCTTGACCCACTCCAGCAGTTCCCTGTCCCTCTGACATGCTGAGGGGCACCAGAACTGGACACAGTGCTCCAGGTGAGGTCTCACCAGAACAGAGAGGCAGAATCCCCTCACTCATTCTACCAACCCTACTGCTTTTGATGAGGCCCAGGATGCAGTTGGACTGCTGGGCCTCCAACGAGGGACAGATATCACAAACAGTTATCGC
The DNA here is from genome assembly GCA_013396835.1 of Psilopogon haemacephalus. Taxonomy (NCBI): domain Eukaryota; kingdom Metazoa; phylum Chordata; class Aves; order Piciformes; family Megalaimidae; genus Psilopogon; species Psilopogon haemacephalus. Next base: position 536,795 of record VWZI01009657.1, read on the forward strand.
TGAAAAAGTTATGTTTAATCACTGAAAAAGAATGGAAATTGTCCTGTCCACTTCCAAACAACTCTTTTCTTTCAGCTTCTTCGATGCCTCTCTCTTTAGCACTCCTAGCTAGCACACCTCACTGTGGCCACAGTAATACCAGTTCCTTGTCCAGCTGCCTTGCAGCTCCCTGTTCTTCTCACTGTATTCTCAAACAAAATTGCCAAGGCTGTGCTCCCCTGGAATAACTCACTTAATTTTCAACCACAGCAATATTTTGTGCTTTCCTCTGCAGTGACACAGGTGTTTGCCTGGTCTCTCAGAAGAATAAAGCTTACAGCAGGAATCAGCATATCTGTGCCTCTACTTGCCGATATGTAAGAATTGGATATTAACTGTATCTGAAAGGCAGACAACAGCCTGTGCTGCTCCCTAATATAAATCCACACCAAAAAAAACAGCCAGTAACTGAGAGTCAATGCAGCAATACAGGTATAAACACATCAAGAGTTTTTTTAAAAAACACCAGAACCTGAGAGAAAAGGATTCAAACCTGTGCCTAACAAGCAAACAAACCAATCAAACCCAAACAAGCCCTTGGGATTTTTCCTCTGTAGTCTGAAGTGAAGAGCCCTCAGCCTCGCTATTTCTTGCACAGGTAATCGCAAACTGATCTCAATAGCAATTCCATCAGCAAAAAGTACAGCAATTAGTGGAAGGAACTAAGTGCTTCTGTTTGCATAAGTGATATAATGGCTGACTCAGAAGGACAGTTAACCAGGCAATTATATCTGAACATGACAACAACATTGTTCTATCCTGGGAAAAATGGGGAAAAAAAGATCAGGATGTTTACAGGTTTCATCTGCACTGTGGTGCTATCCTCAGCACTCACCAGCACTCTGTGTCATTACACTAAGTATCAAAGATCTAGTTTTTTAACTGCCGGCAGAGGAAAACCTCAAGGAAGTGGCACACCTCCTTAAGTCTTCATTTCTGTCATACTGCACAACAGCCTGAAAACAGAGTATTAAAAGTCTAGAATTAAGTAGGTCAATCTTTATCAACCTATGACTACTAAAAATATATTTTAAAGTAATACTGAATTAGAAGTGGAAATAATGCTTGCATTTTAAACCAGAAATTTACTGAACTTAGTGGTCTGTTTTTTATTTTACTCCACCAATAGATTGTGCCATGTCTCTCCTCCCACAATACTCAAATCCCACTAATTTATTACAAGCTGCCAGAACCTGGCATTTTCAGCATTTTCAGTTGCTGGTGCTCATTTCTGTGTCCTCATCCTTCTCCTGATTCAAGACAACAAAAGCTTTGAGCAACTTCTGAATGTTATTCTATTAAATCATTAAACAGTGCCTCCTTAAGAGATATCCTAGCTCAGCCAGAAGCATTCCAGCTTGGTCATTTTTGGGACCCTTTTTTAAAACTATGTTTTCTTCCCTCCCTGCTCCTCAGGCCCATGTTTTCACTGGATGAATCAGGAAGAGTTAAAAAGAAAAAGATCTAACTAAGCACTTCAGAGCACAAAATACCTACAAGATACATTTAATGCTTTGTTGGTGTTAGTCCTGTGTTTAGAGAGAACATGGAGATGGCATGCAGCTGCCTCAGGGAGTGTGGAGTCACCTCAGCATCGAAATTCTTGCTGAGAAATAATGACAGGTGAGTTCTTTCCTCCCAGATTAAAAGCTCATGTATGAGTTTTAGAATAACATTAGTTAACAAGTGTGAAAAGTACCTGTCCACAAAGCTCACCAACAATCACCTCAGTCTACCCTCCTATGAAAGAGAAATTATAAAAAAAAAACAGAAGAGCTGAAATTATTCCAGGACTGAAGTGAGGTATGAAAGAAAGGAGGGGCATTGTCTACCAGATGAAAGGAAAGTATCTTTTGCTGTAATTAACTCTATCCACTGCTGACACAGTTTGCTGTGCTAATGATATAATCAGCACCACACTCCCTGCTATTCCTAAACTTAAACTGGGATAGTTTAAGTAGCCAAACCAGTTTACACTGCTTTCAAGAACTGATGAGCAGTTCCTCTGAAAGTAGGTCTTTGTATGATCTTGATCTTTCAACAAGACATCATTTTAAAGAAGTATGACAAATACCGTATCAAAACATGTTCAATTGCCACACAAACATGCAACAGTAAGAAAACCATCAAAGGCACTAAAAACCTGAGTCAGTTCATTTGGGGATGGGATATATCTAGTTACTTAAAAGAATAATCCTTAAGGAAACGTGATTTATGAGCTATACTGCTTGTCCACCTAGCTGCGACTTTTGGCCTACTTGGCCAATTTCAATTCAATATAAAGGCAGGTGAAGCTTCTGAAGACAAGAAGCTCCACGTTTTGTGACCAACATTCATCAAGTCCTTGAATATGTTTTTCAGAGTACTGACAATGACAACTCATTCTGTTATTCAAAACAAAACAAAGAGAGCAAGAACTAGCAGGGCAGTCAGCAAATCTGTACATCTAAGCCAGTACCAGCAAGGACTGATGATTACCCAGGCAAACGAAGAGCAGGCAGAAGTAAACTATATGTAGAACCAGACTGTAAAGAAAACAAATCAGCTCTCTAGCCCATGAGTAAAGCCGGTTCTAAGAAGAGTTTTCAGAAAAGATCCTTTCTGTTACCAGGGTATTATCTCATGGCATGATCAAAAATTTCCTTGTCACTGTCAAGTCTTGGGCTGACTGCAGAGTCTTCCATTTACTCTGATTCATTTTAATGACCTTCCAAGATGAAATCATTAAGATAGAAGAATGAGAAGGCTACAGCCATCAGGAAGTGTGGGATGGAAGAGCAGACAGTGAGGTGGATTAGGAACTGGTTACAAAATAGAGTTCAGAGAGTGGTGATCAATGGTGCCAGGTCCAGCTGGAGAGCTGTAACAAATGGAGTCCCCCAAGGATCAGTGCTGGGTCCAGTGCTGTTCAGCATCTTCATCAATGACATTGATGAGGGGAGAGACAGACAGTCTGCTCAGCAAGTTTGCTGATGACTCCAAACTGGGAGGCTTGGCTGATACAGCTGAAGGCTGTGCTGCCATCCAGCAAGACCTGGACAGACTGAAGAGCTGGGCACAGAGGAACCAAGAAGGCCAATGGGATCCTGGGGTGTATTAAGAGTGCATTCAGCAGATCAAGGGAGGTTCTCCTCCCCCTCTACTCTGCCCTGGTGAGACCTCAGCTTGAATACTGCATTCAGTTTTGGGCCCCCCAGTTTAAGAGAGACAGGGATGTGCTGGAGAGGGTCCAGTGGAGGGCTACAAGGATGATTAGGGGCCTGGAGCACTACCTTATGAGGAGAGGCTGAAGGACCTGGGGCTTTTTAGTCTGGAGAGAAGACTGAGAGGAGATTTAATAAATGTTGATAAATATCTGAGGGCTGGGGTCAGGAGTGGGGGACAGGCTCTTCTTCACTTGATCCCTGTGATAGGACAAGGAGCAACGGATATAAGCTGCAGCACAGGAGGTTCCACCTCAACACAAGGAGGAACTTCTTTACTATAAGGGTCACAGAACACTGGAATAGGATACCCAGAGAGGCTGTGGAGTCTCCTTCTTTGGAGAGTTTCTAGGCCTGTCTTGATGTGTTCCTCTGTGACCTGAGATAGATTGTATGGTTCTGCTCTGGCAGGGGGGTTGGACTCAATGATCTCTCGGTCCCTTCCAGCCCCTGACATCCTGTGATTCCTGTGATCACAACAATTTTAATTGAAATCACAGAAATCCAACTGATTTTTTGCAACACCTTAATATCCATTTACTTTCTAAGTTAATTGCTATATATTTTGTTTCCCAAAGAAGTTGAACAGATTGAATTTCTGAATACTTACTTTATAAAGTCTGCAGGAAAAGGAATTCATCTTCCAGTTATTCTTACTATGAAGCATATAGATGTTATCATAAACCAAATAATGAATAAAATATGGGGAGGAAGGCTAAAAAATGTGCTATTATTGCCTTCCTTGACTGATTTATGGTTCATACCTGACTGTTTAATAACCCTTTTACCTCTTTCAGATCTTCCTGTCAAGGCTTTTTGACACACATACTCTATTCCTCTACATGTAAATGAAGACACAGAATATCTGCTGGAGAAAGAGAGAAGATGGAAGCAAGCTGAAAGGTAATTTCAAAAAATGAGTTTACCACGCTTTCTAAAATGCTCACTCTTCCTTTAATTACAGGCAGCTACTTAGATGAGAGCAGAAAACAGTGCAAAGAAAGCAAAACCATACAACTAAATCCCAAGGGAAACAAGAAGGTTCTGCTTCAGTGGAATACTCCCCTTACAGCAGGGTCCTATGCAAACCAAAAGAATCGGTTGTGAAATTTCTCAGAACTTAATAGGAACAAAGGTGGCAGAATCAGTCTAATCTATAATATCATTGAAAGGATTCTATTCGTACTACTGCATCTAGTAAATTACTTTGCAAGATGCATTACATAAACAAATTAATGCCATAGATTCTTCTTAGGCTTGTAGAGGGGCCAGAGGAAGCAGCACTGATTATTTCCGCTATTACCATCACTGACATGGAAATTAAAGGCTTCCTTCTGCAGCCCTTCAGCTTCAATCTCTCTACGGCAGTCTTTAAGAGCAGCTTCTGATACATGAGCCATCTTAGGAACACAAAACCAGGGGAATTTCACTGACACCTAGCTAGACACATATGAAATATTGAGTGCAAGCAACACGAACTCCAACTCACCAGAGAACGTTTTAAAAATAAGAGTAGCACAGCCACAGCTTGTTCTGTGGGTAGGATACAGTCACTGCATAATCAGCCATGAAAACATGCTCCAAAACCTCAAGATAGAGCTAGCATCAAAAATTAATACCAGCACTGTGATGTGAATCTCCTATTTCTCCAGTTTTATTAAGATCAACATTTCAGTCAACTGTTCACCCAAACATAGATGACAACACTGAAACTCAGCTGAGGAGCTGAAGGAAAGAAAGACAGACACCTTTATGTTCACTTTTGCTCTTCCTGCCTTTAGGCTAACTGATTCTCACTTTCCCAAGCTGGCACTCTTTAAAGCAACATTCTGCCTTTCAGTGTTCAAAACCACTGCAGCCAGCATTTTTAGGCCTCTAAGAACTGCAAAGTAAGGAACTTTAAATAAAATCTTGGTTCATCCCAAGATCCTGTTTCTAAGGGGGCTTTTATATTATTGCTATTAATAAACAGGCTCATCTTAGCTCATTTACAGTTCTAAATTAACTAAATGAGCAGTGCAGAAAGCCTGCACCATTTCCTGAAACAAACTCCCCTCAAACTCTAATATGAGACCAATAGCATATTGGGATAGGATTAGTCAGAAGCAATCACTTTGTAATTGAATAAAGAACAGCAGCTGAAGAACAGCAAATGTCAATGCACGTATAGATAGCTATAAAGCTCCAAATCAATACCTGCCTCCAGCTCCATTCTTGAAGACGCATTCCCTAAAGGCTATTGAAAGTGACATGAGAGGAAAGAGTCTCAATTCTCATAGAAATGTTTGACTTTTTAGTACCAAACCACTTCATCAAGACAAAGAATCCAAAACCACTACAGAAGGATTAGCCAGGTTTTAACATCAAGTTACATACAGCCTTCTGGGCATACCTATTAAGTAGCCCATGCTCCTGGATAAAGAAAATCTCTTTCCACTGCTCCTTCTCCCATTTGGGTGACAAGCAGTGGTGGTCCATGGCTTCTCTTCAGATCTGCACAGAACTGTGGATGGGGTACACACTGCTTGAATTGTTTCCAATGTCCTCTGGAAAAACATTCAAGGTAGAGATGTTTACCTTTGAAATACCACACTGGAGCAGTTCCCATGTCACTTGACATGCATATGTGCCATGGTTTGGAAACTTCTTATTTGGACTACTACTACCATCAGAAGCCAGTAATAATGCTGGGACCCTCTGGTGTGGAAAGATGAGGCAGAGGAGAAGACTAAAACCTTAGAGGGGAAGATTCAACTCCAGATTTCTTAAGCAAGTGCAGCCATCCCACAACTGTCCCACTACTGAATTTGAACAGGAACATTTAAACAAGGCAGAGGGCCTCAGCCCAATTTACAAAAAGATAAAGAACTCCAACTTACAAACCACCAGGCAGCAGCTCTCACAGTCTTCATAGAATCATAGAATGGTTTAGGTTGGAAGAGACCTCAAAGATCATCCAGTTCCAACCCCCCGCCACAGGCAGGGACACCTCCCACTAGATCAGGTCGCTCAAGACCTCATCCAGCCTGGCCTTGAACACATCCAGGGAGGGCACAGACACAACCTCCCTGGGCAACCCGTTCCAGTGCCTCACCACTCGCACTGTGAAGAATTTCTTCCTAACATCCCGTTCAAATCTCCCCTCCGCCAATTTGAACCCATTCCCCCTCGTCCTGTCATTACAAGACCTTGTGAACAGTCCCTCCCCAGCTCTCCTGTAGGCCCCCCTCAGATACTGGTAGGCTGCTATAAGGTCTCCCCAAAGCCTTCTCTTCTCCAGGCTGAAAAGCCCCAACTCTCTCAGCCTGTCCTCATAGCAGAGNTGTCTGAGCCGCATGTGCACACTGCAGGCTCATGTTGAGCTTCTCATCCACCCAGACCCCCAGGTCCTTTTCCTCAGAGCTGCTCTCCAGCCACTCACCACCCAGCCTGTATTTGTGCTTGGGATTGCAGCGACCCAGGTGCAGGACCTTACACTTGGCCTTGTTAAATTTCATGAGGTTAGCCTGGGCCCACCTCTCCAGCCTGTCCAGGTCCCTCTGGATGGCATCCCTCCCCTCCAGCAAGTCAACTGTGTCTTGACTGACACAGATCAATCTGAGAAGCTTATCCTAGCTGAGGGTTAGGGGTCAAATGCCCTTAAAAAATAGCACTGTTCCACACCCTCCCAACTTTCAATGCACATGCTTTAACACCACCTCATTTTATTGCAAGGGACTTTCTTCAAGTCATCTGGCACTATTTTCACATACCGCAAAAAGAAAGCGACAGATTTTCTTTTTTCTGTGCCCTTTTTCCACACACTACAAACCCACTCGGTACCATGGACAGCTCTGGGAGATGCAGTAAGCAGGCACCTTCCACGTGGCTTTGTGCAGAGTTTAGTTACCACGACCGAGAAGTCTACTATGTGAATTAAATTATTTCAGAGTTTTACTAGTGGTGTTCTCTTCAGAATGGAAAGAGCTCAACCGAGATGGAAAAGTAACTGAATTTCATTTTTAAAAAATACAGACTTACATTTGTATAGTTAAACGTGAGCTTTCTTTTTCTCCCGTTATTTAGGCACTTAATTGTGATAGTCTAAAAATGAGAATTCTGCTGGTAGCTCTGAAAGAAGGTATAAGATTCCAGGCACAGTTCATCTGCTATACAGATCATCTTCCACAAAGTAAGTCGCTTTAGAAAACAATCAACTACCTCCCAAAGAAGCATTTCAAACGTTACCCTACTCATTTATCTACATCTTTCAGTGCTAATATTTTCAATGCTAACATTAAAGCAGATGTCCAAAATATAAGAAGAGAAAACCCAAAAGGAACTAGAATCACACTTTACCTGCACTGAGACTCAAGAAAGAATCTAGGCTGGAGTTTAAGACCCACTTCATTTTATTGCAGAGGATCTCCTGATTTTCCTCAACCACTTTCAGGAGACAGGGTAACCTTTGTTGCTGCATGCTCATAATCCTAATCCATTTGTATGCCTGCAATGCTTTGGGCTTTGAATGCATAGCACTTCTCACCAAAGCATAAAACTGAAGAAAACAAATGTGTTGCTTTATACTTGTGATGAATTGTCTTCCACTCTGGAAGTCCTCAGCAGAGATTGTTTTCCATGGTTCTAGACTAGTAATATTTAACCACAAGAAAGAGCAGTAACAGCATAAGGGTTAGCCTAAGAAAAAGTAAAATTGTTTTAGCTGTTAAAAAAAAACAAAAAAACCCCAAAAAAAACCCAAACACGTAAACAAGAAGAAAAGTTGAAGCAAGCATTAGAAGCTGCACTTAATGGAAACCCATTATATTCTGCTTCTCCCCAATGATTACTGACCTTTGCTGCACAATTCTTCAAGCACTTTACAAATGTAATTTTTTTTACTGTGCAATGCAGATTAAAGCACCTGGCAGACTTAGCAAGAAGACTCGAAATACCTTCTTAAAGTTGGTTGGGTTTTTTCTGCATTCACTTTTCTCCTGTCATTCATTTAGCATAACTATTTGCAGGATGAAGGATGAGGGGAAGCAAACCTTTGCAAACTGAATTGGGAAGAGGAGAATAAGTTAGTGGTCTTGGAAAGTCTCATTTTTTGATGCAGTGTCACAAATACATTTGCATTAAAACCTTTAAAAGAAAGTAACTGAAATAAGGGCACTCTTAAGACAAGGATTTGGACAATATCCCAGCTCTAGTAGCTATTGGTAAGGAAAGCGTAGTTCAAGTATGAATGATTTTATTATTTGGAGGCTTTAACAAATGGATATTATTCCAATATGGATCACAGAACCATTAAGGTTGGAAAAGCCCTCTAAGATCATCAAATCCAACCACCAACTCAATATCACTATGCCCATTAAGCCATGCCCCAAAGTGCCACATCTATACATTTTATTTAACACCTCCAGGGACGCTGATTCCACCACCTACCTAGGCAGCACGTTCCAACCCCTCACCACTCTTGCAGTACAGGAATGCTTCCTAATATCCAACCTAAAGTTCCCCAGGCACAAATTAATCCCATTTCCTCTTGTGCCACTGCTAGTTACTAAGGAGAAGAGACCAAACACCATTTCACTTCAACGTCCTTTCAGGGAGGTGTAGAAAGCAGCAAGGTCTCCTTTCAGCCTCCTCCAGACTAAACACCCCTAGGTCCCTCAGCTGCTCCTCACCAGCCCTGTTCTCCAGGCCCTTCAACAGCTTTGTTGCCCTTCTCTGGACCTGCTCCAGCCCTTCAATGTCCTTCTTGTAGTGAGAGGCCCAAAACTGAAGCCAGTATTCAAAGCACTGAGTACAGGGACACCATCACCTCTCTACTCCTGCTGGTCACGGCCCTTCTGGATCCAAGCCAAGGCTGTTTGCCTTCTCGGCCACCTGAGCATACTTCTGGCTCACGTTGAGCCAGCCGTAAACCAGCACCTCAGGCCCTTTTCTGCCAGGCAGCTTTCTGGCCAGTCTGCCACAAATCTGAGGCATCGCATGGGGTTGTTGTGACCCAAGTGCAGGACCCAGCACTTGGCCTTGCTAAGCTTTATCCAACTGGCCTCAGCCCACTGAGCCAAGTCTGTCCAGATCCCTCTGCTGAGCCTCCTGCCTTCAAGCACATAATCTCTAGGGTTTTCCCTGGTTTTCTTATACTTAAAACAAACAAACCCCCCAAAACAACCAAACCAGAAACATCACAACAAACAAAAAACTCCAGACAAACAAAAAATAAAAAAAACCACACAAAAAAACCCCAAAAAACAACCAAAACACAAAACAACCTCGGAGACTCTTTTAAATCTTCTAGTACAATAAGCCATTTAGCCCTCACTAGCAAGGTGAAAAGAAATCAAAAGCCGAATTTTGATCATGGATCTTCTCATTAAAGCTCCAAGTGTGATGCCAAAAGATTAAGCTTGCATGTATGTGGCAAAGCATTGGTAACCAAGCAACCAGCAGAAAACATGTCAGAGAGAAGAAGCATATTTACACTCCTAAGAGTCCCTCATTTATACCCAGCTATAGATACCAGGAGAGAGGAACAGAATGCAGCAAAAAGCAGTCACTGAACTTTTCTTTTTTCTCCTAGATACTCTCTGGTTGTAATTGGATTCATCTCACATCACAATAGATGCCTTAATACTGTATCTGATCCTAATAAAACAAAGTAATATGCTTAATTCTGCATGAACAGATGCACAAATACAGAATGCACCCTGAACTTACCCTATTTGCTTAGCTCTTTATTTTCTGTATTAGTATTGGATGTGAATTATTTGCTTTTTTCTAGCCTAAATTTAACACCAAGGTAATATATATAAACATAACATTAAATGAGCATAAATATATAGTGTATAAATGCTCAGCAAAATGATTCATGCCAAGATAATCACTCACACACAGCATACTTAGAGTTAGACATTCAGCCTTTAAGTTCTTAAGATTCAGTGCAAAGCACAGAAATTATATTTGGATATTAATTTGAATGTCCCTCTTAAGGATAAAAACAACAAATAGGAAACCTTCCAGGTGCTTTCATGCCACAATGTTTCTGAGAACACAAGTGGAGCAGAAATCATGGCTAGCAATGCCTCTTCAAGACTTGGAACAAATCTGTCACTGACTGTGTGGGGAGCAAAGGCAGGAGGTGTGGAATACATTTTTATTGCGACATCTCAGTTATATTATTTGGATGTTGCTGCCTGCTCCTCACCTAAAGCCAGTCCTTCATGCACGTATGGTGAGTGAGCAGTGAAAGCCAGGCAGAAGCCTGGTTCTTACTACACAGGATCACAGAATCATTCAGGTTGGAAAGGACCCTTGGTATCATCAAGTCCAACCACAAACTTTACCAAGTTCATCCCTAAACCATATCCCCAAGCACCACATCCAAACGACCTCTAAACACATCCAGGATTGGTAACTCAAATACCTCCCTGGGCAGCCTGTTTCAATGTCTGACTACTGTCTGTGAACAAATGTTTCCCAATGTCCAGCCTCAATCTCCCCTGGTGCAGTTTGAGGCCATTAAATATCTCACACATACTTGTCAAATGCAGACAGACATGGCACAGATGTCTCTCAAGTTGGGTTTCATCTGGGCTACAGATGGAGAAGTCTTTCCAGGGCAAATTCCTGCTTCCTCAGAGACAAACTCCACACTTACATACCCCTCCTACATAGCACACATAACATCTATTTTTAATACAAATATTGGTTCTAATAATGTAAAGCATATCACTTAAGCAGACAGAAATGACAAGAGGGATTTCTCCTAATTCCTACGCAGGATTTCTAATAAAATGGATCGATTGCTTTGTAATCAAAATGTAAGCATACGTTAATTACGTAGTCCTCTAGGGGCCCAGGGGATAATTTCATTGTATTTGATCACCATGATATCTGTACTCTTTATTATAATCATGTGTACCATTTAAATCCTGCTCACCGCATTACAGGTTATGAACTCAAAGATGATTTAATAAGATGACAAAACCAATCTGATTCTGAAATGAAGCTCTAAAAGGCAGCTCATGAAGAGAAACAGCACAGATGTAATTTCTATGCCTGCCAGTGGCATCAGACACCTCTCTTTTTGACTGTCAGTGATGTGGTAACACTTTACACAGCATAGGCAAAGCACAGTAGATAACGACAAGACAGCAATGACCAGAAGAGATGAAAACAGTATCACTGACTGGGAGAAATACAAACAAGGCTTGCACGATAACTGAACTGCAATCCTTCAGCCATTTAAGACACACAGATCAAAATGAATGCAGGAGAAATGGTGGTCACATTTTCTCCTCTGCTTTCATTTCTGTACCTGGATGCTATGAGGGGCCATGTTCATTGCTTCATGCAATGTCAGCTGCAACAGCCTCTAATATTTACAAAGTGCTTCTGCTCAGACTACTGTGAAATTACAGCCCTTGAACAAGCTTCCTGTGATCACCTACACCTTCTTTCCTTCCCAAGCAGGCTCACCTACTCCTACATCATTCATAGAGTCCTAGATTGGCTAAGGTTGGAAGGAACCTCAGAGCTCTTCAACCTCCCCACCATACCTAGGGACACCTCTCAACTAGACTCAGCTGCTCAAGGCCTCATCCAGCTTGGCCTTCAACACCCTCAGGCAGGAGGCAGCCACAGACCTCCCTGGGCAGCCTGTTTCAGAGTCTCACCACCCTCCTACTGAGGAACTTCTTCCTCCTCTCCAGTCTAACCCTGCTCTGCCTCAGCTTCAAACCATTGCCCCTTGTCCTGTCTCTAGACAGCCTGATGAAAAGTCCCTCTGCAGCCTTCCTGCAGGATCCCTTCAGCTATTGGAAAGCAGGTCAAAGGTACCCCTTCTTGAGGCTGAACACCCCCAGCTCCCTCAGCCAGTCCTCATAGCAGAGCTGCTCCAGCCCTTGGATCATCTTTGTAGCCTCCTTTGGACTTGCTCCAACAGCAACTGCATCTGGTCACAGCCATTTCAGAAGGCTGGACTAGAGACATCCTGAGGACTGACAATCTGAGTTCTTCTGTGATCCTGTCACAGGCTGCACACCCATGCAGCTTCTACTGTCAATTCCCACTTCATCTTCTTTTCCATTACTACATGCCAACGGTTGCACTGCTCCAATCGATGGCCCATCACACACCTCATCTCCTGGAGTGGTCACAAGCAGTTGCCTAGGGCAAAGTAAATCAGAAGTTTATCTCTCCTCCCTAATACTGTAAGTGGCTCTTTGAACCTGACAGCATTTCCAGAATTCTCTGACAGAAGCCACCTCCAAGTGCTGTCAAATGTGTTAATTTTCCAGTCAGAGGGGTTCTCATTACTATGGATTGATGTAAAAAGAGATCTTCGGAGATTACATTTTCCTACCTTTGCCTGGTGCTAACTTTCCTCTCTGCTTCGCAGCAGGACAATTCCTTCCTTATTTTCTTCGCTCATTTGTTCAAAAATCTACAGTACAACTTGCAGTAGAGCGCATTACAACAGAATTGCATCTCTAGTGGTGCTTATTCTAGAACCTTCTACACGCCTCCACTCTGATTTTATGTCACAGCAGACACTTGCTCAGTTCCTTGATGACCTCAGTCTCACCTCCTTCCTTCTACTCCTCTCAAGGTATCAAGAACATACCAGCATGGTTTACAAACTGCTGAGTAGTTTCCTTTACCAGGCTGAATTCAGACTTTCTATTGTTTGCTTTTCTGGCCTTAAAATGTGTCCATTTTCTTTTTCTACTTTTTTTTCCTTCAGTCCTCACTCTCTCAAAATTATTTTGCTGAGTTTTCCACCAAAATAAATTATGGGTCAGGAGTATAATAATGGTAAGATCAGCATCATTATGTCAATAATCCTCCCTCAACTGATTTGTCATCATGATAAACAGAACTACAATGTCTCCTGGCCAATAAATGAATCCATCCCACTTGTAAAGACGCAGAAGCAGCAAAAGAATATTTTACAATTTAATATATACATTCTCCAACAGCCCACTTTTCTCTGTTGGGTGCCAAAGATTCTAAGGAAGAGATTTATTATTTAATCACAAATGTTGAGAAAATTCACCACTCAGCTCCCCAGAAGAATATAAATACATCTTCTGTCTAGTTACAGTTTGTTAGAACAGTGTGTTCCAATAAGGGCTTCAGTAAACCAAAATTACCCAACTTGCAGTTATCGTTTGAAGCATTTATAACTTGGAGTGCACTGAAGGTGCCAAGAAAGCCCGAGAAGCAGATGGGCATTACTGCTGTTAAATGCAACCAGCTACACCAGAAAAGAATTGGCTCTGCCATACTCACAGAAGAAATGTTTAATATTACAGCTTCCTATTATTTAATTTTATTAACAAAAGGCATAAATGAACTTTTTTTTTTTTTTAAAAGTCTGATTTCAGTAGAAGATTCTGCTGGGAGCATCATTATTTCCATCCTATTTAAGAACACGATCATAAAATTAAATAACTAATTAATCCCTATCTGGGCAACAGCCACATCCACAGGATTTCCAGAAGCAAGCCACCTGAATCCCTGCCTCTGTCCCAAGCTTGTCTTACTGAGTGCCTCTCTACACTTAGCCCACACCTGGGGTTAAACTACAGCAGTTGCCTTATCACTCAGCGACCCTTTCCCAGCAGAGGGATCAGCAAAAGGAGAGAAGAGCTGCAGGTTGCAATGGATTTAATGAAGCAGCCAAACTGCTACCAATGCCAATATTATAAAGTTATACTCAGCCCAGCAAAGGTCACGATGAATGGGAAGGCAGTCCTTAGGAGAAGGAAATGGAGCAGAGTGGAGAGAAGCCCAAGCAGGAGTCCCCTTCCTCAGCAAACTTTCCAGGTCACCTGCCTGACAGACTGAAAACTGTTCTAGTAAAACCAAGGCAGTGCCATAAACCAAAGCTTGACTAACATCTTAACTTGGTTTAAAAATAAAAAAACTGAATAGTTTCAAGACAGGAACTAAATGCTAGCATTTGCTCTCACCTTTCAAGAAGCTTCTTCTTTATATTCCATTAAAAACGGTAGATCACTACTCATCATTCTTCACTAAAGAATAGAATCAAATTGAATAGAATCGAATCAAATCAAACCAAATCAGCCAGGTTGGAAGAGACCTCCAAGATCATCCAGTCCAACCTATCACCCAGCCCTATTCAGCCAACTAGACCATGCCACAAAGTGCCTCATCCAGTCTTTTCTTGAACACCTCCAGGGACGGCAACTCCAGCACCTTCCTGGGCAGCCCATTCCAGTGCCAATCACTCTCTCTGTGAAGAGCTTCCTCCTAACATCCTGCCTATACCTCCCCTGGCACAACTTGAGACTGTGTCCCCTCATTCTGTTGCTGGTTGCCTGGGAGAAGAGACCAACCCCCACCTGGCTACAACCTCCCTTCAGGTAGTTGTAGACAGCAATGAGGTCACCTCTGAGCCTCTTCTTCTCCAGGCTAAGGAATTCCAGCTCCCTCAGCTGCTCCTCACAGGGCTGTGCTCCAGGCCCCTCACCAGCTTCATCACCCTTCTCTGGACATGTTCCAGTACCTCAACATGTCTCTTGAAATGAGTGGCCCAGAACTGGACACAGCACTCAAGGTGTGGCCCGACCAGTGCTGAGTACAGGGGAAGGATAACCTCCCTTGTCCTGCTGGCCACACTGTTCCTGATACAGGCCAGGATGCCATTGGCTCTCCTGGCCACCTGCTGGCTCATGTTCAGCCTACTATCTACCAGCACCCCCAGGTCCCTCTCTGCCTGGCTGCTCTCCAGCCACTCTGTCCCCAGCCTGTAGTGCTGCCTGGGGTTGTTGTGGCCAAAGTGTAGATCCCTGCACCTAGCCTTGTTAAATCTCATTCCATTGGCCTCTGCCCACACATCCAACCTGTCAAAGTCCCTCTGCAGGGCCCTCCTACCCTCCAACAGATAGACACCTGCTCCTAACTTTGTGTCATCTGCAAACTTACTGACGGTGGACTCAATCCCCTTGTCCAAATCATCGATAAAGATATTGAACAGGATGGGGCCCAGCACTGATCCCTGGGGCACACCACGAGTGACTGGTTGCCAACTGGATGTGGCACCATTCACCACCACTCTCTGGGCCCAGCCCTCCAGTCAGTTCTTGACCCATTTCAGAGTGGATCTGTCTAAGCCATGAGCTGCCAGCTTTGCCAGGAGCTTGTTGTGGCAGATGGTGTCAAAGGCCTTGCTGAAGTCCATGTAGACTACATCCACAGCCTGCCCCACATTCAAAAGGCAGGTAACCTGATCATAAAAGGAGATCAGGTTGGTCAGGCAGGACTTGCCCTTAAAGCCTCCCTCACAAGGCCTTACACATGTGAAAATTACAAAGTTCAGGAAAAATTTCTATTTCAGACCAAAATTTATTCTTTTAAACTCACTATCATCAATATGAAATCAAGGTTTATCTGAAATGAGCCTTCTAGATTTGATTACCCAATGCTAGTTTTGAAGCATGGTTCTCACCAAAGAAGGTGCTTGCTTACTCCATGAAATCCAAAAAAATGCTTGTCAAAGGCCATGATATTTTGTCTCACCTTTTTCAATGCAGTATAATTTCAGACTTATGAGCATACAGCTTGTGGATCAGCTGACAATGATACAATCAATGCTGAAGTTCTACCAGCATGCTCTGCAGAGAAGATTACAATGATTTGGAATGGAAATCAAATGTGCAAAGCAACATGCTCAACATGCATGATTTCAATTCCTGTTACACCAAGAGAACATCTACTTTCAGAAGCCCTGCTTCGTAACAGCAGCCACATTCTCTACTCAGCCATCCTCACCTGGACTAGCTTCACAGCTGAGATTGTTCACCAAGGTGTTTCTACAGATAGCAGCATCTCTCCAGCTGTTGGAGGCAAATTTCTTCTGTAATTATTTAAACAAACATCATTTCTTTTCTCCCAGGCAGAAAGCACTGACAGACATAATATCTTCAAGATATTTTCTTAGGATATTTAAGTTTTGGGTTTTTGCAGATTTTGTTACTGAGGTAATCAGAAAGTGGCTGATGGAGAGGGAGGTCTCCGGAACATGAATAATTCTGCACAAATCTAATGAATGATATTTTAAAAATGAAAATAAAAAATCATTCAAATGCCTTTGAACTGTCTCAACTAATACACAAAAAAAGTCTCAAAATATTCTTAGTGTCTTGCTGGCTGATGGAGCACATGAAATTGCTTTCCTTCCTCTGATCTGTTCCTAAAGTCCTGACAGACTGCAGCTGTTTCCTAGGTCACCTATCCTTCTAGCGCCTGGTCCTTTTCCGTTTCTATGTTCTAAGATCTAATTTTAAAAGTTTTTGTGTCTCTCTTGAACTGTTTCATGAAACCCTAACTACCTTTGCCACACCCCCACATCCAAAAGAAAAAAAAAGAAAGAAAAAAAAAAAGCCTTTTAGCTAGCCACTCCCAAAAATGGTATTCAAGTTGTAAAAACCAGGTGGCTGGGAAGGCACAGCATCCTGAAAAGCAGCTCAAAGAAACCTCCTTGAAAGACAAAGGACAGAGCAACTAAACTGCCACCTGGATATATAGCCAGCTCCATCTGAGGGTAGAGCCTCGTGAACCCTTCTCCACTGAAATACCCAGAAGGTACTCCAAAGGTACTCAAAGGATCAGGATGCACAGAATCCAGCTTAACTTCCCATTTCTTCTCATCACACAATTGGTTGTGTCTCCAACAGACATATTTTCACTGACTAGATCTATTGTTTTGCAGCTCTGTTTTAGAGTGGCAATCATCAAGGCACCTCTTTGAACCATACAGAGGCAAGTGTGGAAGGTGTAGAAGGTGTACACTAGAATCACCTGTGGAAGGTGCACACTACAATCAAGCACAGAGATGCAGACATTAGGCAAAACAGTGGATATGGGCAATCCAGGTCAGTGCTAGCAGAGGCACACATCTGTATCAGCCCAAGTCAATGTCCATGTCCCAAAGGTACTGCAAGATGTGGCCTGAATGTTTTCTTCATTTCTGCACAGTCCTGTTGTCTCTTGCCCAGCTGATGATGCCTATGCCTCTTTAGTCTGCAGATCTTTTCTGCTTCATCCAGTGCCTGGTGGAAGGGTACTGCGACAGCAGTCTTTTGCTGCCTTGATGCTTGCAGCATGGCAAGAGATGATGTGATGAAGAACAGAAGCTGGAGGCTTGTGCTCCCCTCTGAGAACTGACACTTGTGTAAGTGAAAGAAAACAAAGATTTCTTCAAAAGAAGCCTGAGATAAGGCACAAAGCATGATATTCATAACCCAGCTGACAACTGCATTCACACACTGAGTCATTCAAAACAACAAAGTCTTAATATTTCCATAATTCCCTAGCTGAATGGAAATTGAGAGCCTTACACAGAAGTACCACCTAAATAGGTAGGTAATTAGTGAATTATTGGCTCCTTCCTACTGTACATTCCTAGACCAGATGTAGAGAGGAGCACTGGCCACTCAGCAGCAGCTGAAGGTCTATGGAAAACTTTCTGGCCTGCAGTTTCTGTGACAAACCAAGGCTGCAAAATAGATGTTTGAGGCTGCTATTTGCATGACCCCAGCACTGTTTACCAAGAGGCCAATTGTCTCCTATCAACTCTTTATCAACAAACTCTTTAAAAATGCAATTCAAAAAACTTGCAGCTGAGCAGAATTAAAAAACCCAGCACGTAAACAGGTAAGTAATGCATTGTGAAGAGGTCAGTTTGTCCTCCTTTTGCTTACTCAACTGTTGAAGTGTAGACAGTTACTCAATGGGCTATGATGTAAGCAGTCGTCATTATAATACGTTTTCCCCACCTTCCTTTAGTCCCTGCAAATACAGCACCCATCAAATCATAAGGATACATTTAGTACAAACTCACCATCTCCCTCAAAACTCTATAATCATTTAAAAACAGTGCATGAATGCAGTTACAAGAAGGAATATCTCAGAAACAGTTGTAAGGGTCTTCTGCTAGGCTTTTCTAGGTCTCACCTCTGCACCAATAAATCCCTATCAGAAAAACACAAACACAACAATAACAAAAACCCTATGAAAACTATATTCACAGATCACCTTAGAAGATACATTTTTGTGTGGGGTGTTGTGGGTTTTATTCTCCTTCTCCTGAGAAAGACTCCTGGTCCCTCCTTCACAAATAGGCAGATGCTAAAGCTCAACTCCCAGGATTCACTATTGGAATAGTAAAGTATTGGATAAAATGTAAAAAAGCCAGGTTATCACCAAACCCCACAAGTGTGTTCAGCCCAAACTGCAAGCCAGTCTGTGATGCAGGGACACAGAGAAGTTTCTCATTTTTTGTGATCTTTTGGCCTGTCAACAGGCACTGTCAGTGGTGCCTTATTCACAGACAGTCACCTTCCCAATGAGTACAGTACCAGAGAGGCCTCTCTCCTTTAGGCTATCTTGATCTACTGTTAGAACTGTTTTTTAACCAGCCTGTGAAGGCAATTTTATTATTTCCTCCATTCTTTTTCTTCCAAAGGCTCTGGATGATGTTTTTAAAATGAAGAATTATAGGATTCAAATATATAAAGCAGAAAAGTTACTTAATAGACTGGACAGTAGCAAACATCAAGAGTAAACTAAACTTCCAATACTATAATATTCAAAAATATATGACACTTGCACTACCTAATTTCTAATTTCTTAAAGACCAACCCAGAACAGACCTTAGAAATAAAATTAAAACCCCCAAAAACATAAAAAATAATTAAGAGCTTTAGGAACAACTTAGTCAAACCACACAGACTTTATCAGCACTACAAATTCTATGCCACTGCTCCAAAACATAACTGACGTAAAATCTTATTTCAGCCCCTAATTGTCATGGACAGAAGAGACAGATGTTTGGTACAGAGAGTCTCTAGGAAATCAGTTGAATTAATGCCAGCTTTGTAGCTACACAGAGTTCCACTACAAATGTCAGAATAAATGCAGCCAGCCTACAGCTTAGCCATGGCCTGCAACATTAAACTATTCCTTGCAAAGTTTTCCTCAATATTTACTCTGAAGTGCACTTTGAAGCAAAGTACCAAGCTGATATGAAGCTAAGCTTCACTTCAGGTATTTACTCAAAAGAAGAAAATACAGAGATGAGAAACTATTGCTTTTGAAAAGGGGTTGGACAAGATGACCTTTGAGGGTCTCTTCCAACTTGGTGCAATCTGTGCTAGCTGTAAATCTGCAAGGGGTGCAAATGTTTCCATGAATCCTGACTTGTCAGGTAGGCAATGTTTTAAAATCTTTAAAAAAAAAAATCTTTTAAATATTTAATGATTATAATAAAAATAGAACACAGAATCTAGAAAACAACTGAAGTGAATGAACCATTCATACTAAGGCTTAAAATTAATCTTCCAAGTGTGCTGGTTTGAAGCTAATTGGAATATTTTAATGAGAGAAGTTAGATTACTGGCTGTGAAAAGAAAATGTAGCGATGTCTAAATTACCCATTCATTCTGCTGAGATATATAAAAACTCGGACACAAACATAGATAAGACAGTCTCTGCCTGGCCTCTGCTGCATTAACCCTTCTGCCTGACTCTGCACACTTTCCAACTAACCATTCTGCTTCTTAACCCCCCTCACCAACCTCTTCCAACTCACCTTGCATGTAAAAGAGAGATCCTGAGATAAGGGAGAAGGTGGGAGTGGATAGAAAGAAAGTGGAAGGGTGGTTGGGAACCCCTCTTGGGCACTGTGGCTGCTGTATTGTGTTTCTGTATCACTTTTAACTGGTATATAACTGCATATATTTGTAAATAATTGTAATATATTGTAAATATATGCTTGTATGTTGTACTAAGCTATATATATAAAGCTCCCTTCCTTAACTTCCAGCAGCCTGAGTCTAGTCTGGGTGAATTCCTTGTGTGGGGGGGGGGTCGGGGGCACAGGGGGCAGGTGACACCCAGAACCACTACACCAAGTAAAAGAACTCTTCTGAATTGAAAGCTACAGAAGTTCAGGGTGTGGGAAGAGAGAAGTAGAAAACTAACAGAAGATGAATAGGATAACAAACACAGATTTCTGTAAAACTTTGGAGAAGTAGCTTTCAAAATGCAGAAAAGAAGTGATTTCATTCAGTTGTGGAGTTTCTTGTGACATATATAGGTTCTTGGTTGCAAAATTTAAAAGTCAGTTGGAACCAAAACACTCCAAAATAAATGTGAAGATAATACCAAAACCACAATAGAAAACACATAAAAATTAGTCAGGAAGGGGAAAATAAACTCAGCACTAAAAGGTCAGGAAAGTGTTTAGAGAGAGGAAATCCAGGGTATTTCACCTGCCTAGACTCAAACAGCAAGTCTGTGTCAAAGGCTTCAGTGAGCTTTTCATACACTCATAGAATGGCTTAGGCTGGAAGTGACTTCAAAGATAATTTAGTGCCAACCCCTCACCATAGGCAGGGACACCTCCCACTAGAACAGGTCACTCATCCAACCTGGCCTTGAACACCTTCGGGGAGGGAGCAGCCAAAACTTCTCTCGGCAACCTGTTCCAGTATCTTACCACCCTCACTGTAAAGAACTTCCTCCTAACATCCCATTTAAATCTCCCCTCAGCCAATTTAAACCCATTACTCCTCATCCCGTCACTACAAGACCTTGTAACTAGTCCCTCCCCAGCCTTCCTGTAGGCCCCTTCAGATACTGGAAGGCTACTATCAGTTCTCCTTGAAGCCTTCTCTTCTGCAGCCTGAAGAGCCCCCACTTTTTCAGCCTGTCCTCATAGCAGAGGTGCTCCAGCCCTCTGAGCATCTTTGTAGCCCTCCTCTGGACTTGCTCCAACAATTTGATGTCCCTCTTATGTTGGGGGCTCCAGAATTGTACACAGTACTCCAGGTGGGGTCTGACGAGGGCAGAGTAAAGGGGCAGAATCCCCTCCCTTGTCCTGCTGGCCATGCTGCTCTTGATGCATCCCAGGACACAGTCGCTGTCTGGGCCACGTGCACACTGTTGGCTCATGTTCAGCTTCTCATCTACCCAGACCTCCAGGTCCTTTTCCTCAGGGCTGCTCTCAGCCATTTGCCACCCAGCCTGTATTTGTGCTTGGGATTGCAGCAGCCCAGGTGCAGGACCTTACACTTGGCCTTGTTGAATGTCATGAGATTGGCCTGGGCCCACCTCTCCAGCCTGTCCAGGTCCCTCTGGATGGATCCCTGCCCTCTAGCAAGCCACACAGCTTGGTGTCATCTGCAAACTTGCTGAGGGTGCACTCAATTCCTCTATCCATGTTGCTGAAAAAGATGTTAAACAGCACTGGTCCCAGCATTGACCCCTGAGGGATGCCACTTGTCACTGGTCTCCAGGTGGACATTGTGCCCTTGATCACCTCTCTCTGCATTTGACTATCCAGCCAATTCCTTATCCAGCAGTGTTCCACCCATCAAGTTGGTGTTTTTCCAGTTTTAAAAACCTCTCTGTATTTTTCAGTTGAGTACCCACAAGCTTTCTTCAGTGTAGGACACGCTGAAAGACTTTCTAAATAGGATGATCAAATCACATTTAATACATTCAAAGTTTAAACCAGATTTTCCTTTAAACAGAAAATAAAAGAAATTGTCCTCTGAAATTAATACCTCCACTTACTACATACCACTAAAATCGAATCAAGTGAGCCTCTTAAAGTTACATGGTGTTGAAGTTTTTCAAACATCAACCAACTCAAGAGACACAAATGTCTAAATTATAAATTACTACAATGAGGAAGTTACACGTATTAACTAAAAAAAGAACTTGTTTTGCATTTAAGTCATTGTCTGTAAATTAAGACTTTCATTCAAAGTAAAATACAACCAATAATGGATTAAAAAGGAGAAAGTTTGCTTCCTTCCAACTTATGAGTAACAATACTATGGAGCAGCTTCTAGAGTTGTGTAAGGTACTGCTGTCTGCTGCTACCAAAAGGTACTATTTTGGTTGAGGGACAAGTGTCTTGCAATACATTTGGCAATAAGGTAGGTTAAAAAATTGCCAAAAAAAAAAAAGGAAAAAAAGCAAACCAACCCCCCAGAAATACTGAGAAGTATACAATACATCATTATATAGAGCAGTAAGTTCCGTGCCTTGTAAATTTGCCTGAAACTACTGTTTTTAAAACAAAACAAAATATATTTGGGTGGAGGAATGTCCTTCAACAATTCCTTTATCAAGCTCTAGTGGAATCATTTGTTAGAGAGCATGGAGCAGACCTTTGGCAAAATATGGAATTACACGGATGGGTTTTCCAGGTTTAACAATCTCCAGATTTCAGACAGCTGCACTCAAATTCTGTACACTCCCTTGCTCAGATTCTACAACAGGAGCTGTGGCTTCAACAGATAACTGAGTCTTCTGCAGGACTAGTTTTTGTTCACAGGCTCCCCCTCTACTTACTGCATTTCAAACATCACCCACTGTCTAATGTTGCTGGACTTTATCTAACATCAGTTAATTACAGAAGTATTGAAGGTGTCAAATGCTTATTCCTTAATGAGAGATTAAATCCCCTTATTAAAAAGGTGGGGTTATTTTACCTCCCAAGAAGGGTTTTTTTACCTCCCAAGAAAAGCATAATGCTCACATTAACCTTTTCTCTACCAGTAACAGATGGGTCTGAGTGGATACATTTAATGACAGAGGGAGCATTGTGGTGGAGCAAAAGAATGTGCTGATTCTCATACCTCTGGCAGATAGGAACTGGAAAAATTAGTTGTAGACTAAAAATAGTTTGCAGCACCTCAATAAAAAAGAAAATACCCACATGAAACTACAAGTTATGCCACTAGAGATCAGACAACAGAGCTTTCCAAAAGCGGGTGCCTTACAGAAAACCAAATCCCATTCAAACCAATTACACAGACTTACTGGATGGCATCTTTAAGCCTAGGGATAAATTACAAGTCCTTGAAAACAGTAACTTGTAATGGAAGTGCTGACACCACCTTCACTACAGCAGCAAATGCATCGCTGTTATGAAGTTGTTATGGCAACTAGAATGAGAAAGTTAGGAGAGAAAGCCAAAGAGTGCACAGCAGAACTTACAAATCTTTGACAGCCTCCCCAAACTTGAAAATTTGTGGTCACTGTTATCACTCCTTACCTCCACAACAGAACACTTAACTGAAAACCTTCCCTGCAGCACATGGGAGAGGGAGAGAGGTTCCACATAAGTTAAATCCAAGGACATACTCTATATGGTGCATGCACCTAGCAACAGTCTACAAAAACAGAGTCAATGGAAGGATATCTGGACAGCACCTGCTGAGCACACACTCATCATAGATCACAAGTTAACAGACAACTGTGCAAAACTGCACAACCTCCCACACTGCTTCCTAATCATTACTGATCTGGAGAGCTTAGTAACAACATCCTGATGTGATTTCATACAATCATAGAATGGCTTAGGTTGGAAGTGTCCTCAAAGATCATCCAGTTCCAACCCCCACCATAGGCAGGGACACCTCCCACTAGAACAGGTCACTCAAAGCCTCATCCAGCCTGGCCTTGAACACCTCCAGGGAGGGAGCAGCCACAACCTCCCTGGGCAACCTGTGCCAGTGATTTGCCACCCTCACTGTAAAGAACTTCTTCCTAACATCTAGTTTAAATCCATTCTGCCAGTTTAAACCCATTACAAGACCTTGTAACTAGTCTCTCCTCAGACCTCCTGTAGGCCCCCTTCAGATACTAGAAGGCTACCACAAGGTCTCCTTGAAGCCTCCTCTTCTCCAGGCTGAAAAGTCCTAACTCTTGTAGCCTGTCCCAAATCAAACCAACAGCACATCCACCAATGCCAACCCACTAATAAAAATGTGGTTAAAAAAAACCCCTGAATTTCAAATATTTATGAAAAAGTCATGGCTTGTCCTCCCTAATACTGCATTAGACAAAAGCAGAAACCTTCATATGTTTCCAGTATTCAAATGACAGGAGAGAACCACAACAAGGCAGCCCTTTGAATACAGAAAATTGCACAAAATATATTATATATAAATATAAACTTGTGCCAGTACATTAGTTACCCTCCTCATTAAAAAACCAACATTTTGCAGTTATGATTCTAGTAAAATTTCACTGGATTAACCATCCAACAGAATGTTAGCAGCAACAAATAGTTCCAGAAAGAGCTCATTGGTCTTAGCTTGCTGTATTAAATGCATCTGCTAACAACCCTTTTGGCAGGGAAGTGCAAAACAACTTCCTTGCCTTTCTTCTCAAAGGATTTCCCATTAAAGCCACTTTGTTTAAAGTCTAAACTGAACTGCCATAACTAAGATCCAGGAAACAGAGAAGCTCTTAGATGTCTGACACGGTAAGAGTTTCGCTAAGTACTTACTCATTTCCTAGGTAACAAAAAACTCCTTCTCCTCTGAGCCACCTCAATCAATTTCTCCTTTGAGTTTGCCACTCTAAACCAGTTTTCAGACCAGAGCAAGACCCATTTGATGAGGAACTGCCTGATTTTCAGAAATCCAAAAGTATCTCTTGTCACTGAGAGCTGACAGATATTTCAGTGACATTCAAAATCATTTTAAGGGTTCAAGTTGTCATGTTTTTAACTTTGAAATTACTCAGTGTTAATTATCTTATTGAGGGCAAAAATTTAAACACTGAAAACAGTCTTCCTTTATATGGACACTCTGTTGTTGTTTAAAAAACTCATGATGTATTCTCTATTGATCACTGCAAATTACAGCCTTGCAGATGAGTTTAATGTAGCTGGAAGATAATCACATATGCTACTGACAGAACAGAACTCCTTTATCTGCAATAACAAATAATTATTGACAGGAGATCACAACAAAACCCACCTTACCCTCACCTCCCAAAAATAAAAGGAAGGAAGAATAAGGCTGAAGAGTTAGTAAGACAATAATTTTGTTCACAAAAGCAGAAACTACTGACAGGCAACAAAAGGAAGGACAATAGTAAAGATGTTTTCTTCAGAACATTAGCTCCTCTGCAATTTCAACACTTGACAAATTCTCTCCTTTTCTCTGCAAAGTAACCGCTACAGTGAGCAACTCACTCACAGTAGGTGATCAGACCTCCACCAGCTGAGTGACAACACTCAGAAAACCAGTAAAAGGGATTCCCGTGTGCATAGCTCTTTGTTACATACACGATAAATACTTGGTAGCATCTCATACAGGAGCATGCTTAGAAGCATTCTGCCACTTTACTCTGGTGAGATCTCACATGGAGCACTGCATCCAGCCCTCCAGGACCTGAAGGGGCCTACACGAAAGCCAGGAAGGGATTTTTTTACAAGGGCTTATAGTGACAGGATGAGAGAGAATGGATTGAAACTTGAGTAGGGAAGATTTAGATGGGAGGTTGGGAAGAAATTCCTTCCAGTGAGGGTGGTAAGACACTAGAACAATTTGCCCAGGGAGGTCCCTTCCTGGAGGTGTTCAAAGCCAAGTTTGATGAGGACTTGAGCAACCTGGTTTAATAGAAGGTGTCTCTGCCCATGGCAGGTGCTTGGAAAGGGATTGTCTTTAAAATCCCTTCCAACCTAAACAAATCTATGGCTCCATACCTATCAGTCTTGTATGGCCTAACACAGGCACATAGTTGAACATCATCTGCAAAGCTATCAGCTTTGATACTGCAAATAGCTAATATAGCTAAGACTCCACCCGCATTTCCATGAGCTTTCACCTTGGAATGGAAAACCTTCCTAAAAAAAGCTGAGTGCTCTGCTCACTTCCCAGGCAACTTCTAAATACTAGTCTGCTTCAGACAGGAAAGTGCAGCACTGGCCCAGGAGCTGATCTGGAGTTGCAATGTTGATGTTAACCAAAGTTACATAATAACTCTTTTGGTCTTTTTGTCTATAATTGCCCTTGGTAGAATTAGGGAATGGTTGGACTTGATGATTTGTAAGGTCTTCCCCAACCAAAATGACTATGATTTTATGCACAGCACTACTCAAAAAAAACAGAGAGAAATGGAAGAGAAGTCTATCCAAGGTGTACAGGGTGTTTTTCCTCACTACGAATTATTTTTTCTGTTACCAGAAAGTAATGCAGAAAACACGTCTGTGAAGCTAACGAAATGAAGCAGGGAGAAACAGGCAGTCCCCACTGATTCCTTACTCCTGGTGAAAAAGTATGAGAACTCCATCTTAATTGCCACTGTTCAGGCACAGAATCCCTCAGTGCCCCATTCTGTGACTGCAAGATAATCAGCCCCTGCAAGAACCACTCACGTGCCACAGCACAGACTGCCACAGATAGATGTGTGGTCGCAAGACATTTTACAACTGTGCACGCTCAAAACTTTCCTTCTTCAAACATACCTGCACATTCTCCAGAAGAGATATTACTGAACCTCTGTAGCTACACAACTTATACAAGAAGCTTATTCCAGAGATTTGCAGAACCCCATGCTAAAACTACAATTCCTCTTCTTTATGCCATGTTCACAGTTGAACATTTTAACCAATTGCATCCTTAGAGTTTAAATTTTTAACACCAATTTTCTCCCTACCACAGACTCAGGTTGCACACCATGAGGTCAGGACCACTGCCATCCCCTGAACTTTAACATGCTGCTTTATCCCAGTGTAGCCTCAACTCCAGCCCTGAGACTACGAAAACCATTCTGTTAACACACAAATTGTTTGGCTTATCTAGTCTTGAAGACAGAAAAAAAAAGGGGATTTTAAACATAAATATGCATGTATGCTCTTGCACACATATACATACAAGAAGACTTAATTATTTTGTGCTTCAAGATTTCTTTCAGGTAGAATCACAGGCAGACATTTGAGTGCCTGCGTTGGGATTTGCAGGGAGGGGGAGCAGGCTGGGACGAGGGTTTGTTCTTTGTCTCCTGAAAGAATTATCTGAGAATATAAACTGTATAAAGTTATCTTATTGCTACATACACAAAGGCTGTGCCTGGTAAGATTCCAGTCTTTTTGTAAGAGTTTAATCAGAATCAGCACCTTTATGAACCAGCCCAGTAAAATTCACGTTAGGCTACCAAACCTGGATATGCATTAAACACTTGGGAACAGACATCAGGAGACAGAAAGTGTTAACAACATTTCAGCAAGTATGCCTCATTTCAGTACTTTCAGCATGGACTTTACATCATGTACCCATTGTATCCTTGGCAACTCAACTCCTTATCTAAAGAGACAAGATTGACAACGTAGATTTTAAAGTTACAGCCACTGTATGGTACTAGGCTCATGTTTGGTCTGAAGTTAGGACACAAGTGAGAGGCCAAAGGTATTCCAGAAGTTATTAAATGGGATAAGGGCATAACTGTGCCCACCATTATTGCCTGAAGAAACAAAAAAAAAAAAAAAAAAAAAGGCTTTATCCAGATGCTCCCATCATCATCGTATAACTCATTATGAAATAACTCTGCTTGTTTCAATGAAAGAAGACCACGGAAAATTAGGAGTTCTTCATACTCTTTCTAAGCACCTGTAGAAGCTACCCCTTCTCCCTTCATCCCCATTTTGGTTGGTTCAAGTTCCACCCCAGTTCTACGATATACATTCTATTTTCTTTCATTCAACACCTTATCTCTTCTTTACCTTCAGTGTACAGAGGAAAAAAAAAAAATTGTGCACCTATTCTTGTCAATAAAAAGAAAACTTGCAGGAAATAAGGCTCCGAGGGAAAAATAAAAATAATTTTTAAAAAGAGAAATTACATTCTATGGCAACGTTCCATATGCTACATTTGTTTTCCCCACAATCAACGTATGTTGCCCCTAACAACATTGGTCCAGTGAATGAAGATTTTGCCTATCATATTTTAGGACAGATTTATGAAGGGCTTCTGCTACAATAACGTGAGTTTTTCAATCTATATTATTTCCTCCATATTAACCTCAAGAGAGCAGTTAATTAAATCAGACAATTTAAATTTCTAAATTAATTAGCAATGGATTTGTGAGTCAGAAGCCTTTGTTTGATACAAAGTGTGTAATGAGTTTGAACAGCCTCTTCATAGACACGGTCCTTTGAAAAACATTGTTTTTTAAGCACTGTTATTTTTTTCATAGGGAAAAAAAGAAAATTGAGGGGGGAAAAAAAAAAGGCAATAAAAAGACAAAACTCTGCTGAATGTGTAGGCTTCATCTGCATATTAAGTTATAGAAATGAAACCCCAGAAGGCTACAGCCAGCATGCCCAAACCAAATGCTACATGAAGCAAAACACCAACTCTGTTTTTTAAAGCAAGTCTTCGGGCTCATCTTTTTCATAAGCAGCTATGAATAGACCTGCACCTGAATGGAGTCTTTAACCCTCTAAATGACACCCACCATGGCAAAACAACTCTGGTCCATTTTACCTGATTGTAGCCTACAGTAGCAGTTTTTTCCTGACTGTGTTTCTTTATGACAAGCTGTTCAAATGCAGAGCACCTATCAAACCCAGCACTATCATCTGCTGCTTTTCCATCCTAGTAGATTCTGCTGTCCATCACCAGCAATTATTAATGGCTCTATTATGTATGGAAACGTCATCCTGTCACTTCAGCGGCTGGCTTGAATAGCTCCTATCTGCTGCTCATTGATGCCATGTGTGCTCACTGTCCTGAGAGATGACAAAACACTACACCCTTTGGGAGGTTTTTTCTCTCCTCTGATCTAAAGCAGCATTTCACATCTGTGTCTGACAGAAGCATAAGGAGCTGAGAGAGGCAGACTTTCATCAGCCTTCACAGGATAATGTTGCCTGTGCTAAAAGTTAAGATCTGCTGACTACTAATCCTGCCTATTTCCTACAAAAATATAAACTGTGGAGCTACCAAAACGTGTAGGGAGATAACTTTCCGGCATTGGAACAGCAGCAGCAAACAGATGGAATTTACTGGATACTGAACCTTTACATGATTTTTCAAACGGGTGCTGGATACTTGAGTTAACTGGGGTCAGTGCATTACCCTTTGTTTTGCCTTTTTTAGAGCAGGGGGGGAAAATGCAAAGTTCACAGGTTCTTTTCTGATACGTGATTAGGGCAGAATAAACGCAAATGCTAAATGTGGAAGAAATCAGAGATACCTGGAAATAAACTCGAAGCAACCCATACCACAAGATGAAGCAGCAGTGAACAATGAGACACTGTGGAAAAAGAAATCGCAGGACGAGAGTGCACAATCCAGAGGGAAAAAAGCCTCCTGTCTGCTGAGTGAGGCTCAGTGCATTCTGACAGAGAACAGATAAAGCTTCCATCAAATAGCTCCTAGGTAAGTTTTTATCTCATATATTGCTTCAATTGTTTATCCTATCCATCTGTACTTTACTGTATGGACAATAACTCAGTGAATTTAAATTTCATTATACTGGTACAAGTTTAAATCTTTCTATGACAAATATTTGATGTTCTTAGATTTCCTATCCTGCTCAAATAACAGCTTTCTTATGAGATTAAGGTTATTCAAATGGAAAACTATTCACTGCTTTTTTCCTTGAAAACTATTAAATGCTTTCTGTCTTGAAAACTATTTATAGCTTTCTGTCTTGAAAACTACTAATTGCTTTATCTCTTGACTTATGCTGGAGTGAAATATTTCCTAAGATTTGAACCCTTCCAAATATTTAAACACTTATTTCCACACACGGCTGTTTAAGAAAAAATAAATTAATAAAAAGCCATGCTCCTGTTAACATCACAAAAAAATATTTTCTGTACTTTGTTACCTATTTCATCTGGCAAAGCTAACAGCATTTTGCACCGCAGCAGTAAATGCAAAAGGTCAGCTTTTATTACAGGGTAATGAAACCTTTATATAAAAGGATATTAAATGAAGGCAGAAGTGTTGGTTAGTTATTTATGGAAGGTAAACTACAGCACTCTAAGGAAGCAGCACCGCATTCACAGAGCCCAGAGTCCTGTGTAGAGAGTTCCAGTAACAACACTGGACAGCAGCGCCTCAGGGAAATACAAGGAATGGAAGCTCAGGTCACCTCACTTATTTCATTCAGTACTCTGGAGCATCCGCTCCACAAGCCACACAGACATGAATCCTGTGTGGAGATAACATGCAAAGCACTTTAGAATGGCATTGCAATATCTAATAGGGCTTGGGAAATGAGCACAGGATCTATAAGCCAGGAAATGACACTTACATGTCAGGGAGAAAGGTAGCTGTGCTCACACACACAAAACCATGCCCCTGGAAGCTGAACAAGCATAGGCAGTCCTACAGCACCTAACACACCATTCGATAGTATCACACCAGCCCCTTCACATGCAATATTAGCATTGAAAACCTACACCTTTGTTTTCACTGGGTTCACACCATTTTTTCTATTTCCTAGGACACAGTATTTCTTTTTTCAGCATTGTTTTAAATATTTTCCCCCTACTTCTCTTTGCATCCCTCCTGTCATTTCTATTTAGCCTTTCTCACATTACACATCCAGCAATCCTTTTCTTTTCCTCTTCTTTTGTTACCTTACCAAAGCAATCTCTCCTGTCTGCTGCTTGCTAAAAAACGACCCATCTGCCATTCACAAGCACATCTTCTGAACCCTTCCCTTATGCACAAAGGGTTTATGAGCTACAGGCAGTGCTAGAAGAATAAACTTACCCACCAAAGGCTGAGAGAATGCCATTAAACTGCAAACCCTAAGTTGATGCCATGCTAAGCCCTGTCTCCTATCAAGAGTCAACACCATATTCCCAAAATAATTAATTCCTCCCAGGAAAGAGGTGTGAAAAAGCTTCTGCAGGAACAGGGTCATCTCATGAATATTACTGTAGAATACTTCATCTATTTTAAATTATTCCCGCAATATCCCTCCCCTTGACTTCCATGCTCAAGGCCACCTTCTCTAAATGTTTTGTGTGGTCTAAAAATTCACGCTTAAGCCTTCTGCTTAAGTCAGACAAAGAAGTTTCCTTTCCTCTAACCCTTTTCAACTTTCCCATTCGCTGTATTTGATGAGAATTTGATGGGAATTACTGCTAGTGGACAGCCATGTGTTGCTAAAGTTCCAGCACTCTACATTTTCCCCTTTTCTAATTCACTCTGCCTGCTCTCTTCACATCTGCTCAGTCAAACACCTCTCAATCTTTTCTCCCTATGCCTCACTTCACATATTACATCGATCTGATAAGAATTCTTCCTGCCTCTTCAGGGCTCCTATACAATGTGCCCTGACACTTTGTCTTTCATCTGACATACCAAACAAAACCTTGAACTAAGATGTAGGCTCTGTACAATACAAACCAAAACAGCTTGAAGTTTCAATGGTGCCAAGTTCAACAGTTCCGTAACTGGAACCATCAAAGCCTACTACAGCTCAAGAATACCTGCAACAAGCAGCAGCTATAACACAACTTTTGTAAGCTGATTTCACAAGGCAGATTGGTATCTGTTGAATCTACTTTAGAGCTAGAGAGAAAAATAAGAATGTAATTCAATTTTGAGTCTCCAAGTTATTGAGAACATTTTCTTCCCATGAATGTTGGTTTCACACCATTTTTTCTATTTACTAAGACATAATAGTTCTTTTTCCAGCATTTTTACTTCCTCTTTTGTAAAAGGTATTGTTTACTGTGGTTTAAAAATCAAGACAGAAAATTCCCCCCCCACCAAATCCCAATATATCTGATAACCAATATACCTATTGAAGGAAAACATGGTTATTATTCAGTGAAACTCACAAAAAGCTCACTCAAAACTTCATGTTTCTTTAAGTTCCTGAACTAAGAGTTGCAGTAAAGGACTTTGTAAGCTCTGCTGAAAACATGAGAGGACTAAGAGCAAGTGGAAAGCCTGAAGCAGGAAGAACTAATACTTCTGTAAGAGACGGATAGAGCTGTGTAACAGTTCTAAATAAAATGCAGATTATATTTTTGAGATGCATCCATTAATAATTTTAGGTCATCAAGAATTCAGATGCATTAATTTAACAATTCATTACTGAGTTCAAAAACCTAAACCTCTGTGCAGCCAGAAATAAATCTATCTCAGAATGCTTGCCAAAAGGTGTGATTATGTGAAATCATCTCACCTGAAAGCACAGAGCCAAGATTCCTTCTCCATTTTGTCATGAACAGTTGTTCCAGAATCATTAAGCACCCGACAAGGTTATCTTTTCATTGCCTTTCTGTATTAAGTTGTTCATCTAAATGAAATGAGTAAACCACACCACAAAATAACCACAGTGGAGTGCCTAAAGAGGGTATATCTGCTCAGCAGAGTGGGACATATGGGCCATGCAAACAGGATCCTCTTTCCAACTAATTCAGAATCTAACGAAGGTTAAAGCAGTGTAGCAGGGTTGTGATGAGCCTTGTAGAAACTATGCAAATGAGGCAAAAATACAAAGTGCCCCTTCTGGGTAGTTACCATCTAAAAGAACTCAGTAAGTTGCAGTAGAGACTGATAGGTATCCACATTCCTCAGCTGTTGCTTTGTCCTTTGCATTCACCCCAGTGTCTGCTCAAGACTATTAATTCCAGGTCAAACAGGAGATACTTTGACACTTCCACCCTTTTGTTAAGAAATATAACTCACAGAACCTGACAAAAAGCAATTACAGATGGACGCAAAATTCACCGCAGACATTCACATCTCTCTCAAGCCCCTTTCATTAATAAATCCCCACCTCCAAGAGTTACTGCAATGAGGAACAAAATCGCCAGAACATGCAGGTAATATCATGCACTAACTCCAGCTACATATACAGGGATACCTTCCAGGAAGCCAAACTGCCCACTATTGGTTATATTCATATCCATTTTGTCGTGCAACTGGCAAAGCCAGTTTCTAACTACAGGAGAGAAAGCACTGCAGCAGATGGTCAGCCCTCTATTGATACGAGCTCTGCCTTAAGAGCACCAGGGCTTCTATACAGTCATGACACTTTAATTACTTTGTGAAGTGGCCTGATATGAGAAAGCAGCATCTGCACAGAAGGAAGGTAAGCAGGAGCAGGTAAGCCTGTGCTCCTGATAACTCAGACTCCCATGGACCTACAGCCTCCACTCACATCTGTTCAGCTCAGCCCTCTCTTTTCTTCTGATACTGCTGGTCCCTGACTTCACGATTTACATCCTCGTTGATGAAATACTGTATCAGCTTTTCCAGTCTTTTTTTCCCCAAAATCGATGTCAAGCATGTGTGCCTTCATTTACCTAACTAATTTGATAGCAGTTTTTCAGTATTCAGGAAAGACATTCCTTGAACTTCAATACTCCTACAACTTGGGAGTCATTAAAAACACCCATTTGCATAGTCTGCCCAATTGAGCAGTACTGGTGCTTTGATGGAATTCGACTACCTTCCCTCTACTCTGTATCACATTGTGATGAGTTCAGTGATCTTGCTGAAAATAATACAATTGCAGAAAAGTGAATCCTTTACAGGAGCTCAGAACTTCCCAACGGTTCTGAACTGACACCATCTCAAACTTTAATTTATCCATTCTGCAGGTTACAAACAGGGAAGAAAGGAGGACATCTTTTGTGAAGTAACATCAGATCATATCAGGGACCCCACAAAGCTCCCAATTCTGCACAGCAGTGCCCAAGAGAGTAAGTGTAGAGAAGTCTGAAAACAGACACACACAGAGAGCTGCTACCTCAGAAGCACTGTGACAGCCTCTAGCTATTTGCAGTTCAGGAATTTCTTGAGCCAGAGATGATGCCTTATTTATAAGATAATCTTCAAAGCATTTTTCCAGTTGTTTCTTGAACTTGCACGAAATGTAAGCTTCCACAAGCCCCAGTAACAGACTTCCATATCTGATCATGAGTTACCTTCTCCCTTTGTTTGGAATTTGCTGACAGACAGGTCCACTCAGCACTCCCTACCACTTGCACTAGAAAAGACCACAATATTTTCTTAATCACCATATCAATCCTCCCATGCTTTTACAGACACCTACAATACATCATTCCTAGTCATCTGTCTTTGAGGATGAAGATCACTCTTCTATTCTACTCATATCAACCTCAACTACACCTCACATGTGAATCCTAGAATGGCTTCGGCTGGAAGGGAGCTCAGAGCTCATCTCCTCCAACCTCCCCACCGTGGGCAGTGAGACCTCTCAACTAGATTTGGCTACTCAAGGCCTCATCCAGCCTGGCCTTCAACACCGTCAGGCAGGAGGCAGCCACAGCCTCCCTCGGCAGCCTGTTCCACAGTCTTACTACCCTCACACTGAAGAACTTCTTCCTCAGCTCCAGGCTAACCCTGCTCTCTCTCAGCTTCAAACCATTCCCTCTGCAGCCTTCCTGCAGGATCCTTTCATCTATTGGCAGGCAGCTCTTAAGTCTTCCCTAGATTCTCCTTTTCTCCAGGCTGAACACCCCCAGCTCTGTCAGCCTGTCCTCATAGCAGAGATGCTACAGCCCTTGGGTTATCCTTGTGGCCTCCTCTGGACTCACCTCATCAGATCTGTGTCCTCCTTCTGCTGGGGACAGGAGAACAGGAGGCAGGATTAGAGGTGAGGTCTCAGCAGAGCAGAATCAAGGGGCAGAATCCTTTCTGTTGCCCTGCTGCCCACACTCCCCTGGCTGTAGCTGAGGATATGATTTGCCTTCTGGACTGCACAAGCACACTGCTGACTCCTGGGAGGCTTCTATCCTGTCAGTGTCCTGCTGCCCTTGGTTGTCTTTTCAGTGCTGCTGCTTCCTTGTGGAGCCTCTGGGACAGGATCACAGTTACCTCACCTGCCTATATCCCTGGCTGTGAAGTG
This sequence comes from Psilopogon haemacephalus, assembly GCA_013396835.1. NCBI lineage: Eukaryota > Metazoa > Chordata > Aves > Piciformes > Megalaimidae > Psilopogon > Psilopogon haemacephalus. Next base: position 571,717 of record VWZI01009657.1, read on the forward strand.
ACTCTGTGATGTGTCTTCTGATGTGCTCTCTGCTCTTATCCTAACTACTAGGGGTTTGTTTGCTTTCAACCAGTGATTAGCAACAACCACCTGAGATGTCTTTAAGTGGGCTAAGAGGCTGTTTCACACACACACCACGTACACCACTTCATCTGCACTGAGTTTAATGTCATTTGTGTGGGTTTCTGCAGCTCTCTGCAGTTCTCAGCTGCACAGAATTAGAGGAATCAAAATGCACAACTAATCAATTCAAATGTCCAGTACAACAACATTCCAAGAGCCTGGGGGGATTTTCTGTCACTGAAATAACAATCAAGACCGACAGCAGTTTCTGACCATAGATCTACTAGGACCTGGGTCCCAATTCTACCAACTAGCTCATAGTCTTGGTCAAGACTGCTTATATGATGCAGAAAAGTTGACCCAAGCACAAATGGTTTCTATGAGTTTCCATGGCTATGCTATAGGGAGCCTTTACAACTTAAAGAGAATTCAGTCTGCTGTTCTTCAAGTCTGTAAACGATTCGAGTCAGGGAGAGAAACAGCAGCAATTTTAATTTCCTCAAAATTGCCCCAACCCTGAAACTGATTTTTTATTGATGTTTGTTACTTCACACATTTTGCAAGTTAAAACATGAAGGAACTGCAATCCAAAAATGTTTGTTGTTAGTATCCTCAGCCAGATTGCTGATAAATGGAAGGTGTGGCTGACACCCATTCAGGCTGTGCTGCCACCCAGCATGACCTGGACAGGCTGCAGAGTTGGACAGAGAGCAACCTAATGGAGTTCAACAAAGGCAAGTATAGGGTCCTTCCTCCAGGGAGAAATAACCCCATGGAGCTGTACAAGTTGGAGGCTGACCTTCTGGAAAGCAGCTCTGGGGAAAAAGACTTGGGAGTTCTGGTGGACAACAGGATGTCCATGAGCGAGCAATGCACTCTTGTGGTCAAGGAGGCCAAGGGCATCCCAGGGTATATCAAGAACAATGCAGTCATCAAGACAAGGGAGGTTCTTCTCCCCCTCTACTCTGACCTCGTAAGGCCACCTCTGGAATACTGTGTCCAGTTCTGGGCTCCCCAGTTCAAGGACAGAGAACTGCTGGAGAGGGTACAGCAAAGGGTTACAAAGATGATTAGGAGACTTAGAACAGCATCTTAGAAATGAAGGTTGAGTGACCTGGAAATTTTTAGCTTGGAGGAGCCTTATCAATGCTGCTTATAAACACTTAAAGAATGGGTGGTGGGAGGATGTGGCCAGGCTTTTTTCAGTTTTTCAGTGGTGACCACCAATAGGGCAAGTAGTAATGGGCACAAACCTGAACACAGGAAGTTCCATCTAAACATCATGAGGAACTTCTTTACATTGAGAGTGGTGGAACACTGGAATAGGTGGAGTCTCCATCTCTGCAGTCATTCAAAACCTGCCAGGATGCTGTCCTGTGCAACTTGCTCTAAGCGAACCTGATCTGGTGGGGAGATATCTCCAGAGGTCCATTCCAACCTCTATCATTCTGCGATTATATCACTATACACTTAACATTCTATAATTTTTAAGTGTTAGAAAAGAGGAGGAAATGGAACTGTTTCTAATGTTCAGCAGTGCCAAGCTGTCAAAACTCAGATACAGAACACCAGGCTCATTTTCCTAAAGGCTCATTCATAGTCTTTTGAACAAGATGTTCAAGAATTCTTCTACCTATTTGTAAAGTAAGTGAGATACAACATCCATCTCCGATGCCACGACATTGACTGCTATATGTGTGCACTGCCACTGTCACCAAAATGCACAATGTCCAGCTTATATTCTCCCTAACCTGCTGCACTTGCCTTTCACGATTGAATTCCAGTCCTCCGAAATTACACTTCCAGTGTAGTTGTTCACTGCCTCTGTTTTCTAAAGTGCCTTACAGCAGCTTTTTCTCATATAGCATAGCTTGCTCAGGGAGAGATTTTTGTTACAAAACAAATTTATTTCACCAGTCTTTGCTGAATGAAATTATTACAATCTGAAATCAGTCTGGGAGACTGACAGAGCTGAGGAATACAGCTCAGATTATTTTAGTCTATATGCACAAAAAAAAATTGTCCGTGGCATCTGTCACCACTGCAAAGCATTTGCAATTGTGAGGCTTTTGAAATTAAAAAGTGTTCACCAGCTTGCTTTTATTCATGCTAAAATTTAGACCACAAATCCTCCTTCCCATTACCAATCAAGTTTGTAAACACAGGTCTAATTCATACTCCAATTTTGCTTCCCAAAAGGATTCCATTGTTCACCTCCTCAGTTTCCTAGGAGCACTGCAGCAGTAAAAAATTAGGTACTGTGTTAAAAACCTTTAAATAGAAAGATTTGCAAAAAGAGAGCCCCCATGAACTATTGTAGGACCTTACTATTCCTAACTGAACAGACAAAGGCAAAATGTTCAGGTGAGCAGACTCAAACTATTCTGAAGTACAGGCACAAAAATAAAATTACTAGGGGGTTGTTGCTGCTGTTTTGTTGGTGGTTGGGTTTTTCAACACAAAGATAACATAGCCAAATCAAACACCTCAGAGACTTCAAAAAATGCTTTGTCTCTATTTAAATTATACTTTACACAGATTTGTAAAGATCATTTTTCTTTGACAAATTCAAGTATGCTTGTAGGCTATAGGTTGATGGTTTAAGATTACATTTCTACAAGTTAATTCAGTCATCTCAGACTTGAGGCAATTTTCCTTAAGTGACTAGATTGTTCCTACTTGAGGTTTCTGCTTCTCTTTTCTCTCCCTCCTCCTCTCTTTTCATATACAAATAAAACTCAGGGCAAAAAAAAAAATGTTGTCTAGGAGCTAGAAAGAGGATATATAAAAATAAAAGTAAAACCATAATAAGACATTATGAAATGACCAACAGAAAAAGGGTAAAGGAAGGGTTGGAGGTCCATGTGGAGTTATAGGAAAAAAAAATTTCAAGCAGAAGACTGCAGCCTTCTATTTGCATTACAAGATGCACTTGCTGTCAATATTCTAACTGCAAATGTATATTAAGATACAGCAGCAGCAGGCATCTGGATTTAATCCACTTTAATCCAACAGACATGCATGCTACCACCAAAAAAGGAGCAATTGATTCTTCCCTTACTACTACCAATATCAACCCCAGTATTCCCCTGGTTCACTTCTGTTCTATTTCATGTTCCTGCCAACTCCTTTGCACTATTCCTGCAGCCAAGTCGGGAAGCCAGGCCCATGTCTGGTAATGGGCCAACCCCATATCACAACCATGTCTTTCAAAGGAATTTCTTCAGCTAAGGGGGGGGATGAGTTGAATTTATTATCAAGAGCAGAAACAAAATACAAAGCAACTTCAGACTCCTTACACTGTTATTGATAAGAACTCCACAGCTGCATAGCAAACAGCACATCAAAACCAAACCAAGAGAAGCAGGGATGTGCAAGAAACAAAGCACAGACACTGACAGAATTATTAAAGTTGGAAAAGACTCTGAGCTCCTCAAGTGCAGCCTTCTACCCATTATCTCCAGGACCACTACACCACTAGGTTCCTTCTAAGAATGTACAAAAGGAAAGGATAATCCAAAATAAATTAGAGCTGCTTTCATGAGAACTCAGGGTTTAGCAGGGCCTGAGTTGTTGACTAAGGCAAATAAATAATTACATAAACAATTAATTAAAGATGTAAAACGTCATCAAGTGAGGCCAGTTCACCAATGTGACTGGTAGCAAGTACAAATTGGCTTTTCTTTGGTATGGAATATAAGGGAGCAGGAGAAGCCATCACAAGCCCAATTTTTGCAGCTGGAACAAAGCAGTGCTAGCCAGCCCATTTGGGGGCAAATGAAAGTCTTTTGTACTTTGGGTTCAAATCAATTTCTTCAGCTACACAGAAGTCATTGCTTGCACCCACCCCCATCTGAAATACAGGTGACACCAAGAGATGAAAGGGAACATGAAAATATCTTCCACTCTCAATGTTGTGCCAGTGGTACTATGTTCCTTGCAAACATAGATCAAGCAGAGCCACTAGTGAAGTGCTAGAGACAATTCCTTGGCAGTTTTTGCCCTAGGGATAACAGAGCCCTGTAAAGAGCACCTGAATGCTGCACTGAAGATGTTTTTCTAACCAGGAAAAGCATGCTTTGGAAGGTAAGAGAATAAAAGGAATGTGTAATAAAATTAACCATGGCCAAGACAAAATTGAAAGTGAGTGATGAAGAGAGTGTGAATACTCCAAGCCTTAAGAAAGGCTTCTGGGATAATTAACCAGCCTCTACAACTTGCTCACTGCATGCAATAGAAAGGGACAAGGGGCAGGGTTTGTAGATTTTCAGGAGACAGGTGAAGTTAGAAGTCTCTGAAATGAGGAGAAGAGACCTGTGATAGTCGGCAATGCTTAAATGCCTAAAGGCTTCTATTTGTGTTTTAACGTTACTTTCCCAGGTTGGTTGATTGAGCTTCCCCCAAAGTAAAGTACTATGTGGAAAGCCTGGGTAATAAACAAAGGACAGTGCTCATGTTGTCATGTTGTCAGACTGACCTGATACTGGGTAAGCTGCTTCAGTTCCCAGTTTGTTTGCTCTCCCCACCCACCCCTGGACCCACAGACAAAGCCCTCTACAGACATCAAGAGAGTCATGCAAGATGCAGTTAGTGGCTTTCAGAAGAAGTCTGTCATCCAATCAGTCAGATAGCCAGCAACTTGCATTAAGAAATATAGCTAAGCAAAAATTTCAAAGTATCTTTTTGGACTGTTCTTTGCCTTGGAAGGCCACTTGCCTGTTCATCGTAACTCCTGCCTTGCTAGCATCACTCCTATGTCTGTGTCTAAGGAATTTTGTCAAGAAGAGGGCTAGCCCAAAGCAAACCTTGTGGTATAAAAGCCAATCAGCATTTGTCATTTGTCATACTGAACTCTGTCTCCTAACAACTTAAGCAACAGAAAGTACATCCAGAGGAAAATCTCTAACAATACTCCCTCACTAAAGAAGCCATTTGGACCACATTTTCCCAGCACAAAGCTAACCAAGTAACTGTCTTTGCTACAAATCCCTGCAACTACGGCCTCTAGCCTTTACGACACAAAAAAATTCTGACACACTAATCAGTAGAATAGTACCATGTTATTAAAGCCCTTCCATCTTGGCTTAGCTCTTCCATCTTTCCCCCTTACATTTTGTAGCTGGCTGATCTGTGCTTCTCACGGATACATTTTCCGCCTGCTGAATCACAGGCACATAGTCAAGAATATATCACATTAGAACAGGCTGTTTGCAGGCAGCAGCTTAAAAAGAAATAGAGTATGATCAGTCTCACAATCCAAATGATCCGTATCGGATTCAGCAACAGCACAGTGTATAAACCCAGCTATGAGTGTGTTATCAGAAGAGGAAGGTCATCTGATTCACATTCCAAGAAAGGTTGAAGATGAGTCAGAAGCAAGGAAAACGTAATTCCCTCTTCACTTGCACCCTGCTCTGTCCCTCTTCCCTCAAGCGTGTTTTTTATTCAAAGAGCTTCTAGTTCACACTTCCACACATGCAGAGGCTGTGGTTTGCAAGAACAGGCAACAACAGGTGAGGAGACTTCTCTTGAAGTTGGAACGGGCAGGAAACACAACTTCTGCTTTGAAACAAAGACTTTAGCAAGGCTCAGTTTGCCTCTGGCATGCTTCAACAAAATTACCCAAATCTAGAGCAAAAGCATTTTCCTCCGGGAAAGAAAACAAGCAAACAACAAAACCCAAACAAACAACAACCCCCCAACCAAGAAATCTTTGATGTGCTCAGAAGAGCCATCCTCTCACATAACAGTCAGAAATGCCAAAGATGCCACTGCCAGGAGAGCTGAGAGTGAACAATAGGCAAGAGAACACAAACCAGACTGAGCTAACCTGTGATTTGACCAAGTACAAAAATGTGGGACAGGAGCAGGATCAAGAGAAAGCTTAGAGCAGAAGTTTAACGGAGGAGCTGGGAACTCTTGAGCAACAGGTTGAGATCAGGGAAAGAACAACAAAACAAATAGGTGTGACTCAGAAAGCATTAAAAAGAGAAGAGGAGGACTAGGATAGCTCAAGCCACCATGAACAAACATGAGGAGGAACTTCAGGAACAGAAGTGGGATAAGAAAAGAAGCTGCACCTGCAGTAAAATAAGAAATAGACTGTATCCGCCAGAGCACTCATACTCCACAGCCTTCCTTTCACTACAAGTCCACAGCGCTGCTTCCTGCAGACATTCCTGAGAACGTTGCTGGCAGAACAGGTCTGTCTGTCTCTGATGGTAGTTCACACACACTTTACTTGTTTCACTGCTCTGAAGCATCCATCAATGAACAAGGAAGCCTTTCTTTCACAGTTTCTTTGTTCATAAACTGATATTAGGAATAAATTTACCCTTATGAGAAACAGAAGAGTAAATGAAGTCTGGCTTCTCCAACTAAACCAATCTGCTGCATCTCATCTCTTACCCTTACAATAAACAAAAAATTCTGGCTTTATAGAATTTGATAAAAATTCTATTTTTCATTTCTTCCTCTAATGTAGGCTGCTGAGAGATGGAACAAAAGTGCCACAATTAGAACAAACACAGCTCCTCCAAATCAATTAACATATTTTACTATTACCATAGAAGTAGCATCTACTACTGTCACTACTGGAAAAGAACCAATACTTTGGGGAAGCAAAAGGAAGTCCCTGCTTTAAAAAGCTTACAGCCTAACACAGCTCATTTAAGTGGTTCAGAATAAGAAACGAAAAAAGGAGTTTGAAAGAAAATATTAAAATCCATCAAAAGTAATACACACCAAAAAGGAAAATCCCAAAGTACATAGAGTTAAAGAGAAATTTGAAGGAAGAGGGAAAGGCAGAAAATAAGTCAAAAGAAGTAAAGAACGGAGAAAAGGACCAGGGACCTAGTAGCAGTGACATACTGAATTTTGGAAATACAGACTGGAATACAAACTGTACTGACTACAATACTCAGTAACTCACTTTTGGTTAGGGGATCGCACTGGCAGAAAAGTCAGAGATCGCAGAACACTAGGGATTGGAAGTGGCCTCAAAAGATCATCCAACCCAACCTTCTGGCCAGGGCAGGATCTCCTAGATGATGCTGTGGCAGAAATTGTGCTGACCAATAGAAGGCCTAGCCTGGTACGATTGAGTTTAGGGACATTATAAAACAAAGGGCATGACCAAACAAGAGAAACAGTGAACCGGGAGAGTAGAAACTGCTGTGAAGCTCTCAGGCCTACAAATTCAGCACACAGACAACAAGAAGTGAGGAATAAGGACAAGTTGTTCCAGAGCTAAACTTACTGATCTGTGATTTCATAACCAAAACCTACTTAAACTGTTTGCAAAGGCCTGCAGGGACAGGATGAGGGCAATGGTTTCAAACTACAGTATTTTTAGATCAGATGTTAGGAACAAGTTCTTTACTATGAGGGTGTTGGAGCCCTGCAACAGGTTGCCCAGGGAAGTACTTGGGGGTCCATCCCTGGAGATACTAAAGTTCAGGCTCGTTAAGGCTTTGGGCAGCCTGATCTAATTGAGGATGTCCTTGCTGACTGCAATGGGGTTGAACTGGATGACCTTTGGAGGTCCCTTCCAACCCAAACCATTCTATGATTCTATGGAACACAATTCAGCAGGCATACCATGAACATATAGGTGAAGGACCAAGATCAGAAAAGGATGTTAGTCAGAAAACATTTTTAATCCAGAAGTCTGTAAGTTGATGAGTGAATGCAATCCAGGTATGAAAATTAAGAATGGAAGAAAAGTTTCCATAGTGATTTTGATGGGAATAAAAATGGACCCCTTTAGTCTGTCTGATTCTCCATCACACAGCACGCAAATCTCACTGAGACACCGAAGCCTCCAAGAGCTTTCATCTTCTATTTGCCATTAGTTTGGCAGCGCTATCGCTGACACAGTCACATAGCTCTAAGACATGAGAAGGTTAAGATGGAAATAAGAAATGTTACCCTGCATTTCTACATATGCAGGGGGCGCAGTCGCATTACACTGCAGTCTGGCAGGTTTGCTTCTCTTCTAGATCCAACTTAGGATATGAAAGCACATAGAAAGAGCACAGGTTACCTATTACAGGGACTTACATTTATCAAGAAACTTTAATTAATACTTCAAATCCGGCACTTCCTATTTTTAGTTCAGATGGCAAAAAGAGGACAGCTTGTCTGATTAGAACAGAAAAGATGAATTTCTGTAATGTTAGAAACAGTTCATGAGGAAGCACTGAGCAGATGGAGAACAGCTTCCACTTACGCCAAGTCCTCTGATTTTGCTGCTAGTCTTTACTGTGGAAGGTTTGGGTTTTTTCCTATTAGTTTGGTAAAGTTACTTTGGCTAGGATGAGGAGAGAGAGAAGCTGCATTTTTTGCTTATTTCGGATGCCTACACGTATGTAAGGCAGCAGTGTCTGTCAGGTCTACCAACCAGTCCAACACTGCAGACTGCCCAAGGCAGAACTGTCACAATTAAACACTTTGCAAGAGAAAATGAGACCACTTGGATAAAGAGCCTCCACAGACAAGAAATGGGAAACACAACCATCAGAGAAAGAAGGCAAGTTCTGATCTTCTGGAAAGGGGCTAGAAGAGAGTATGGCAGGGAAACTCTAAGGACCTTTATGGGATGAGGAAGCAAAAGAAAAATAAAGGGAACCTGAAGAAAGATGCAAGTAGAGTACACATCCTTCACCGTTTGAGTTAGGACACATGTACTAGGAATACTCTAGAGAGCTCTTAGCACAGCTGCAGCAGAGGAATTCCCTTTCTAGCCCAGTAACCTGGTATCAGCCTCTTAAAGCTGTCTCTAAGCGCTAGGAAGTAACCAATACCTGGATGTCCCACGCAGAACTCATGTCACCTGCTCAACATCAAGAAGATGGAGCCTGCATCTGCTGAACTAACTGCAGTCACCTCTGTTCGACACACAGTCATGAAAAAACAAAAAGATTTTTTTTTTTTTTTACTCCAGAGGGTACTAATGCTTCCAGAAGTGATAAATAACAACTATTGAGTAGTCCATCTCAGGGATGCAGAGAGGCAGAAACGGGGTTTCGTGGAGACTCAAATATAAATAATTTCACAAAACAGACGTAAAATGAAAAGCAGCAGAAGCTGGCAATCAAATAACACTAGGAAGTGGGATCCCCAAGATATATTTAGTAATCCAACAATGAGTTAGGCAGTTCGGAAATGAAAAATGATTTTCAGTTATTCCCCGGAATTTTAAAACTCAAATAATTCTGTTTCAGTATCTCAACCCTGCCCTGCTATTTCCATTCTTTTTATCTGAGCAGAATTAGCATCAAAAATAAGAAAACTAACTTGCTCCTCACACTACTATTTCTTTTTCAAGTCTCTCTCAGTACAGACTTAAGATAGAAAAGCTGAAGGAAAAAATAATCTATTTTTAACACAACACTTGCTCCATAAGTTGATCTATTTAGCTTTTCCAAGCTAGCCAGTGGCTTTCTGTGTGCTGCTAATTCTCATGTATATATTGCCCATGAAAAGGACAAAACCACAGCAAGTGAAGGGCCAAAAAGCAAGAGGCTAAAAAAACAAACCAACAGGGTTTAGGGAGGGGAAGGTAACTTCTGCCTCACGATTGCTGTGCTCACTGCTCTTTACTACTGCACTCCACTTACTCACTTACTGCCCTTTTCATTTTTCTTGTGCATTTCCTATTGCATTCAAGTGCTGAGTGCCTACAGAAATCCTAAGGATTCCTACAACAGCAAAACCATTCTTCCAGCTTAGTTTGAACTGCATAGAACTTTTCTTTCTTGTTATTCAAGTCCATCAAAATTATTCATTGACAGGCAAAAAAAAAATGGGGAAAAATTCATACCCAAAATTATATTTTTTCATAGAATCCAAGAACAGCTTTGGTTGGAAGGGACCTCCAAAGCTCATCCAGTCCAACCTCCTGCAGGCAGCAAGGACATCCTCCACTAGAGCAGGTTGCCCAGAGCCCTGGTGAGCCTGACCTTGAATATTTCCAGGGATGGGGCCTCAACATCCTCCCTTGTCAACCTGTTGCAGTGTTCCAGCACCCTCATAGTGCACAACTTGTCCCTCACATCCAATATAAGTCTGCTCTGCTCTTATTTCAAACCATGGCCCTTGTCCTGTCCCTGCAGGCCTCTGCAAAGAGTCCCTCTGCAGCTTTCTTGTAGCCCACTCACATCCCTCAACCCAGCACAGTTATTGAGGCTTGGCTGTACTGGCAATGCCTACAGTGAAAGGAAAGTGATTTGGCCCCCAAAAACATTTTGACCAGCTCTGGAAAAGCATAATTTTAAACTCAAAGCATGTATTCGCAGCCAAAAACCTAACAAAGGAGTTAAATCTATTTTGGAAGACTTAACCCTTGGCAGCCACAGAATGAGAACAGATCTCCAAAAATGGCAAGATTTTTCTAGCCAAGTGAAGTTATCCTATCACTTCCACTTCTCTTGCTCTTTACGCTCCAACGGCATTTTTACTCAATTGATTCCAGACACATTTCCCGAAGGCTTTGCAGTGCACTTGTAATTTACATGGGCTAGACATCAAAAGCCAGACAGAAAAGTTTGCTTAGCTATATTCCAAGCTAAGTATTAAAAAAAAAAAAAAAGATAAAAAAGGAAATAAACAGACTTAAACAATGAAGCTATCACTCTGCTTTATGCACAAATATAATAAGTTCTAACAAAAATGCTGTGTCAGGCTACTGACCTCAGCTCTTCTCAAAGCCACCTGCCAGTTCTTACTCAAGACTATTTTCAACTGCTTTTTAAAATAGTCAGTCTGAAATTTCCCATGTCAACTGTCTGCCTCAAGTACTGTTTGCTCACCTTGTCCTCACCATCAGGTGTTTCCTCACCCACCACCTTTTAAACAATGTCAGAATGGCTGGAACAGTTTCCCATGAAAGGACCTAGGAAAAACCAGCCTTTTAAGCTCTTCCTTTGCAAAACTGCAAGTACACTCCTGCCTCAAATCAGATTGGGCAAGGTTTTAGCATGAGGTATGCTCTGCTGATGTCATTAACCTGAGCAAGCTACATGCCTCTAGAAGTCACTTTGTATGTATCTCTTGGCAAGATCTGCTGGATGTTAACAACCAATACCAAACAGTTCATCCTCAGTGACTGTATGCAATCTTAAAGTGCAATTCAGCTTGCACTAACCTCTGATGACAAACAAGGAGCCAGATTTTCACTGGAAGAAAAGTCTGCCTTTTGCCTAGTAAAGTGTTGCCTTGCATATTTCTGCAGCTTAACCTATGATGTTATCCTTGTCACAACTGCAAACAGTGCTCTGTCATTTCATGTTGAGCAGCTGAATAGGATTTAGAGTGTATCAACAGAGCATGTGGAGAGGAGATGGTAAAAAACAGCTTGTACTGGAACTAGAACTGGAAGCTTGAGAGAATAAACTGTGATTGATTAGGCAAGTAAAGGAATTAAGTGAAACATAAAATGTGGTAGTGGATGGGGAAAAAGAAAGCCAAATGAGCAATCCCAGCCAGGACAACTCAGAAGTGAAAAGAGCAAGGGACAGAATATATCTGAGAGAGCTGTGTTTAGTGAATACACATGGAAGAGAACTGGCTCAAAACAAACGACTGAGAAACAACCCACCACCGGGAATCGGAAACACAGACAGGAAGAAAAATCAAGGGAGAGTAGGAAGAATTTGTAGGCAGGTAAAGGCTGACAGCAGAGAGACAAGTTGCAGTCAGAGGCAGTCTGGGACTAGTCAGGCCTAAATATTTGATTGAAAAGACAGAATCAGTACTGCACTGGAGACTGGCTTGAGGCAGGGACAAGCTGAAAGTGTAGGCAAAAAATAAGTGTCTTCAGAAGCTGAAAAACACAAAATAAAATACCCTAAAGACTTCCCAGGCCTTGAAAATATCTGCAAGCTGCCCCTCCCTCTCTCAGAAAAGAAATCCCCACTTTCCTCTATTACTGATAAAAATACAGTAGAACAACACTGCATCTGGAAATGTCTTAGTTCAGGCAACATTAAACTCTGGTCCTTGTTTCTTTACTCTAGATAATTTCTAATGTCCCACTCCAAAGCTGCAGCTGAAAAGTCCATTTCTTTAGACTTGGGATATTTTGGAGCTGCTCAAAATCCATTTATTTAGACTTGAAAGCTTCCTACTTACTCAACCCCCTCCCCAGTATATACAGTTTGCATCTTTTTACTGCTGGTGTTCCAACACAATGGCACCTTAAGCTAGAAATTAAAGGATCCAGTACAGCCTGTCCCTCCACCTCCTCTTACCTCTTTTAAAGAAGGGAAAACAACTGATCTTTCTTTTGAAGGAGAGTAATGCTTGTTTCATGCACACAACTCTACAGTGCTGGTTATACATTTCTGTCAAAGCAAACAACAGCCACAGTTGCTTGACTGCTTTGCTAATTTTAGCCATATTAGCAAACTTTTCTGTTCTCTGAAAAGCAATCCAGTGACCAAGCTCAGCAGGAAATTCACTGTCAGCAAGAGCAGGCTCAGAGTAGCTGGATGCTGACCCTCAGAGCCATACACAGTGTTATGGGAAGGCTGTGAAGGCAGAAGCCCTGTTTTACTTTCACCTGTCACAGCCTGGTGCAGTCTCTACGCTACAAGGGGAGGCTTTGAGCACTTCTCAAGACACCAATGGCAGGCAGGAATGGTATTCTAGGGTCCCATTCCATCACCAATGCCAAAAGCCAGAAGAGCAGCAATGTTTCAAAATGCAAAAGTAAACAATTTTCTGTAGAGCAGAAAATGCTAACCTGCTGAGCTCAGCAAGACACTGAAGTCTGTTCCTCTTCGTGCTTCCTCATGTTCTCCCTCTCTTTCTGTATCCTCATAGCGGGTCCAGTTGGAAAAAATCTTTCTTCTTGAATAGCTTCTCTGCTCTTCCTTTTCTTCTTCCCCTTGTGAGTCAGTATCATTGTCCTCCTCTACCTGAGACATTTAAATGGATAGTTAAGCTATTGCAAACCAGTACCATTTTGTGCATTTAAACAGTCATCCATACAAAAAGCCCTCCAACCACAGAATGAAAACTCAGAAAGACAAACCATCCTGGATTCCTTTCAGAATTTTAGATAGGTGCCACCACCCTCCTGACCTGCATACATTCAGTGAAGTTTTGTTTCTTACAGACACTGATACAAGTTCCACTGCTTTCCCTCCTATTCTGGAAGCCCATCATGAGCAGCTTCCTTCCTGAAACTGAGAGCAATGTGTGGGAGCAGAACTGAGAATTAATTGCAGTATCTCTGCACATGTGTTGCAGTGATACTGATGACAACTGAAGGAAATTATATTTGTAGAGCAGAACAGGAAAACAAGAATATAACAAACACTGTAGAGAAACACCTAGAAATGGTGAGCCATGTAAGGATCTCCATTATAACCCACTGCAGACTTCTAAGTCAAGTAATAGGGAATAATTAATCCAAATTATTTCCTTCATGAAAGTCATTTTACAGAAATACACACAGGAAAATTAAATAGACTACTTGCAGTCAAGCTCCTAGCCTAGACTGCTACAAAGCCCTATAGTCCAAAGAACTCACTGCAGAGTCAACTTAAGATGCAAGCAAAACAGGATTTGCAAAAAGTGCACAACAGCCATCAACAGCTCTCCCCTCCCAGAGCTTGGGCTTCAGCTAGAAGACAATCAGCTCACAATCAGGAAGGTTTGCTTCCCGGGGCTAGATGGGAGCTGGGAGCCCCCAAAACAGTTTGTACAGGAACACTTTCTGCAGAGTCTAAATCTCTGAAGAGGTGGAGTAAAGCCAAGAATAAAGAGATCCCCACATCTGCTCCCAAGCATTGCTGCTGAAAAGCTTCACTCTCTCTGCTTCCTTTACTCCATCTCTCCTTTCACAAGCCACAGTACCGTGGTCACAAGATTAAATTTCACTGTTCCAGTAAATACATTCCTCATCACCATGGCAGTCAAATTCACGTTTATCTAACCTGCTGTGAAGTGTGAAGCCATTTCCATTGAGTATAAATTAATTTGAAAAGCAAGCTACCTTTCAGTAAATTATTATATACCCATAGGCCAGAATGACCTCACAGCTCACCATCAGGCATTGGCATTGAGGAAGACCTTGATTTCATTAACTGCTTTTGTAATCACTGAGTTACTTTCATAGCTAAAGAAAGGCCACACAGCAATGCAACACACGTTTTAGACTGACTTTAGAAACCCATCATGAAGAACATTTTGTAGTTACATTTTGGCTTAACTAAACAAGAACAAACTGCTTAAGATTTTCTTGTTCCTTTAGTGTCCAGCTACTCAACAGAAAAACTTCTGCCAATCCCAAAGAAATTCCTGTTGCACACCAAACACTCTATTTATGTGCAAGTAAGTCATCACAAAAAGACTAAAAAAGTAAAAAGTAGCAGTCTGTGAAGAGTGGAGCATCACCACACCTTAGCTCTGAAAATATACTGCACACGGCCCAAAGCTGCAGTGAAGCCTGTTTCATGTTCAGGACTGCTTTAGAGATCTGGCAGAGAACTGCATGAAGGAATGGCAAAATCATCAAGGGGCAAGGGGATGAAGTCAAGCCCTGTATCACTGGGGACTCGGCCAGAGCTACAGTTTCCCTAGAAAGAGGCTCAATCTCCCTATATCAAGATAAGAATGAATGTCTTTATCTTTCTCCTTTCAATAATTGCATCACTTGTTCCAATCCAGCAAGCCTACTGTTGAAGCTGATACAATTACAAGTGAAAGCAAGAACAGCATTACACAGATAGACCTGGGTTGTACTTTGGGTTTGTTCCTCAGAAAAGATCAGAATCCCCTTAGGCAACTATGACATAACACAGAATGACTTACTGAAGATCTCTTTGCAGGATATGCTCCTTGCTGCTCTCTAGAAACAAAACAGGAGCATCACCTTACTTATTTTAACAAGCTTCCAGCAAACTTGCAATGTTTCCTCTTAAATTACACTAAACTGATTTCCCCATTCTTTAGTAGCTATATCATTCAATGCAACTCAAGGAAATTGTTTCTCAGAAGTAAAACTGTTAACTTGAATTTTAAGAAACAAGCCACAAATCCTTGAGTGTTAATAGTAGTTGTGCAGCCTGCCTCATCCTCAACTAACAAATGATAAAAATTGAAATCAATTTTAGAAGCCAACTCAAATATAACCTTTAAAACCATATTACTCAGGTAAGAGGAAAAATGGAGGCCTTTAAACAGTGTTGAATTAGATCTAGACATCATTGCCCAGTGCTGTAACACACTGTGCTAACACAGGTGGTGTAGGATTTGGCTGCTGTACCTCTGGTTCAGATGAGATTCCATGCATTAGCATCTGCACATTTCATTCAGATTCTGAAAGGGAAAGAAGTATGCAAAAGCCCTGGTGAACAGCCCCCAGAAACCTGCAGACAGGTTTGCATATCAGATGAACAAACACACACAGCAAAAATACAGAGTTCTGTCTAAACACCAAGTTCAGAGTCATTCAGCAACAGTGGAAGAGCTAAGCTCCCCTGCAGAGGAGCTTTCATGGTTTAAGGTTCCCCACCAAAGAATGGATTTTCATCCTTTACCAGAGCCCTTGACCCTGTTTTCTTCCTGAAGGACAGCAAATGCACAGTACACAGATCTTCACCACAACAAAGAACATTTTAGTACACCCTCCTTTATGCACTAATTGTGCATAGAAAGTTGAGGGTGGTATGGAGAAAAGAACAGGAAAGCAGGCCTCCCAGATGGCTTTTCTTACACGGAACGTGGTGAGGCACAGGGTTCAGGAATGAAAGTGTCACAGTGAAGTAAACATTGTTCTGAACAGGCAGCTTCCCCGCCCAGGGTCATGCTTTTGCATTTTCCTGCAAGCCAGCAGGGCTGAAGCACACACTGGAGAAAGTGCAGCGGTGACCTCTTACAGCCTGCTCCAGTTACTCAGCCACTCCTCACTCTAAGTGCAGTCAGTTCTAGCACGTGAACCACACGTCTGCAAACACTCAACAAGAACTGCTCACAGCCCTCTAAAAAAAACAGAAGTGCATTAGAAGTGTGAGCTTCCATGGAGCTTTCTAAAGCTGTATTTATGACCCTTGGGAAGCCACTGGAGCTCAGACTCAGAGCCCACTTCCTGTCCAGTTCTATTAACTCTTCTTATGGAGTTTAAAACATTTAATCTTTGTCAGTACTTCCAATGCCCTACAGTGACTGAGAGGAACACAGCAACGACAGATGTTCAGTTTATCTTTCATAGAGTCATAGAATGGTTCAGGTTGGAAGAGACCTCAAAGATCAACCAGTTCCAACCCCCTGCCATAGGCAGGGACACTAGATCAGGATGCTCAAGACCTCATCCAGCCTGGCCTTGAACACCTCCAGGGAGGGAGAAGCCATAACCTCCCTGGGCAACCCGTTCCAGTGTCTTGCCACCCTCACTGTGAAGAACTTCCTCCTAACATCCCATTCAAATCTCCCCTCTGCCAGTTTAAACCCATTACCCCTCGTCCTGTCATTACAAGACTTTGTGAATAGTCCCTCCCCAGCCCTCCTGTAGGCCCCCTTCAGATACTGAAGGAGGCCTACAGGAGCCCCCTTCCTGTCCAGTTCTATTAACTCTTCTTATGGAGTTTAAAACATTTAATCTTTGTCAGTACTTCCAATGCCCTACAGTGACTGAGAGGAACACAGCAACGAGAGATGTTCAGTTTATCTTTCTTTGGACCGACTGCCCTGCCCCATGACACAGTTATCATGCATTATTAGCTGTCCTTTCTTCATTATTTTGTAGGATTTTCCCCAGTCCTCTTCCTGAGAACGGCACTTTGCAGAATGGATGACAACAGTTGGCACTTTCCTATTAATTTGTTAACAGTTTAGCTACTTCTCTCCTCCACCTTCTTCCCAAATCTATGCATAACCTTTTTCACTTTATTTGAGGCCCTGAGCAGCAAGGTCTACCTGAGAGGTGTCTCTGCCCATGGCAGGGAGGTAGGAGTAGATGATATCTGAGGTCCCTTCCAGCCTGAGCTATTCTGTGATTCTATGATCTTTAGAAACTCTTTACAAATATATTTGAGAGGAGTGTTACACCTCTCAAAACCATACCCAAGGAGACGCTCACCTGCAATAGCCCAACAGTTGGCCACTACCACACAGGGACACCTGCATACTCACAGACAGCGATAAGCACTGTTCACTCCCAGTATTTGCTGCTCTCCCTAATAGCAACAATACACAGCAATTCTTTGAGTGAAATTCTGTCTTGATTCCTTCTTCCCTTCTTGGAAACTGCTGTTAAGGCTGTAGCCAAGTGCAGTGACATTCAGGTTTATCTCTCTCAGTCTCGGTTTCCTTCTTATCAGAGGAAATGGCTAGCAAGTAAAAAAGAAAATATCCTTTGGGTTGAATCTGACCTAGACTATCAGCTGCATCATGAGTAGGCATCTATATTCTCCTCATTTGTGTTTCAATTAGTAAGATGCCTGTGCAGAGACAATTTCTCCTCATCCCAGTTTGAGCAGCACCTGTAACACTGAAATTTGCACAGGTGGAACTTGTAAGTTATAGGGTCAACCCCACAGGTATAATTAAGCATCAAAGCAGTTGGCAATCTCTGTACTTTAAACTGTTGCCCAGAATAAAAGTCTGTACACAGAGGCTTGTACAAGTGACAGTAAGTAAGGTAGCTTGGCTGATAGTAACTCCCAAGTGGTTCCTCTATTCCTCTAGGAAGACAAAAATGGAAATGGGATAGACTTAGTTACACTGAAATGCCTTAAATTGCTCTTGGAAGGCCTTTCCCACTTCCAATGTAATGGTTCAAAGTAATTGCTGGTGCAACCAAACAGAAGCAGGGATTTTTAGCACAATATGGATCTAACATGATATCCAAAAGAGTTTTCTTTTTAAACAGTGCTCATTAAATTGAATTTTTAACCTTAAATCCAGAAAGGTACAGGAGAATCCCGTGACAGCTTAATTTTCTCTATTACAATGATTGATAGGCTTAGACTTTAACATAGTTATATATAGTATAATAGCCTTTTTTAAAAGTTGCCAGTCCTAGATATACGCAGTGGAAATTTAGTGAACTTCTCACAATACAAACTGTACAATGTATTAAAGACAAACACAATCCTGAGTCAGAATTGTGGCAAATGAAAGCAGAACTGCATTTTTAACTGCACTTCTTAGATTAATTCTACTCTTGTACAAAAGACAAGGACTTGTACGTCTTTAGAACCAAGATGTCCTTGTCTACAAGAAATAATTTGGAACACTTTGAAGTTTTTCTAGACAGGGCTGGAACACAGTGACAGAACTTGAAATGCAATTTACAATGATATAGACAAATAGTACTTTAGGTTTAAAATTAATTAAATATTTTTTAAATCCCCAAACGAAAGTTAATTGACAATTTCCAGGCAGATCTAATAGAAGCCTGCCAGGACCTGAAGTGGCTACAAAAAGGCTGAAGAGGGACTGTTTGCAAAGGCCTGCAGGGACAGGACGAGGGCAGTAGCTGGAAATGAGAGCAGAACAGATTGAGATTGGATGTGACGAACAAATTCTGCACCATGAGGGTACTGGAACACTGCAACAGGTTGCCCAGGCAAGTAGCTGAGGCCCCATCCCTGAAGATATTCAAGGTCAGGCTCCACAAGGCTCTGAACAACCTGCTCTAGTGTCCCTGCTGCTTTGCAGGGGGTTTGGACTGGATAAGCTTCCAACCCCTTCCATGATTCCATATGCACTATCTGATAAAGGAAGCATGCCAACACTGTTCCATCAACCTAGAGACATGAATGACAAATGTCTACAGAGAAAAAAGAGCAAGGTAGAACTATATTAAAAGGAGTTGAGAGTGGTATTCTTAATTTGGATTTTAGAAAATTAAATAAATGTTCAGGTTTGTATTGGAAAAATAAGGGGGGGGAGGGAGAGGTTGGGGGGAAGGGGGAAAGCTACCATTACATCAAGCCAAATAAGAAGGAAGGCAGAGGCAAATAATATGATTACTTTGGTGACAATACGCATTAGATACATTGTTGGAAAGAATAATGCTCCCTACTGAATGTACATTTCCCTGGAAAAGATTTTCCTAAAGCAGGGATCCATTAGATCCCATAGCTCCTTCCAGAGACAGGCAAGACTATACTGCAACAACATTCATAGAGCCCTGGCCCAAACTGGCCACAACTTTGCTACAGTGAATTGTTTTCAGTGCACACCACATTAACAAGGGGAAAAAGAAACAGGATCTTGTCCCCCACATTATTTTGCTGCAAAATTCCCATTTACTCTGTGAGATGTGAACAACTGGAACTGACTAAGAATTGCAGAAGAAAGAGATCATTTTCTCAGCACTCGAAAAATTCTCCTTGCACTCAGTACAGGTGCAACACGAGCAAGCACCAGAAGGCTACCAGTCAGAGTTCATCTTTCTCACAGATCATTAATAACATTTCCACAAGCTACAGGCATATTTTGTGCAAGTCTTACACCTTACTGAATCAGAATAACTTCTGTTAGAACCTGAATCTCTTCCCTAGACTCATTGAGCCAGAAAAACCAAGAAAGCAGCCCCAGAGGGCCACAGCTTGGTTATTTATTTGTAAGCACTGATGTCAGCAGCACACCTTTCCAACAACTAGAAAGAAGTCAGAAATTCTGCTCTTCACTTCCCACTGTGCTCTCAGAAATACCTCTGGACCCTGCCAGCACTTGATAAGACGCATCAAAATGCACCGACCTCCACCACACACCACTGAAGATTTGCGCTACAGCTTCTCAAGACAACAGTTTTCAGACTGTTGACTCACAGATAAATAAACTTAATAACCATGCAATGTATGGTCATAGAAGGAAGTCTGAAAAGCTCTCTTCTCTAAGAGAAATTGACTTGGGAACTTGGTAAAGCCTGTCAAGTAAGGATTTCTTTTGGAGACTGCCTACTTCAAGACTTTGCTCAGCAGATACAGGATTCTGCAGACAACAAAGGCATCACGTAGAATTTAGCACTACTCACTTAGAGTAAAACCCCAAAGTGAAGGGCACTTGCTGGGGTGTGTTGTGAGAAGAGTGTCATTATAAACTCAGCAGAGAATCACCAAGCTGCTTTTACTGCAAAAGTCCTTTGCCTCCCTTCCCCAGGGCTGAGTCATGCTGTGAGCAAAGAGACTGAAGAAGCCTTGTCCATCTGCTGTCTACAGATAAAGAGGCTTTTGATTTTCTGAACTTGCCTAGCCAATACCTTTCCACCAAGAGAAGACAACTCAATGTTTTCCTTAGTGCACTGGAAATTATTACATAAAAATTACTGCAATTACATAAACTCACTGAGAAACTTATAACAAATTGTCACACAGACCTGCCCAAAGCCTGATAGCTCTGGCACTACTTTCAGGTTGATACCTCATTCAGAAAGCTGAATGTGTTTATTTCATTCAGTCAGGATCTGCACAGGCTGGAGAGCTCGGTGAAGGCAAGCCTCATGAAGTTCAATAATGACAAGTGCAGAAGAAAACAGCAGGCACCAGCAGAGACTAGGTGTCATCCTTCTGGAAAGCAGCTCCCTGGAGAAAGGTCTTGGAGCCTTCGGAGATAGCAAGGTCTGCACGGACAGCAATGTGCCCTTTTGACCAAGAGGGCTATTAGCATCCTGGACTGCATCAATTAGTGTGGCCAGCAGGGCTAGGGAGACTTTCCTCCCCCTTTGCTCTGGCCTGCTGAGACCACACCTGCAATATCATGTCCAGTTCTTTGCTCCCCAATCCAAGAGAGACTGGGATCTGCTGGATAGAGTCCAATAGAGGATGACTGGGGGACTCGACATCTCTGCTGTGAAAGAACACAGTGACCTGAGGCTGTTTAGTCTGGAGAAGGTTGAGAGGGGATCTGATCAATATCTGAGAGGTGGGTGTCAAGATAAAGGTGCCAGGCTCTGTTTGGTGGTGCCCAGTGACAGGACAAAGAACAGCGGGTCATAAGCTGGAACATAGGAGGCTGCACTACAACACAAGGAGACATTTCTGTATGGTGAGGGTACCAGAACCCTCGAGCAGGCTGCCCAGAGAGGTTGTGGAGTCTCCTTCTCTGGAGACATTCAAAACCTGCCTGGATGTGTTCCTGTTTGACCTGCCCTAAGTGATCCTCCTCTGCAGGGTGTTTGGACTGGATGAGCTTTCAGCCCCTACCATTTCATGATTCAGGCTGGCTTTGCCAAAGTCAGGGGGTTGATGTATTACACAGATACACATCTACAGATGTGAATGTTGTGTGTTATATATTCTGTGACCAAATTATATTCAGTATTCTGGATAGGTTATAAGAAAAGTTCTACAAAAAGTTATTTGTTCTTTCCAACTCTGGTGTTCCTAAACAAAAACATCCTGAGCTTCGTTAGAAATTGATTGTCTTCAGTAATTGCTTCAATTCCTACATGTTAATGTCACAGCATTATAGACTAATCCAATCTGAAAAGGACTGCAAAACGGCACCTTGTCCATCTACCTACTCAAAGACAGGTCAAAACTGAAATCAGACTGAGCAGGTTGGGTCTGTGTTCACTCGGGTTAAAAACCTCAACTCATATAACCAATTCTTAATGTTCCATTTGTTTGTTCTACTGCAGCACTTCTGAAATTGCAAAAGTAGTTGTGCTAACAGTTTTAACAACAAACAACTTGTAACACACACACATAGGAGGAGTTCTGCAACATCAAGGAAACAAAGTTTATTGAGGGCATATATTCAACTAAATAGCTAAGAACAGACTTGAAAGAAAGTGTTACTATTTTGCTATTCTTCCTAAGTCAGTGAGTAAGACAGCCCTTTCCAATGAATGTTTCTGCTATGAACTAGTATGGCCTGCACAGCTTTGTACTGCAATGAGATCAATGATAAAGCAAAAGTATGACAAATTACGTTTAAAATAGCAGCAGACACCTGCAGAACTGAGGAAATTGAGTCTTGCCCCTGACCCACAAAGGTTATTTCATAAACTTAAAAGAGTCTGCTCAAAAGAGTGAAGTCTGGAGAACAGGTCTAGAGACAAGTCTAAGATTTATTCAGCATCCCATACACACACCAAGAGCACAGGCTGGGGAGAAGCTCTGAGGAAAGGGACATGAGGATCCTGATGGACAGAAGGATGCCCATGAAACAGCAAAATGCCCTTACAACCAAAAAGGCCAAAGGTATCCTGGGGGCAGATTAGAAAGGCTGTGGTGAAAGGTTCTCCTGCCCCTCGACTCTGAGACCGCACCTGGAATATTCCAGTTCTGGACCCCTCAGGTCAAGAATGACCTC
The DNA here is from genome assembly GCA_013396835.1 of Psilopogon haemacephalus. Lineage (NCBI taxonomy): Eukaryota > Metazoa > Chordata > Aves > Piciformes > Megalaimidae > Psilopogon > Psilopogon haemacephalus. The sequence continues at coordinate 594,055 of VWZI01009657.1, forward strand.
GGGGAACTGCTTGAGAGAGTCCAGCACAGAGCCACAGAGCTGCTGCAGGCAGTGGAACATCTCCTCTGAGGACAGGCTGAGGGAGCTGGGCTTGGAGCAGAGGATCCTGAGGGCTGCCCTCTTTGCTGTTGCTAAAGATGTACAAGGCAGTGTCGGCAAAATGCAGCCAGGCTCTACTTAGGGATGGCCAAGGACAGGACAAGGGGCACTGGGGGCAAGCTAGAGCAGAGGAGGTGCCATGGGAACAGGAGAGAAAACTTTTTCCCTGTGAGGTTGTTGGAGCCCTGGAGCAGGCTGCCCAGAGAGGTTGCATAGTCTCCTTCTCTGGAGACATTCCAAACACACCTGGATGTGTTCCTGAGTGACCTGCTCTGGGTGCTCCTGTTCTGGCAGGGGGGTTGGACCAGATGATATCTGGAGGGCCCTTCCAACTCCTAACATTGTGATTTTGTGAACACAAATCCAGCAACTCCCTACCAGCATCAGAACCACCACGTTGAAGAAGCTTCAGGGCTTGTAGCGCAAGGAAAAATATCTGACATTTCATGACAGACTTTTTTTTGCCACTATAAGAAAGACAAAATACACTCACAAACAAAACAAAAAAAAACCCCCCAAACACAAAACGAAACCAAAGGAAAAAAAACCCAAACTCTCAAGATATTTCAGCTTTCATGTATTAAGAATTAAAAGTTCTCCAAAGCTTTATACATTTGACTAACAAAATAACCATTTCCTACCTTTAATTTAATAAAGATTTTATAATATTTACTACAAAGTTAAATGTTTAGGGAGGTTTTAATGCACCTGTTTTGTAAATAAGTAAATACATGATTAAGCCTTTATTTTCTTCTAAGGATTTCAGAACACAGAAGTAATTAATGTTATTTCCCCACACTGATATAATTTTTTCAGCTTGTCCAGCATTAAAACATAAAAAAAATTGTGCAAGACAGCAGCCAGTACAGAATGCACTGAACCTGTACACCTAAACAGAGAAGGGCAGCAGTGTGTTTCTTCTAGTTCCTACTGTTAAATGTTCTGCCAGCTCTGCCTATCCATTCAGAGTCAGGCAAGCACAAACAATGGCTGGATATGCTGCAAGCATGTCATGAAACACGAGATCTGGGAACAGGTCCTCCTTTCATATCTGGCAGCAGTTCTCCAATAGATTGGCTAATTGTAATCCGTGTCCTTGACTTAAACTTCCTGCAATGTTAAACTTCCTTTTCTAAAGCCGAGTTTGTTTTCTCTTTCCACTAAACATTTGGTTCTCCATTGCTATTCCAGTTCCATGAAATGCTTGTGCAGGCACAGGTGTTGTCTGTCAAGTTCACATCTTTTAACGTTTCAAAAGGATCCTTTGCTACAAATATTTATGCTGATTGGTAAAACTTCCAACAAGAACTTTAGAGCATTTGCAGCTGGTTTCAGTCTCCTTTCCCAGTTAGTGCTTTAGGATGGTCACCCAGAGGTGCAATGCATCATCTGAGAGATTCAGGATACAAGTACTGATGTTTGGGTCACAGTGGGAAATTCTAACTTAACTCAACATCTGTCATTTCTTCAGATCAGCTATAACATAACAGCATATTACAAACAAAAACATCCACATCATGAAACGTAAAGCTGTAAAAGGATGCACTATTAATAGGAAACCCTAAAAAGGTGCTATAAAAGAAATTACAAGGCGCAGCATTCTGTTTCCTCCCTCCTCTGTCTGCAACACTGTCAGTAGCACACTCCCTACACTTTTCATTTTTCACTGCTAATATACTGCCACTTCCTAATTCTAATTTCACATTCTACTGAAAACCTTCACATCTCTGCTACCTTTCTGGCAGAGTCAGATACTAGGCATTTTTAAATGACCTTGCCTTTTTACATTTGTGGTGTGGTATGATGAAGCAGTCAGGCTGCAGTTACAAAGCCTCATTTTATGGTATTTTCAGAAAGGGGCTTCAAAAAGGCATCATTCTGAGGACCAATACTGAGCCACAGAGTAAATCAATTAACATTAAACGATGTAAAACGTACTAAGGATAAAAAGCAGATTGGCTAACACGCAAACAAACTGTGTAGCTAGAAGGTTGAATGCAAAGCACCTATGAAGGAGCAAGAAAGCAGTATATGTATAAATTGAATGACACTGATTAAGAGTCAGGTGACACTAGACAAAATAACCAGATGTGACAGTGATGCTACATCAAAATGATAATATTCTCAAATCCCAAACTTTTAAACAGCATTTCTGAGACCAATGCTAAAATCAATTTATTTCTTCAGGCAGTGAAAAATCAGAAAATACAGAGAGTACTGACTACCCACTTGAGAACCAAGCCCCTTCTTCCTTGTCTTGGGCCGCTCAGTGATGAAGCTGTTTTTCTCCTTTTCATTTCCATAGATGTCTGCATACCATAAGTCAACACAGTGATGCCAGGAAAGCAGAAGTGAGCAAACATGTAATTCACCAAGGATATGCTTCCAAACTTAGAGGCTGCAACCCCTGGCTCATAATCATGGCAAAACTTCCCTGGCAGTTCAAAAAAGCAGCCGCTCCTGCCCTTCCTTATCAACTTCCTCTGTGCAAGTCAGTGATCTCCTTCCTAGCACAAGCTCAGCAAAGAAGAGGAACTAATCAGCCAGAGTTCCCTCAGGCGCCCTGCAAAGTACTGTCCTATTATGCAGCAAATCACTGCCAAAGCTCTGCTTTGCAGTAAGTTTGCTTCCAAGAGGCAGATTTGTGTAGAACTCGGATGTACTGTAGCTCAAAATATATCTGTGTGATGGAAAACCTTTCTCTCTGATGCTCCTCCAAAACAAAAGGCAGCAACGTGCCCCATTCCCTGTCCTCAGGCTTTTTTAGCAGTATAACTCAAGGCTGGTAGAGAATAGTGGAGCTGCTAGAGCAGGATGTCCTCCAACTGCTAGAAAACAATTTAAGAATAAATGACAAATATGCTTGGGGATTCTGTCAATTTACAAAAATATCAACACAAATTAAAAATGACATAGAGACACCACTCTATGCCGATTCAGGTAAGCCAGAAGCAGAACTTTATACCACCACCAACGTGGCATGCACTTGTTCCCAAAGCAATCACCTGTTGCAAAGCAACAGAAATACAAGAACGTATTAAAACCCTCTCCCCAGCACCACTGTACACTTTTGACAGAAACACAAAACTTTCTCTAGCAAAAATAGCTGTTTGCCCTCAAACGACCTAAGAGTACATGAGGACTGGGGCATAAGAAAGTGGCAAAACAAAGCACGTCAGAGAGATAGTGTAAATAAATACAATCCGTGTTTATTCAGCTCCCGCACAACTACAGTGTTTGAGTCAGAAAGTGTAAATCAATTTGGTTCCCTTCTCTGCACAAATGCATTTCAAGTCGCATCTGCCACAACCGGTGAGAACACAGCGACTCCACATGCTCTGGAATTCTTGAGCTAGCCTCTCCTCCAGCCAGACCTGTGCTGCTTTGTACAGCAAATGGACATTCCAGGCAGGAGAAGTCAGGAAGCTGGTGGCCTGTGCACTACGCAGGTGCCTAACCACCACATGAGAGAGAAAAGAAGCAAATCCCCTAACACTTGACATCATCCTTCCCTTGTTCCTGCTCTGTAACCGTATCATGTTTTTACATAAAAGGGACTGAAGAAAACTCAGTTCCAAAAGCATTTAAAGTCCAATGGCAGGTCACTTGAGAAGTGAAAACCCCACTTGACTGCACTTTGCATTTGAAACAGGGAAGCAAACAGACCTAAGTCTGAACTTGTTCCTTCTGTTGACATTCTCTCAGCCCTTCATTCGCTCCTCACTGCACACTGGAACCTTTTCACCGAGCACTCCGCAGATCAGACAGGCTCGGCGGGCCCACTGCCTGCCCTTTCACACCGGAGCACAAGGGCTAACGGCTCTGCAGCCTTATGCACAGACTGCTGCTGATGTGAAGTAGCAGAACGCAGGGATGATTTGCTAAGTGTTTGGAGAAAGCTGAAAATATCACATTACTTCATTAAGAGACATTTGTCTCTGCATCATAACCAGCATTTGCAGTGACTAACAAAGTATACAACGAGGCACAAAAATAAACATTTATTACTGAGCAGCACATCAATCTACTTTACTGTCTCACTGAAAACAATTAAAACACTTTTCATTATACTTCCTCCTTCAGGGTTTCACATAATTTAGATGAGATATTTTCCTCTTCCAATTATTATTCAGCAGAAAACAAGCATTTGTAAAAATCACTTAATTGTAATCTGTGGCAGCCAGTTCAGACAAGTCACTATAGGTATCTGCAAACCCTTTTGCTTATATGCTTCATTTTTTTCCCAGAGTACACCTAATGAAATGCAAAAACAAACAAATCTTCATATTTAAAATTCCATATATTACACCTGTGATTTTCCAACAGCATTAGTACAATTAAATAGTACTACCAACTGTCAAATGTATTCCACCATAGCAGTGAGTTTTTAATTGTTTCTTACACGTGTTGATAGGGATGGGTTCAGGTCACACACAGCCTTCTCACATTGGCATGTTTACCTACTGATGACTTTGTAGTGAGCCTCTAGTGACTTTTAAGCATTGTATCTCATTAACAGAAACTATTTACTTCCTTATGGCTCACCTAGGCATCACGGCTCTATATCTCTAGCAGTACAAGTTCAAGTTTCTGTTAAAAAACATTTTTCAATTTGAGGAAAAAAGGAAAAAGCTACTGCTAGTGGGTGCCTTTTTTTTTTCCAGATTGAGGAAGGAAAAGCCTCAAGAGAGGTTCTTTCATGAAAAGAGAAAAAATATCCCTGCAAAGAGTAATCCTCTTCACTAGCCTGCTCTATTGGTGACCTTTAGAGACATCTACCAAAGCTAAAGAGAAGCTTAATTAGCAGAAAGGGCAGCTGAGGGAACAGGTAGCATGAAGTGGGGGGAAAAGCTTTTAATCTTTATTGTACAGGATGAGATTTTTTTAAAAGAGGGATGAAATCCTAAGAATGCTTCAGAAAAGTTGGGATACTGGAACTCATCTCTTTGGGTTAGCTAAAGATAGAACTAACCAAGAGAGACATCCTAGTCTGAAACCTGTGCTTTGCATAACAGCAATGATGCTGCAGTTCAAGGAAAATGACAAAAGAAGTAATTTTGTTATTGAAGGGTTTACACTGTCGCTGCTCCAATGCTCACAAAGTGGGATTCCAGATGCTGTCTCACTAACTTTAATAACAAAAAATATTGATTTAAAAATTGTTTTACAGGGAATTCAAACAGATTAGTCATGTGTAACTAGATACAATATGGAACTTGTAGGAACAGAGTAACCAAAGTTTTCTTCTCAAAAAGCACCTTTGCAGTTGTAGAAAATAAACTTTAAATAAGGAAAATAAAAATCCGTATCTTTACAAGTTCTTATGCTCAAACTTATTTACAGCTGACAAAAAAACCATTACTCCTATCTAGAGAGAACATCTGTGAAAAGCTTATCACTAAACAAGGCTCAAATAAATCCACATGAGCAGATGTAAATCTCTCAAATGCTCCTGAAAACTCTACTCTGTTGTAACTCCACTGTTGTTTTGTGACTATCAGCATCTTGAGAGGCTCAGAAACAGTTAATGTTGTTTTGGTTTATACCTACAGCAGCTGATGCTGGACCACTGATGTCTTTGCACTCACTCAAAAAAACCCTTTGTTATTTGTAGATCAAATCTGGATGCAGACACTTTGGGGATCACCACGCAAATCTCAGACACTCCTTCCTCTTCATCTCTGACTTTGCTTTGGAGAGCAGTGGGGAGGATACTCTGAAAGATATTTTCTTCGAAATAGCCTTCAAGAGTGTGTGCTTGCATAACATGCAACAGAGTAGCAAGGAATCGTTGTGTACAGACCCAATAACCTTTCAAAACCAAAGTGTTAAAATATGGTTTCATTTTGCCGTTGATCTAGAGTGCCAGTCTAAAAAGCACAATGACCTCAGCACCACCGTGAGGCAGCTCTGACAGTGATGTAGAACTGGCTGAAAATACAAACAAGGTAAAGGAGTACTGGGCTCATCTGGCTGACACGATCCCAGGACTTTCTACCCACATCACAACTTCACCTGCATGAGTCTGCCCTGGCTGACAGCCCTAGGTGCTACAGAATATTAACTGCAGGAGAACTTTGCAGCCGTTTTGCAGCAGTGAACTATAGACAGGGCTCAGCTGTCTAGACAGCTGATAGACAACCTCAGCTGTGGTTTGTGTCATCAGGAGGGAAACCACTTTGACCTCACCCTAGTTCCAACCTCCCCTGACATGGGCAGGGACACATTCCGCTAGACCAGATTACTCAGGGCCTCGTCTAACACTGAATAATTTGAATAGAAGCCTGAAACAACATAGGAAATAAATAAATAAAATTGAAAACCAATGAGCAACCCCCAAACCGTTAAGTTTGTCAAGCAACCAGAAAAACATCACGATCTCACAACATGCCAGTTGCAGAGCAGTAGCCTAGGTAGAGCTGTGGCCCAGAATCAACACTCCTCTCTCTGCAAGGTACTCCAGGGTTAAAGAGAGTCTGTAGAATCCGCAACTGTATGGTTAGCCTCTGGGAAAAGCGAAGCAGGAATAGAAACAGGACCTTGAGGCAAGGTTCTCACACACTCCAGCAGATTTACGGGCTTTACCAGCATTATGTATTATTAAGGCTACCTTCAGACAACCTAAAGCCTTAATTAAAAAAAAAAAAAAAAAAAAAAGAAAAAGAAAAATCACATGCACATGAAAACACAGAGGAATCACACATACGGAAAAGAACAGTAGGAAATAGATCCCCTCTGTGGCTTACCATAAAACAGCAATTCACACAGATTTCAAATCCTTCGATTACAAAAATCTGTAAGAAATATTCTTCTGCACTTGTTACAAGGCTCTAAATCACCACTGAATCAATAATCAGCAACCCTTTGTTTTTTAAAACACAGTGAAAAGTCAGTGCTGCACCATTCGACTGGCTGGAAACCCCTAACTGGGTTGCCGAAACTATCCAGCTACTTTGTAAAAGAAACAGAAGCAGCACTCTGTGGAATACTTCTTTATTCACATTTGTGTGCTCTTCAGTATAAATATCTATCTCTTACTTGATCTACCTGATATTCTCTGGGACCAGCCACTCATCGCAGCAGCACAACGACGTTTTTTCACTCAGAATTACTGAGTGTTCCTTTCTTGCACATTAACTTTCCGAAAATAAACATAAAATAAAAACACCCAGAGGCAAGTCCTCATAACTCATAGCTATGTGTGACTGTCCTATGTTCCATTGTACATTCGGAAAACACCACCAGGGGATGCGAGAAACATTCGCACCCCATGCCAGACACACATCCTCGCCCCTCTAGCCTCCAAACCCGTTTCCTCCGCCCCGGGCAGCGCCGCATCCCTGCGCGACCAGAGGGGTGGCGGCTGTGCCGCCTGCCCCATCTGCTGGTGACCACCAGCACGGCTTCAGAGCCGGACGTATGGGTGTGTTGCTATGGCCGTAGAGTTCAGCTTTCCCGAACTTCTAAGTTAATTACGATGGGAGGCTCTTGGGAGAGCTGCTCCACTATCCATGCTATTACTGTTGTGCATCTCCTCTGAATAAAACCCATTCGTAGGATAGGTGACTCTAAATAAGGTACTGTTTTAAAACTATGTTTTCTACAGCTAACAAAATATGGAGCTATAAAATGATTTGGTTAAGCTAGCAAATTTTCGGGACAACGAGTTTGAAAGTTACCAAATTCCTAGCACGAGGACTGAAGGGTAAAAAGAACAAAAGCATTTATGTAGGTGAGGACAGAAAGGTGCAGACATCCTAACTATATAAAAACTCAGCAACTTCTTTCCAAGGAAGTTACAAACACTATTTTAGGAGTCACATTCAAGCTGTGACCGGGTAGGTTTACACTAGATGTTAGGAAATATTTTTTCACAACAAGAGCAGTCATGCATTGGAATGGGCTGCCCAGGGAGGTGGTGACATCTCCAACTCTGGATGTGCTTAAAAGTCGTTTGGATGTGGTGCTTGGGGATATGGTTTAGGGTGCACCTCATAGAGTAGGGACATTGGTTGGACTTGGTGATCCTGAGGAGCTTTTCCAACGGTAATATTTCTGTTGTTACGCAGCAATGATGCTGCATGTTTAGCTGTCTAATAGGAAGCTTTCAGTAGAGGCATCTCGAGTTAAATCAGCAGGGAAGTTGGTAAAATGCAACAAAAGAATCACAATAAATCTCATTAAACCCTTCCACACTAAATGTTCAGGCGTTATTATGAAACACTGCAAACCCCAGAGCTGTGAAAGGCAGGTTTCTCTATTGTCCTGAAACTGAAAAGAATAAATTAACTCTGGCTGGATAAAATGTGTTTATCTTTTTCCATTGCAAAGATAACCTTGAAAAAAAAAAAAAGAAAATAAACATAAAATAAAGCAGGGCTTTGACAAGTGGTTACACAGCAGCTCTGTTGAGGGGCCTCAATAACCTTCACCATAATCTCAAAACCTTTGACAATAGTTTTCAGTGCTGATCTCCATTTACTTCCTACACAACGCATTACACAATCTGCCAACCCTTTCAGTCACAATTTTGGTTCTCAATGCCACTTTCTTAAGTGTTTTCCTTCTTGTCCTGACTACCCAGACCTGTTTGCAGCAACCTTTCTACTTCATGGCACATTGCTATCCAGGTTTCCCCAAAGCGTTCTTTCTTCTTAACTTCACTTCTTGCTTCTCTCAGAACTCTTCTCAGCTGTCCAAACCTCACAGAAGCAGAACTCATTTTTCAGCGTGACTGCATTGCTAATTGATAATTTCTCAGCCATGAAGCTGCAGCTCCCCTCTATAAAGCTGCAACTTAACCAGTCACATACCTCTGCAGGTTTTTCCTATGTAAATGGAGTTGTTATATTTAACCTTGAATTACACCCTCCTGCAGGCTGTTTCTCCCATTTGTTGAGACTGCTCTGTGTTCCAACCTCCTGTCTGCAAAGCTTAACACTGTATATTTTACTCCTTCATCAGAATTATTAATAGAAACAGATACAGAACAGAGCCTTGCAGAAGCCTATTTAATCAACACCAGTTTGACACTGAACCAACCCTGAAGAAGTTTCTAACCACTTGTTCAGACACATTTCAAGTGGCTTAATCTAAATCAACACATTCACAGTACAATAATCCACATTTCATTCATAGTCAGTTAATGTCTCTTCACACCTTAGTAGAGAAAATCTTGAGAAAGGAAGCTCTTCACACCTCATTAGTAATCAAGTGCAGCTCACAAATTGATGTGCATTAATCAAAGCTTTTTTCCTTGTTGCTTTTCAGCATATTAACGTAAAACAGCAAAAGATTTATTGTGTTCGAAATCCAGAAATCTGTGAGTCTCTTAACTGCACAAACTCTGCTAGAGTGTTCTAAGGGAAAGCAAATGTATTTGTATTTGGAACACCCAGGGCTTTATTCCTGTGCCTGTGAACAGATGGCTTTTTGCAATTGCTTAGACTGAAGATTTAGCTACACTAATTAGGACAAATTTACGTGATGCTGACAGCATTAGATGTTCTCTTAGATCAGTTCTACATGTGCACGGACCACGGCAACAAAGATGTAATAAACACTAAATAAACGCGATGCCATCTTGAAGCTAACCATAAAGAAGAAACTTTGCACTGAAATGGGACTGTTAACCTGTGCTCTGCAACAAAACCTTTACTTCAACCAATGCCCAAAGCCAGAACAGGGACAGTGAAACAGACCTGCCAGCTCCAACTGCACTGAAGTAACAACAGGCAGTACATGCAGCTGAAAGGAAACCTCAAAGAACACTTTGTGAATTGCAAACGGAATACACAAAGGACAGAAAGTTTCCACATGGGGGTGTGGGCAAGGATCACCAAAATAAAATCCCGTACCACGTCCACAATTACAGAAAGTTGTGTTTGGTTTTCTATTTCACAGAGCAATTTTAAAATGTTAAAAGTACATAAAAGAGGAATTCAAAAAAAGTTAGAGAAGGCAGAAGTCAGCTTGGACCAGATGACCTTCTGAGGACCCTTCCCACCCAAACCATTCTACGATTCTGTGATTCTATAGTATTGGGCCAATGTCAATCAGACCTTTTACTTTAAGTATTAAAATTCCACATAATTTTACTAAACATTAATAATTATAACTATGATTGGTTTATTTAATGTAGAGTAGGTGAGTTGGAGTAGACAAATCCAGTGACAAATTTTCAAGATGACAGATCTACAAAGCAATTGGCCATTTGGCAAAGCAGCTGGCCATAATTAGACTTGGATTCGTTTTGAAGGGAGTACACAAAATCTCAGTAATCAAGCCAGACAAATCACCATGCACACTAGTTACAGAAAGACCCAGTGAGTGAGAGAGCTTTGGTGCTCTTCACAAGGAATAACAGCACTTTGCCCTGTGCTTTGCAAATCAACTCCACCTTTGAGAAAGGCAGCATCTTGTTTTAAGAGAGGAGCTGGGGAGCTCGTGAGAGCTCTCCCCCAAATCGGCACAGAAAAAATGAAAGCTTTCATCTATAGGACTCTGATCCACAGCTGCAACTACCACGCAGCTAAGTAAGTCAATTATTCATAAACAATCCTGATCTGCTTCTACATTAGCACCCAGCAGAGGAGGAAAGAACTGACTCAATGAGTACTGGGTCTTGGGCTTGGCGAGTAGCACAGTTATCACCCATCACCAACGCCAATAAATCTGAGCATATTCACAGTACTGTAAAACATCTAAAGTAGTTTCCAGCCACCACTGGTCCACAAATCTGAGGCTTGGACACGCCACCACTACACTTTCTTCTCTCTGTTGCACAGGGCAGAAATAACATCCTCCTGTAGCTTCAAACACATGATTAGAAACCATTAAATTAAAATATCCAATCCCACCCAATTTGAATAATCAATAGAACTTTGAAACAAATGCAACAAATTAATGCAACTGCCTTAGAAATATTGCTGCTGAAATAGTGTGCCATTTAATGCCAAATTCTACTTCACTGTAAAAATTGCAAAGTGCTTCCAAGAGTTTTTAATGAGTTTTTCATGCAGTTTGCTCTGTCCACAGCAGGGTCAACAAATCCAAGTACAGTTATTTAATACAATTTAATGTAGATTTTGTCATCAAGCTTTTCATAACTTAAGGCACAAAAAAGAACAAACTTCTCAGGCAACAAGCGAAGATCCAGCAAGAACTACAGTTTTATAAACAAAGAAGGTATAAACAAACAAACTGATAAAACTGATAAATTTATCACAGCTTTAAAACTACCTGGGCTTAGAATTATTTTCAGGAAATAATAATAAGTCACTTAAATCCTGATTATGCAATGCTAGAATTGTCCCAATCTAGCAGGAAAATTCCTCCAAAACGTTCGGTTGACACTAGCAGTGTGGAGATGCAAGGTATAATCCTCCACAGTTCTTACCCCAGAACACAAAAGGGCTGGGGCTGCCCTTGGAAAGATGAAGTATTACAAAATTACACTCTGCTCAGCCTCCCTTCTCCAGGGAATTTTAAAGCCCATTTGAAAAAACAGTTGAGGATAATTTCAGAGAAAACTGCAGCTTCTCACCACGCAGCAAGGGTGTGTTATTATCCAACTCTCCAGGTTTGCAATTTACATATCCCCACTGGAGAAGATCTGAAGGCTGCTCCGAAAGACAGCCAGATCTCCTTGCACACAAACCACTTACTCTGAGCCAACCCTTCTCTTCCTGAGCTGGCACACTTGCATGAAACAAGGCACTGCTGAACAGAGAGAACACTAACTGGGAACAAAAGCAGATTATTTTCTACCTGCTAAGAGCTGAGTCTGTTCAGAAAACACAGTCTAGTGCACATCAAACCACAAGGGAGCTTGTCTGGCCATGCAGATAGAAGATGGAAGAGGAAGGAGGTCCTCCCTGTTTCAGAAGTGGTAAATTATGAGGTCTCAGAGGTCACATTAGACAGCAGCAGATGCAGGCTAGCACAGCTGTGGACACTATGGATGGATTGCTGGAAGCCAGTCCTGTTCAAGTTGCTAAAAGATTCATAGCAGGCGTGCTAAAAGACCATGCAGTGCTCTATATCAAAAGCTTCCAGTGCAGAGAGAGTATTACACTTAAATAATCTTTAGTAAATTTCTGGGGAAATATTAGTTATGCTTTATTTCTAAAGACCCAAACCATTGGCCAAAAACAAACCAAGTCCCTGGTTAAGAACACATCAGAGTCAATGACACCATAAGGAGGCAAAAGATATTGCAAACTGTCCCAAGACAAATTTTTTAACTGCTTCCTGAAATATATCAAACAGAAATCTAGACAAAAATGCATACATAGAACATCATTCCCTTCCTGCGTGCACCTTTTAAATAATAGAGTGGGTTCTACTGGCTCAACAGGCCCAGAAAGAGCACAGACACAAATGGATTTGAACTTATCAAGAAATGGCTGAATGACTTAAAAAAAAAAAAAAATCAGTCCAGGACAGAAGTTTACTCAGATAATACAGCTGATTTTCTCTTGTGCCTCCATTGCTTATAGGGGAGCATTATTGTTTCACATCCACAATTCAAACTTGTCTGCACATTCAGCAATTTATATCGCTTACAAGTGAGATTACCAAGCAGTGCTCTAAATAACAGTACCAATCCTGCTGCATCTTTTATTTCTCACAAAATGCATCTAAAGACAAGAGGAATGAATAGTTTATACTTTTTTTAAAATCCACCAGCACCTGTGAGAGTTCTAATACAGATAAAACACTGGCTGGGCCCAGTCAAAATCATAGTCTTACAAAAAGTCAAAGTGAATCTAATCAAGGTGATGCTGAAAATGGGGTAGCAACTGGCCCATCTCCATTAGTACTCCCAATGCTGCCAAAACCAACCAGTATTAGGTCACCGTTGCCATCTTTTGCCAGCACAGGGACAGCTGTGATTTCCACATTGCAACACTACCAGAAGAAAGGCAACCTGAAAGCAGTGTGCACCGATAAATGGAAGCTGTTTTTAAAGGTCCAATGTTGATGTCATATGGTGGTGGATTCTAGAAAGCTTGCAAATATCCGTACAGGAAACTGAAGGTGTATTGTGGCAAACTTGTCTATGCCTGTGCTACTTATATTCTGCTAAAACATTTTGTAATTAGACAAAGCACAACCGTTAACTGGCGTTCCAGGTAAGTACGTATATCGAGAGCATCACAGATACCACTTCTGCAAGGTGAGAGCTATCCCATGTCTTTATGGTTAGCCCTAGGGGCTGGCAAGCCACGCACTCATTTAAACTCCTGATCAGCTGTGCCAAGAATGACCATCAACGCTTCATCGCTATTTGCAAACAGGTGTGTTTCTCAGATGCCTTGTACTTTTCAGCACAGAATTATAAACGTATTTCGGCCAGAAAATCCCAGTTCCCACTGGGCACGCAGGTGCTGACTGCTGATCTTTCAGGGGAGGAAGAAAGGGGCAGGTGCCAAGGCGAGCTGCCAAGTCCAGCCGCCCCACTTCCTTCCCGTCCCAAGCTCTCAGAGGAACCGTAGTGTACCGCTACCAGGCTGGCTCCACCTCGGGGAGGAGGAGCAGCGGAGCGAAGGGTTGCGCCCCAAGCCCAAGGGCCGCCCCGGAGCCCCGCCGCGCTC